>CM043112.1:52822682-53007861 GCA_023701765.1 Hylyphantes graminicola | reverse complement strand
GGTTAGTTGCGTGCCAGTGATCGGATGGAGGATGAGTACTCACTGTGCCTAGTGTGGGAATTCGGGAAAGAGTATTTTAAAACTTTTAATATGTAATACTATTAAAAATGTGTGAGTGTGTACATTTTAAGAAAGTATTAAAAATATGTTAAGGGGATTCATAAACTATTAGGATGAGGTTAGTTGCGTGCCAGTGATCGGATGGTGGATGAGTATTCACTGTGCTTAGTGTTAGGATGAGGTTAGTTGCGTGCCAGTGATCGGATGGAGGATGGGTATTCACTGTGCTTAGTGTTAGGATGAGGTTAGTTGCGTGCCAGTGATCGGATGGTGGATGGGTATTCACTGTGCTTAGTGTTAGGATGAGGTTAGTTGCGTGCCAGTGATCGGATGGTGGATGAGTATTCATTGTGCTTAGTGTTAGGATGAGGTTAGTTGCGTGCAAGTGATCGGATGGTGGAAGAGTATTCACTGTGCTTAGTGTTGGGATGAGGTTAGTTGCGTGCCAGTGATCGGATGGTGGATGAGTATTCACTGTGCTAAGTGTTAGGCTGAGGTTAGTTGCGTGCCAGTGATCGGAAGGAGGATGAGTATTCACTGTGCTTAGTGTTAGGATGATGTTAGTTGCGTGCCAGTGATCGGATGGTGGATGAGTATTCACTGTGCTTAGTGTTAGGATGAGGTTTGTTGCGTGCCAGTGATCGGAAGGTGGATGAGTATTCACTGTGTTAAGTGTTAGGATGAGGTTAGTTACGTGCCAGTGATCGGATGGTGGATGAGTATTCACTGTGCTTAGTGTTAGGATGAGGTTAGTTGCGTGTCAGTGATCGGATGGTGGATGAGTATTCACTGTGCTTAGTGTTAGGATGAGGTTAGTTGCGTGCCAGTGATCGGATGGAGGATGAGTATTCACTGTGCTTAGTGTTAGGATGAGGTTAGTTGCGTGCCAGTGATCGGATGGAGGATGGGTATTCACTGTGCTTAGTGTTAGGATGAGGTTAGTTGCGTGCCAGTGATCGGATGGTGGATGGGTATTCACTGTGCTTAGTGTTAGGATGAGGTTAGTTGCGTGTCAGTGATCGGATGGTGGATGAGTATTCACTGTGCTTAGTGTTAGGATGAGGTTAGTTGCGTGCCAGTGATCGGATGGTGGAAGAGTATTCACTGTGCTTGGTGTTGGGATGAGGTTAGTTGCGTGCCAGTGATCGGATGGTGGATGAGTATTCACTGTGCTAAGTGTTAGGCTGAGGTTAGTTGCGTGCCAGTGATCGGATGGAGGATGAGTATTCAATGTGCTTAGTGTTAGGATGAGGTTAGTTGCATGCCAGTGATCGGATGGTGGATGATTATTCACTGTGCTTAGTGTTAGGCTGAGGTTAGTTGCGTGCCAGTGATCGGATGGAGGATGAGTACTCACTGTGCCTAGTGTGGGAATTCGGGAAAGAGTATTTTAAAACTTTTAATATGTAATACTATTAAAAATGTGTGAGTGTGTACATTTTAAGAAAGTATTAAAAATATGTTAAGGGGATTCATAAACTATTAGGATGAGGTTAGTTGCGTGCCAGTGATCGGATGGTGGATGAGTATTCACTGTGCTTAGTGTTAGGATGAGGTTAGTTGCGTGCCAGTGATCGGATGGAGGATGAGTATTCACTGTGCTTAGTGTTAGGATGAGGTTAGTTGCGTGCCAGTGATCGGATGGAGGATGGGTATTCACTGTGCTTAGTGTTAGGATGAGGTTAGTTGCGTGCCAGTGATCGGATGGTGGATGGGTATTCACTGTGCTTAGTGTTAGGATGAGGTTAGTTGCGTGCCAGTGATCGGATGGTGGATGAGTATTCATTGTGCTTAGTGTTAGGATGAGGTTAGTTGCGTGCCAGTGATCGGATGGTGGATGAGTATTCACTGTGCTTAGTGTTAGGATGAGGTTAGTTGCGTGCCAGTGATCGGATGGTGGATGAGTATTCACTGTGCTTAGTGTTAGGATGAGGTTAGTTGCGTGCCAGTGATCGGATGGAGGATGAGTATTCACTGTGCTTAGTGTTAGGATGAGGTTAGTTGCGTGCCAGTGATCGGATGGAGGATGAGTACTCACTGTGCTTAGTGTGGGAATCCGGGTAATAGTGTTTAATTGTGTATTTGTGTGAATGTGTTTTTTTTTTGGCTGGCGAGTCGGGCTGGGGTCTACGTCCCGCCAGCTGGTAACGTTGGGGAATCGTGCTTACCCCTTCTGGAGAGAAGACGAATACCCCGTAAATCGGCTAACCAAGCCCGACGTAGTGCTGAAGAGTGGGGTCGATCTTTGTGGGTTTGTAGAGTGGTTGCCTTGTGGTAGTTTACCAGTCTCATGCGCTGGCCCTCTTTAGTCAAAACTAACACGAATCATGCGCTCCCGTAGATGCCAACTATGTAGTAGATCTCAGGGGGCGGCTTCGCTGGTGGTCCCCGATGGCTTCGGCTGTGAGAGGGGCGTCCAGGGGTTGTCACCTGTTAGGATGAAGTTAGTTGCGTGCCCGTGATCGGATGGAGGATGAGTATTCACTGTGCTTAGTGTTAGGATGAGGTTAGTTGCGTGCCAGTGATCGGATGGAGGATGAGTATTCACTGTGCTTAGTGTTAGGATGAGGTTAGTTGCATGCCAGTGATCGGATGGAGGATGAGTATTCACTGTGCTTAGTGTTAGGATGATGTTAGTTGCGTGCCAGTGATCGGATGGTGGATGAGTATTCACTGTGCTTAGTGTTAGGATGAGGTTAGTTACGTGCCAGTGATCGGATGGTGGATGAGTATTCACTGTGCTTAGTGTTAGGATGAGGTTAGTTGCGTGCCAGTGATCGGATGGTGGATGAGTATTCACTGTGCTTAGTGTTAGGATGAGGTTAGCTGCGTGCCAGTGATCGGATGGTGGATGAGTATTCACTGTGCTCAGTGTTAGGATGAGGTTAGTTGCGTGCCAGTGATCGGATGGTGGATGAGTATTCACTGTGCTTAGTAATAGGATGAGGTTAGTTGCGTGCCAGTGATCGGATGGTGGATGAGTATTCACTGTGCTTAGTGTTAAGATGAGGTTAGTTGCGTGCCAGTGATCGGATGGAGGATGAGTATTCACTGTGCTTAGTGTTAGGATGAGGTTAGTTGCGTGCCAGTGATCGGATGGTGGATGAGTATTCACTGTGCTTAGTGTTAGGATGAGGTTAGTTGCGTGCCAGTGATCGGATGGTGGAAGAGTATTCACTGTGCTTAGTATTAGGATGAGGTTAGTTGCGTGCCAGGGATCGGATGGAGGATGAGTATTCACTGTGCTTAGTGTTAGGATGATGTTAGTTGCGTGCCAGTGATCGGATAGAGGATGAGTATTCACTGTGCTTAGTGTTAGGATGAGGTTAGTTGCGTGCCAGTGATCGGATGGAGGATGAGTATTCACTGTGCTTAGTGTTAGGATGATGTTAGTTGCGTGCCAGTGATCGGATGGTGGATGAGTATTCACTGTGCTTAGTGTTAGGATGAGGTTAGTTGCGTGCCAGTGATCGGATGGTGGATGAGTATTCACTGTGCTTAGTGTTAGGATGAGGTTAGTTGCGTGCCAGTGATCGGATGGTGGATGAGTATTCACTGTGCTTAGTGTTAGGATGAGGTTAGTTGCGTGCCAGTGATCGGATGGTGGATGATTATTCACTGTGCTTAGTGTTAGGCTGAGGTTAGTTGCGTGCCAGTGATCGGATGGAGGATGAGTACTCACTGTGCTTAGTGTGGAAATTCGGGAAAGAGTATTTTGAAACTTTTAATATGTAATACTATTAAAAATGTGTGAGTGTGTACATTTCAGGAAAGTATTAAAAATATGTTAAGGGGATTCATAAACTAATAGGATGAGGTAAGTTGCGTGCCAGTGATCGGATGGTGGATGAGTATTCACTGTGCTTAGTGTTAGGATGAGGTTAGTTGCGTGCCAGTGATCGGATGGTGGATGAGTATTCACTGTGCTTAGTGTTAGGATGAGGTTAGTTGCGTGCCAGTGATCGGATGGTGGATGAGTATTCACTGTGCTTAGTGTTAGGATGAGGTTAGTTGCGTGCCAGTGATCGGATGGAGGATGAGTATTCACTGTGCTTAGTGTTAGGATGAGGTTAGTTGCGTGCCAGTGATCGGATGGAGGATGGGTATTCACTGTGCTTAGTGTTAGGATGAGGTAAGTTGCGTGCCAGTGATCGGATGGTGGATGGGTATTCACTGTGCTTAGTGTTAGGATGAGGTTAGTTGCGTGTCAGTGATCGGATGGTGGATGAGTATTCACTGTGCTTAGTGTTAGGATGAGGTTAGTTGCGTGCCAGTGATCGGATGGTGGAAGAGTATTCACTGTGCTTAGTGTTGGGATGAGGTTAGTTGCGTGCCAGTGATCGGATGGTGGATGAGTATTCACTGTGCTAAGTGTTAAGCTGAGGTTAGTTGCGTGCCAGTGATCGGATGGAGGATGAGTATTCAATGTGCTTAGTGTTAGGATGAGGTTAGTTGCGTGCCAGTGATCGGATGGAGGATGAGTACTCACTGTGCCTAGTGTGGGAATTCGGGAAAGAGTATTTTAAAACTTTTAATATGTAATACTATTAAAAATGTGTGAGTGTGTACATTTTAAGAAAGTATTAAAAATATGTTAAGGGGATTCATAAACTATTAGGATGAGGTTAGTTGCGTGCCAGTGATCGGATGGTGGATGAGTATTCACTGTGCTTAGTGTTAGGATGAGGTTAGTTGCGTGCCAGTGATCGGATGGAGGATGAGTATTCACTGTGCTTAGTGTTAGGATGAGGTTAGTTGCGTGCCAGTGATCGGATGGAGGATGGGTATTCACTGTGCTTAGTGTTAGGATGAGGTTAGTTGCGTGCCAGTGATCGGATGGTGGATGGGTATTCACTGTGCTTAGTGTTAGGATGAGGTTAGTTGCGTGCCAGTGATCGGATGGTGGATGAGTATTCATTGTGCTTAGTGTTAGGATGAGGTTAGTTGCGTGCAAGGGATCGGATGGTGGAAGAGTATTCACTGTGCTTAGTGTTGGGATGAGGTTAGTTGCGTGCCAGTGATCGGATGGTGGATGAGTATTCACTGTGCTAAGTGTTAGGCTGAGGTTAGTTGCGTGCCAGTGATCGGATGGAGGATGAGTATTCACTGTGCTTAGTGTTAGGATGATGTTAGTTGCGTGCCAGTGATCGGATGGTGGATGAGTATTCACTGTGCTTAGTGTTAGGATGAGGTTTGTTGCGAGCCAGTGATCGGAAGGTGGATGAGTATTCACTGTGCTTAGTGTTAGGATGAGGTTAGTTACGTGCCAGTGATCGGATGGTGGATGAGTATTCACTGTGCTTAGTGTTAGGATGAGGTTAGTTGCGTGCCAGTGATCGGTTGGTGGATGAGTATTCACTGTGCTTAGTGTTAGGATGAGGTTAGTTGCGTGCCAGTGATCGGATGGTGGATGAGTATTCACTGTGCTAAGTGTTAGGCTGAGGTTAGTTGCGTGCCAGTGATCGGATGGAGGATGAGTACTCACTGTGCTTAGTGTGGGAATTCGGGAAAGAGTATTTTAAAACTTTTAATATGTAATACTATTAAAAATATGTGAGTGTGTACATTTTAAGAAAGTATTAAAAATATGTTAAGGGGAAGAATAAAAGAATTGACTTTAATTTTTTAAAATTTGTTTTACAATCAGGCGCGCCGCAGTGGGGTGGACAGGGGGATGTTCTTCCCGAAGGGGCCTGAGTGTCAGTTGAGCCAGGTGGCCTGTCCGCAGTAGGCGCGCCGCAGTAGGGTGGACATTGGGATGTTCGTCCCGAGGGGGCCTGAGTCTCAGTTGAGACAGGTGGCCTGTTCCAGTTGGTGGACAGGGGGATGTTCGTCCCGAGGGGGCCTGAGTCTCAGTTGAGCCAGGTGGCCTGTCCGCAGTAGACGCGCTGCAGTGGGGTGGACAGGGGGATGATCGTCCCGAGGGGGCTTGAATCTCAGTTGAGCCAGGTGGCCTGTTCGCAGTGGGTGGACAGGGAGATATACGTCCCGAGGGGGCCTGAGTCTCAGTTGAGCCAGGTTGCCTGTCCGCAGTAGGCGCGCTGCAGTGGGGTGGACAGGGGGATGTTCGTCCCGAGGGGGCCTGAGTCTCAGTAGAGCCAGGTGGCCTGTCCGCAGTAGGCGCGCCGCAGTGGGGTGGACAGGGGGATGATCGTCCCGAGGGGGCCTGAGTCTCAGTTGATGTTCGTCCCGAGAGGTCCTGAGTCTCAGTTGAGCCAGGTGGCCTGTCCGCAGTAGGCGCGCCGCAGTGGGGTGGACAGGGGGATGTTCGTCCAGAGGGGTCCTGAGTCTCAGTTGAGCCAGGTGGACTGTCCGCAGTAGGTGCGCCGCAGTGGGGTGGACAGGGGGATGTTCGTCCAGAGGGGTCCTGAGTCTCAGTTGAGCCAGGTGGCCTGTCCGCAGTAGGCGCGCCGCAGTGGGGTGGACAGGGGGATGATCGTCCCGAAGGGGCCTGAGTCTCAATTGAGCCAGGTGGCCTGTCTGCAGTAGGCGCGCCGCAGTGGGGTGGACATGGGGATGTTCGTCCCGAGAGGTCCTGAGTCTCAGTTGAGCCAGGTGGCCTGTCCGCAGTAGACGCACCGCAGTGGGGTGGACAGGGGAATATCGTCCCGAGGGGGCCTGAGTCTCAGTTGAGCCAGGTGGCCTGTCCGCAGTAGGCGCGCCGCAGTGGGGTGGACATGGGGATGTTCGTCCCGAGAGGTCTTGAGTCTCAGTTGAGCCAGGTGGCCTGTCCGCAGTAGGTGCGCCGCATTTGGGTGGACAGGGAGATGGTCGTCCAGAGGGGTCCTGAGTCTCAGTTGAGCCAGGTGGCCTGTCCGCAGTAGGCGCGCCGCAGTGGGGTGGACAGGGGGATGATCGTCCAGAGGGGTCCTGAGTCTCAGTTGAGCCAGGTGGCCTGTCCACAGCAGGCGCGCCGCAGTGGGGTGGACAGGGGGATGATCGTCCCGAGGGGGCCCGAGTCTCAGTTGAGCCAGGTGGCCTGTCCGCAGTAGGCGCGCCGCAGTGGGGTGGACATGGGGATGTTCGTCCCGAGAGGTCCTGAGTCTCAGTTGAGCCAGGGGGCCTATCCGCAGTAGGCGCGCCGCAGTGGGGTGGACAGGGGGATGTTCGTCCCGAGGGGACGATGAGACTCAGGATGAGACTCAGGATCAAATGAGACTCAGGACCTCTCGGGACGAACATCCCCATGTCCACCCCACTGCGGCGCGCCTACTGCGGACAGGCCACCTGGCTCAACTGAGACTCAGGACCCCTCGGGACGATCATCCCCCTGTCCACCCCACTGCGGCGCGCCTACTGCGGACAGGACACCTGGCTCAACTGAGACTCAGGACCCCTTTGGACGAACATCCCCCTGTCCACCCCACTGCGGCGCGCCTACTGCGGACAGGCCACCTTGCTCAAATGAGACTCAGGACCTCTCGGGACGAACATCCCCATGTCCACCCCACTGCGGCGCGCCTACTGCGGACAGGCCACCTGGCTCAACTGAGACTCAGGCCCCCTCGGGACGATCATCTCCCTGTCCACCCCACTGCGGCGCGCCTAAAATAAAAAAATATATATTACCTATATTACCTATATAAAAAATATTGAAAGTGATGATGCCAAATGGCATCACTGGGACTGAAAGGGTTAAAAGGGATAAATTTAATAAATCCAAGGAGTTGAATTATATCGTCGCACTTTAGCTACATGAGGGCTATTGGCCACGGGAGTCGTAATATAGAACATCCCCCTGTCCACCCCACTGCGGCGCGCCTACTGCGGACAGTCCTGAGTCTCAGTTGAGCCAGGTGGCCTGTCCGCAGTAGGTGCGCCGCAGTGGGGTGGACAGGGGGATGTTCGTCCAGAGGGGTCCTGAGTCTCAGTTGAGCCAGGTGGCCTGTCCGCAGTAGGCGCGCCGCAGTGGGGTGGACAGGGGGATGATCGTCCCGAGGGGGCCTGAGTCTCAGTTGAGCCAGGTGGCCTGTCCGCAGTAGGCGCGCCGCAGTGGGGTGGACATGGGGATGTTCGTCCCGAGAGGTCCTGAGTCTCAGTTGAGCCAGGTGGCCTGTCCGCAGTAGACGCGCCGCAGTGGGGTGGACAGGGGAATATCGTCCCGAGGGGGCCTGAGTCTCAGTTGAGCCAGGTGGCCTGTCCGCAGTAGGCGCGCCGCAGTGGGGTGGACATGGGGATGTTCGTCCCGAGAGGTCCTGAGTCTCAGTTGAGCCAGGTGGCCTGTCCGCAGTAGGTGCGCCGCATTTGGGTGGACAGGGAGATGTTCGTCCAGAGGGGTCCTGAGTCTCAGTTGAGCCAGGTGGCCTGTCCGCAGTAGGCGCGCCGCAGTGGGGAGGACAGGGGGATGATCGTCCAGAGGGGTCCTGAGTCTCAGTTGAGCCAGGTGGCCTGTCCACAGCAGGCGCGCCGCAGTGGGGTGGACAGGGGGATGATCGTCCCGAGGGGGCCTGAGTCTCAGTTGAGCCAGGTGGCCTGTCCGCAGCAGGCGCGCCGCAGTGGGGTGGACAGGGGGATGATCGTCCCGAGGGGGCCCGAGTCTCAGTTGAGCCAGGTGGCCTGTCCGCAGTAGGCGCGCCGCAGTGGGGTGGACATGGGGATGTTCGTCCCGAGAGGTCCTGAGTCTCAGTTGAGCCAGGGGCCTATCCGCAGTAGGCGCGCCGCAGTGGGGTGGACAGGGGGATGTTCGTCCCGAGGGGACGATGAGACTCAGGATGAGACTCAGGATCAAATGAGACTCAGGACCTCTCGGGACGAACATCCCCATGTCCACCCCACTGCGGCGCGCCTACTGCGGACAGGCCACCTGGCTCAACTGAGACTCAGGACCCCTCGGGACGATCATCCCCCTGTCCACCCCACTGCGGCGCGCCTACTGCGGACAGGACACCTGGCTCAACTGAGACTCAGGACCCCTTTGGACGAACATCCCCCTGTCCACCCCACTGCGGCGCGCCTACTGCGGACAGGCCACCTTGCTCAAATGAGACTCAGGACCTCTCGGGACGAACATCCCCATGTCCACCCCACTGCGGCGCGCCTACTGCGGACAGGCCACCTGGCTCAACTGAGACTCAGGCCCCCTCGGGACGATCATCTCCCTGTCCACCCCACTGCGGCGCGCCTAAAATAAAAAAATATATATTACCTATATTACCTATATAAAAAATATTGAAAGTGATGATGCCAAATGGCATCACTGGGACTGAAAGGGTTAAAAGGGATAAATTTAATAAATCCAAGGAGTTGAATTATATCGTCGCACTTTAGCTACATGAGGGCTATTGGCCACGGGAGTCGTAATATAGAACATCCCCCTGTCCACCCCACTGCGGCGCGCCTACTGCGGACAGTCCTGAGTCTCAGTTGAGCCAGGTGGCCTGTCCGCAGTAGGTGCGCCGCAGTGGGGTGGACAGGGGGATGTTCGTCCAGAGGGGTCCTGAGTCTCAGTTGAGCCAGGTGGCCTGTCCGCAGTAGGCGCGCCGCAGTGGGGTGGACAGGGGGATGATCGTCCCGAGGGGGCCTGAGTCTCAGTTGAGCCAGGTGGCCTGTCCGCAGTAGGCGCGCCGCAGTGGGGTGGACATGGGGATGTTCGTCCCGAGAGGTCCTGAGTCTCAGTTGAGCCAGGTGGCCTGTCCGCAGTAGACGCGCCGCAGTGGGGTGGACAGGGGAATATCGTACCGAGGGGGCCTGAGTCTCAGTTGAGCCAGGTGGCCTGTCCGCAGTAGGCGCGCCGCAGTGGGGTGGACATGGGGATGTTCGTCCCGAGAGGTCCTGAGTCTCAGTTGAGCCAGGTGGCCTGTCCGCAGTAGGCGCGCCGCAGTGGGGTGGACATGGGGATGTTCGTCCCGAGAGGTCCTGAGTCTCAGTTGAGCCAGGTGGCCTGTCCGCAGTAGGTGCGCCGCATTTGGGTGGACAGGGAGATGTTCGTCCAGAGGGGTCCTGAGTCTCAGTTGAGCCAGGTGGCCTGTCCGCAGTAGGCGCGCCGCAGTGGGGAGGACAGGGGGATGATCGTCCAGAGGGGTCCTGAGTCTCAGTTGAGCCAGGTGGCCTGTCCACAGCAGGCGCGCCGCAGTGGGGTGGACAGGGGGATGATCGTCCCGAGGGGGCCTGAGTCTCAGTTGAGCCAGGTGGCCTGTCCGCAGTAGGCGCGCCGCAGTGGGGTGGACATGGGGATGTTCGTCCCGAGAGGTCCTGAGTCTCAGTTGAGCCAGGGGGCCTATCTGCAGTAGGCGCGCCGCAGTGGGGTGGACAGGGGGATGTTCGTCCCGAGGGGACCTGAGTCTCGGTTGAGCCAGGTGGCCTGTCCGCAGTAGGCGCGCTGCAGTGGGGTGGACAGGGGGATGTTCGTCCCGAGGGGGCCTGAGTCTCAGTTGAGCCAGGTGGCCTGTCCGCAGTAGGCGCGCAGCAGTGGGGGTGGACAGGGGGATGTTCGTCCCGAGGGGGCCTGAGTCTCAGTTGAGCCAGGTGGCCTGTCCGCAGTAGGCGCGCAGCAGTGGGGTGGACAGGGGGATGTTCGTCCCGAGGGGGCCTGAGTCTCAGGTGAGCCAGGTGGCCTGTCCGCAGTAGGCGCGCCGCAGTGGGGTGGACAGGGAGATGATCGTCCCGAGGGGGCCTGAGTCTCAGTTGAGCCAGGTGGCCTGTCCGCAGTAGGCGCGCCGCAGTGGGGTGGACATGGGGATGTTCGTCCCGAGAGGTCCTGAGTCTCATTTGAGCCAGGTGGCCTGTCCGCAGTAGGCGCGCCGCAGTGGGGTGGACAGGGGGATGTTCGTCCAAAGGGGTCCTGAGTCTCAGTTGAGCCAGGTGGCCTGTCCGCAGTAGGTGCGCCGCAGTGGGGTGGACAGGGGGATGTTCGTCCAGAGGGGTCCTGAGTCTCAGTTGAGCCAGGTGGCCTGTCCGCAGTAGGAGCGCCGCAGTGGGGTGGACAGGGGGATGATCGTCCCGAGGGGGCCTGAGTCTCAGTTGAGCCAGGTGGCCTGTCCGCAGTAGGCGCGCCGCAGTGGGGTGGACATGGGGATGTTCGTCCCGAGAGGTCCTGAGTCTCAGTTGAGCCAGGTGGCCTGTCCGCAGTAGGCGCGCCGCAGTGGGATGGACAGGGGGATGTTCGTCCAGAGGGGTCCTGAGTCTCAGTTGAGCCAGGTGGCCTGTCCGCAGTAGGTGCGCCGCATTTGGGTGGACAGGGAGATGTTCGTCCAGAGGGGTCCTGAGTCTCAGTTGAGCCAGGTGGCCTGTCCGCAGTAGGCGCGCCGCAGTGGGGTGGACAGGGGGATGATCGTCCCGAGGGGTCCTGAGTCTCAGTTGAGCCAGGTGGCCTGTCCGCAGTAGGCGCGCCGCAGTGGGGTGGACAGGGGGATGATCGTCCCGAGAGGTCCTGAGTCTCAGTTGAGCCAGGTGGCCTGTCCGCAGTAGGCTCGCCGCAGTGGGGTGGACAGGGGGATGTTCTATATTACGACTCCCGTGGCCAATAGCCCTCATGTAGCTAAAGTGCGACGATATAATTCAACTCCTTGGATTTATTAAATTTATCCCTTTTAACCCTTTCAGTCCCAGTGATGCCATTTGGCATCATCACTTTCAATATTTTTTTCAAAATTTTTATGTCCCGTTATGACATCCAAACACATATCATTCGATTCTTCATACTTTGTTCTATCAGACAATATTTTACATTAATCTCAATAGAAGCCAGAACTACTATTTTTTTTATTTAGAAAATAGTCAGCAAGCGTTTCTCCTGATTTTTGATAAGTTCACTTCAGTTCCACATATTTAAAACACAATTTAAACTATTTCGGTTAAAATAATTACTAAATTTTTTTAATAATATGGTCAGATACCTTAAAATATATAACTCGAAGTGTTTTTAGGTAATATATATTTTTTTATTTTGTTGTTTTCCACAGCTAAAAAATTTTGGCATTGTTTCAAAAACCATATAAAAAATTTAAATGAATTTTATTTTCTTATGGAATTCGTATATTTGACCTAAAATAAGCTTATTTTGTGAATATCAGATGTTTCTGTTGTGTAGTAAATTTTTGGGACTGAAACGGTTAAAACTTACTAAGAACTCTTTTTTCCTTAAACAAAATTGGCATCTTAATATATAACTTTGTATTTTTAGTTACGAAGAAAAGATTATCGGTGCGTATTGTGAACTTATGACAGATGCAAGCAGTTTAACCTCTTGTGACATGACTTCTCCATTTGGGGACATATTTTAAACCTCCCCACCAACAATTAACATGTTACTTCCGAAATTGACCTGGTCCGATAGAAGAATTAAATAACAGTTTCCAGCCTTTCATTACAGGTATCAGTCATTTATTTCTATAAAAAAATGAAGTTGAGCGAGGAGAAAAAATAATTCAAATGAATTTTTGAAAAATAATGTAAAGGAAAGACCAAATGTATTTCCATTTATGCAGAAGTTGTTTCCTAAATACTTCGTACGAAAAAAGAAAACTGCGTGAAAGTCTTATTGCACAATTACTTCGTGATGATCGTAATCCTGGACCTGATTAAAATGTAGCTATTAGGTCATGTATGTTGCTTGTTCAGGTGTCGACGTCGTCCTTTGACCACTGTACATAATTGCGAGGTTCCAACAACTGAATTAGTTATAGCTCAACATTAGTCTAACTACATTATAAGAAATAAAGGTAAGAAAGGATTAGGATAAAGATAGAACTATATTATTTAAATGTGCCGCCTCGGTGGCTGAATGGTTAGCGTACTGGCCTTTGGAGCTGCTGAGGTCGGGTTCGAATCCCGGTCAGGCATGGATATTTGTATTTGTCAATAAATGTTGTTATTTGTCTATGTGTTTGTGTCGTCCTTTCTTTGTGTGTCTCCTGTGACTGTCCCTTCTGGCGAGCGGGGTAATGGGCTACATAGCCTACGCCCTTCCCTTCTAGAGGGCGCATTTGCATTCCATTCCATTCCATATTATTTAAATGTAGCTAAAAACAACTACTAACTTAGACATGGCTCTAAAATTAAATCTATTTAAATTATCAAGTGAGTCTCTGATCATACACACAAACATAAATATACCTGTACCTACCATACCCTCAAACTATGACGCCCGTCAACAATCGCCCTCGTGTAGCTCTACTGCGAATATGTATTTCACCTCTTTGGGTTTATTAATTAAATTCATCCCTTTCAAACTCTTTGAGAACTCTTTTTTTTTCCTTAAAAATTGGCATCATAATATATATTTAATTTCGTATTTTATTTAGTTACGAAGAAAAGATATCTGTACTGGAAATAGAAAAAATTCAACTCGTGACGGATGGGCCCGAGTACACTGGGACAGACGTGCTCGTTAAATCTGTGGAGTCCAAAGTCCCGACGGCGTCAGCGTACGATGTCGCTCGAAGTTTCCGTTGGGTGCCCGCTCAGGTGTCGATCTCGTCACTTGACCAGGGTTCTAAATTACGAGACGTTATTGGCTGTGTTAAAGCTCCTGACGGAGGCTAGAAATAGGAAGCCGGAAACGATTACATTACCTACCTACCTCACGAAGAAAATATTATCGTGTGGTATAGTGAACTTATGACAGATGTGGCCTAGCAAATATAGTAATGTTTGCACTTTGCATGGTACGTGAATTGTTTTCTTTTTTTAACTTTTGTGCTACTGTACTACTACTTTTATATAGTGATGATTTGTTTCTCGATAAATTACATATCAAATGAAGAGTACGCGAGAAGAATCGATTGATTTATTAGGCGCCTGCAATTGTCTGCTTAGCGGCAGAAAACCGGTTTCTCTCTTTCTTCTTCCCTTGGTCCAAGCGCCGGGGGATCGTCAATCGCCTGAATCTTGGTAGCTAGGAACCACAGAAATAGTATTAGATTATAGTTAAAGTATTAGAGTGGCAGATCACGTGACCTACAAAGCTGGCTTCATTGGGGCTCTTTGGGAGCTCCTTGCGCGTCCTGTTGTTGTCATTGGAGGTGGCGTGATCTGCCACTCTATCACTTTAACTATGATCACTGTGGTAGGAACTGGTTTCCTAACACAAGTTTGGGCGATTATTCGCTATCATTGCCAAAGTGGTATGCTAAGAAAACTTACAAAATTGTACAAAATCAATCGATTTTTCCCGTGTACTCTTCAAATGAGTAATAGATAACATAAAACCAGCTTGCAATTCTGAACTGTCAATATAGATAGGATAGAAAGCTTAATTATGGACAGTTATAAAATTTATTTGTAGGTGTTTTGTTAATAAAGATTTCAAATTGACTTTATTTATATTCTAAAATGATTGAAAGTTAGATAATTTCGTTTATTTTCCTAACATTTAATTTTAAACTTATTTTAAACACATAACAATGGTAGATCGATGCAACTTTCGAAATCGAAGACATGTATTGTTGTTAATTTTTAACACTATGTGCTAACAATGAAAAGAAGTAAAATTTTTCATATTAGCAGCAGATCTCGCGTACTAAACTGCTTTTTTGAGTTAGTCTTCAAACGCAAACAAATTTAGTATTGAAATTGCTCAACTGAAGCATAGATGTGTGCAGGAATTTCTTTTAAGTACATAGGTATGTTATTTAAAGTGAAATTAAATATTAAAATGTACATATAGTAGCGATTTATTGAATTATACACTAAAAAATGGTTAAAATAAAGAATAGAGGCCGGATTTGGCGTCTTTTCAAAAATATCGCCATGTCGAATGACAACAAACCCCGGCCCGTGCCGAGACAACCAATGAATGGCCACTGTATCGAGAACGTGACATAAGAAAGTTTCTTATTGCTCATTTCGCCGAAGGTTGCCTTAATACCAATAAGTCGGGGTTCCCAGATGTGGCGTAAAATATCGATTCTTTAGTTTAACCTAAATACCTATACGATTCTTTAGTTTAACCTAAATTCCAAAACCTTTTTTTTTTTGTTACCTGAATTGAAATTTTTTCAAAATATGAGAGACCTCATTTTGTCATTTACAAATTTGTTTGAAAATTCGATAAGAATTACAGTGTGTTAGTGCTAGACCAACTAAAAGATCTAAATATTTCATCGACTCCTTTACATAATTGACTGACACCTTGTAATCCCAAATGTGAGTAAAGAACTTGCATATAAGATTTTAAAGCTGTTTTTAGAATTTTTTTGATAATTAGTAATCATTTTCCGGTAGTCTATTTCTAGTCTCCTTTAGAAGCTTTATATAGCTGCTGAAGTTATTGTATTACGTCAGGTTGTAAGTTTTCCGGCTGCCTATGTCTAGCCTCTATATAAGTTTTATACTGAAAATTAAGTCTCGTAATTTAGAACACTCGTCACGAGGTCAACTCCAGAACAGGCACCCAAAACAAACCAGTGGCGATATCGTACGTTTATTCGGGACTTTCAACTCCACAGATTTCTCGAGCACGCATGTCGCAGTAAGGATTTGAACTCGGGACCTGGCTGCATGGCCTGACCATTCTGCAGTTATTGTGATGTATGAACACCTATTTTTTTTCTTGACAACACATTTAATGAAGCCATAGTTTTGTAAGGATGTTGATACCACAAACAAATTTAAGGTTTTTAAGTGAAGTTTAGAATATATCCTTTTCATTTAATTTTAGAACATGGACCTTACTATCTGAATTTAAAACTTTTACAACAGTGTTTACTGTGTTTGAAATAATAGTTAGAATGTGAATTTGGAATTTTTTTTTCGCGATACCTTTTTTCCATGCCATGTTTCGGCTTCATATAATAGTATGGATTTTACGTTTCTTTTAAAAATTCTTATCTTAGCTGAAACGGAGATATTTTTATTTTTACAGAATTTTCCTATGATAAAAAAAAAGCCTACTGGTGCTTTATTTAATCTGTTCAATAAATCCTCGTTAGTTCCTCCTTCATTACTTATTGTACAACCTAAATATTTGAAACTATTTACTTCTATTATTTTGTTGTCAAAATAATAAGTATTTATGTTTTTGGGTTATTTTTCAATTTTTTATATCTTTCATTGATTATTACTCTAATCACCCCAACTCTATACACAGTTTTTCATTTGTCTCTATGTGTAGAATATTTGAGTACACGGGAAGAACTACTTGATTTTTTAGGAGTCTTATATATGTGTCTGCTTGGCGGACATTGGCGACAGGAAACCAGTTTTTCTTTTGGCTCTTCAATCGTGGTACAAACGTGTTACTCTTTCCACTGATCTCTGGCGTGAATCAGGGTTGTCGCGAAAGGGAAAAAAAAGCGAGTAACCAGTCTCTTTATACCAGTTTAGGCGATTTCTCGCTATCATTGAAAAAGAGGGCTATTTGAGGAAAGCCTTCTACGAAATCAAGTGGTTCTTCCTGTGTACTCTTCATTTGTGTTTGTCTGCATATCCATCTATGAAGATACTTGACAAAGTTTGCCTGAAAAGCAGAGATCAGTCAGATGTTTGTTTAGGTTCCCCTAATGCCTTTTTTGTTTGATAATTAGGAATCAATAACCTTCAAAAATATTGTGGGGGGCGGAAAGCATCCCTGTCGTAAACCAGATTTATTTTACCTCAAAAGCATGAGATTCTTGACTTCCTTGTTGTACTCTGTGATTAATATGGTAGTTATCATATATATTTTTGATAACGTTCACAAAACGTGAAAGGGTCGCATAACATTGGAGAAGTTTCCATAATTTGTCCCTGTGGACACTTCATAAATCCTTTTCAAAGTCCACGAAATTCATGTAATATATTCTGTGGATTATCATTCGATGGATTGTTCTATAATTATCCTCAGGGTTACAATAAGGTTTACACAAGATCGGATAGCTCAAAAACTAGCATGTTCTGGTCTTAGTTTCCTAGCTGTAATTTTTTTCCCTTTCCAAAATTATTTCTCCAAAAAAATTTGCTGGCGACACTTAGCAAAGTGATTCCTTTCCAATTATCACAATTCGATAAATTTAATTTTTTTTTGGTAATTTAACAGTTATTCCCTCATCCCAATCTTTTGGAAATTTTTCATTTTCTAAAATTCTATTAAATATGCCAGTCATCAAATTTCTGATACTATCCTAATCTCTTTAATGAGTTCACCAGATAGGTTGTCACTGCCAGCAGATTTGCCACATTTAAGCAATTTTATTGCTTGTATAGCACCTCGTGTTTTGTTATTGGACCTTTGTTATTCAAGTATTCCACGGGTTGCTCTGGGGATGGCCTAAAATGCAGTTGGGTCAAATATCTTCAAAGTTCCCTGGAATTAGGTTAGTTTAAGCAATTTTAGTACATTTTAAATCTGTCCCGTTATTTTATTGCAAAAGTACAATGAATATTTTTTTTACTAACTTTCATGAAGTGTTTTATTTCTGTTCCTGGTTCCATTTTTCAATTCTTAGTCATATCGAAATTTCCCGTTCTCTGTAACAATATTCATTTTCAAAAATATATTAAAAGGTTAAGATAATGGTCCGAAATCAAATTTAATAAAAAAATAATAGTTCTAGTAATATGTACTACTAAATAGTAAGTGTCAGATTTTTGAAACTCCTTTTTATTATTATATAAGTAGCTCTTTTCCGCAATTTCGCTATTTATTTGAATTTTATATAAAACGAATAGCAGGTTATTTAAAACTTACTTGCATTTAAAAATTGCAAAATTAAAGATTTTTTTAATTATTTGGCAAATTATAACTTTTAATTATATGGGTATTAGCTTGCTCAGGTTTTGACTTTATTATAATTATAAACAAAGAATGATTAAAAAGTATTAAAAATTCATTTATTTTATAATATTTTATTATATAATGTACTTATGCAAATTTAAACAATAGTGCATGGAAAATTGAAGACATACATTGTTACAAAATTTTCTGTTTACAACAATACTTGTACTTCTGTTTAACAATGAAAATAAGCGATTTTTCTCATTTCATCCAGAGACCTCACGTACTAAGCTGCGCGTTGAAATTAGTCTTCCCAAGTTCCGTAATTGGTACTAAAATTGTACTAAAGTGTCTTAAACAAGCGCAGCCTTTGAAGGAGGGATCCAAAACTAAACGGGTATGTTATTTTTTGTAAAATGTAAAATTTTTTTTGCAGTATGGCTATGGCGCCAGTTAGGCGCTTTGGATTAAGGCCTTGAGGACCCAATGAGGACACCAATAAGGGTTTTGTCCTCGCATTAACAACAATCATATAAACAGATCGTGAAGGGCAAATAATTTTTCGTCATTAATTGATGCCTTGTGCCGGACTGATTTACTTTAAACCTGTTATGGTCTAAATTCTTAAGGCCGCTTATTAAAATCGGTATATGATTTCGTTTGGTGCCAACTGAGGTGTTGGACTAGTTGTTACTTAACCGCTATTCTAAATAATGATTGTCGCCATTAGTCTACAAGTGCGACGTTAATTTTACAAACATTTAAAGAACAGCTGTAGTTCATACTGTTTGGCGCGTTTATCAAGGTTTTGTTGGCAACTTTTGTTCATCGGCAATGTAAACTTAGTTAAAGATGTTACTAAAAAATAAGAACAGAAGGATCGCCTTACTTCATGTTTTTTTTTTTTTTTTTTTGGCGATTTCCCAGTTAACAAAAGTAGTTTTTGAGAAATTCAACGGTGTAAAGATATATCCTAGGTGTAGAAACACCATTGACTGACACTGTAGTGCTACTTCAACGGCACCAGAATAAGACACTTTCAGTGTTCATAATAATTTTGCAGGACCAAATTATATAGTTAATGAGTAGGAAAATGTATTTAGGGGTTGAAGAATATCAGATTTATTATATGATTTATAAATACTCAAACAGCATTTAGTTTTTTTTTAACTATAATTCAGAAATTTCTGCTTAGCTTAGTCAGAGGTTTTCTTGTAACCTTATCTGCGTTGCTTCACTGAGTTATCTTAACGAATTAACAAGGTAATATTGGAGATATTTAAAAAAAAAAAAAAACTTTTAATTATAAATTTAATATGCGGTTGAATTGTTGAGGTCTTTACGCCACAAATGTCATACATTTTACTTCGGATTATTTCCTTTAACCTTGCATTCTCATCAAACGACTTTTTGAGATAGTCTTCGACATAGGTGTTGCCTGCAAATGTTTCAGAACGCCCACTTTTTGGTCTTCAACAATTCTGTCGACGCTTGATTAACTAAAGCTAGTAGGAAATTAAGATTGCTTTTAAATTTTGAAAAAACTTGAATCAAATATGACAATAAACACGTTTAAACTTAATTGACAAGTATATTTTTCTTTAAAGAAAACTGAAACAGTTTTCTTTTAACATTTTATTTTCTTTTTGTACAATGCGCTTAGTAAGTTTCAAATCTGAAACTTTTTATATTTTCTATACCATTTTTATATCTTAATACTTAATAGTCGCCCAGCCGGTAAGGTGGTTTTGACCCTCGCGTGTCAAGCGAGTGGGCGCGGGTTCGAATCCCGGATAAGACATGGATATTCTGCAGTTTTATATATTTTTAACTTCATAGTCGCCCAGCCGGTGTGGTGGTAGTGACCCTCGCCTATAGAGCGAGTGGGCCCGGGTTCGAATCCCGGATAAGACTTGGATAGTTGTGTTGTCCCGTTTCTTTTTTAGAAAACTGAAAAAGTTTTCTTTTAACATTTTATTTTCTTTTTGTACAATGCGCTTAGTAAGTTTCAAATCTGAAACTTTTAATATTTACTATACCATTTTTATATCTTTATACTTAATAGTCACCCAGCCGGTAAGGTGGTTTTGACCCTCGCTTGTCAAGCGAGTGGGTCCGGGTTCGAATCCCGGATAAGACATGGATATTCTGCATTTTTATATATTTTTAACTTAATAGTCGTATTTTTGACCCTCGCGTGTCTAGCGAGTGGGCCCGGGTTCGAATCCCGGATAAGACATGGATACTTTATACTTAATAGTCGCCCAGCCGGTAAGGTGGTATTGACCCTCGCGTGTCAAGCGAGTGGGTCCGGGTTCGAGTCCCGGATAAGACATGGATATTCTGCATTTTTATATACTTTTAATTTAATAGTCGCATTGATCGGATGGTGGATGAGTATTCACTGTGCTTAGTGTTAGGATGAGGTTAGTTGCGTGCCAGTGATCGGATGGAGGATGAGTATTCACTGTGCTTAGTGTTAGGATGAGATTAGTTGCGTGCCAGTGATCGGATGGTGGATGGGTATTCACTGTGCTTAGTGTTAGGATGAGGTTAGTTGCGTGCCAGTGATCGGATGGAGGATGAGTAATCACTGTGCTTAGTGTTAGGATGAGGTTAGTTGCGTGCCAGTGATCGGATGGTGGATGAGTATTCACTGTGCTTCGTGTTAGGATGAGGTTAGTTGCGTGCCAGTGATCGGATGGAGGATGAGTATTCACTGTGCTTAGTGTTAGCATGAGGTTAGTTGCGTGCCAGTGATCGGATGGTGGATGAGTATTCACTGTGCTTAGTGTTAGGATGAGGTAAATGCGTGCCAGTGATCGGATGGTGGATGAGTATTCACTGTGCTTAGTGTTAGGATGAGGTTAGTTGCGTGCCAGTGATCGGATGGTGGATGAGTATTCACTGTGCTTAGTGTTAGGATGAGGTTAGTTGCGTGCCGGTGATCGGATGGTGGATGAGTATTCACTGTGCTAAGTGTTAGGCTGAGGTTAGTTGCGTGCCAGTGATCGGATGGAGGATGAGTATTCACTGTGCTTAGTGTTAGGATGAGGTTAGTTGCGTGCCAGTGATCGGATGGTGGATGAGTATTCACTGTGCTTAGTGTTAGGATGAGGTTAGTTGCGTGCCAGTGATCGGATGGTGGATGAGTATTCACTGTGCTTAGTGTTAGGATGAGGTTAGTTGCGTGCCAGTGATCGGATGGTGGATGAGTATTCACTGTGCTAAGTGTTAGGCTGAGGTTAGTTGCGTGCCAGTGATCGGATGGTGGATGAGTATTCACTGTGCTTAGTGTTAGGATGAGGTTAGTTGCGTGCCAGTGATCGGATGGTGGATGAGTATTCACTGTGCTTAGTGTTAGGATGAGGTTAGTTGCGTGCCAGTGATCGGATGGAGGATGAGTATTCACTGTGCTTAGTGTTAGGATGATGTTAGTTGCGTACCAGTGATCGGATGGTGGATGAGTATTCACTGTGCTTAGTGTTAGGATGAGGTTAGTTGCGTGCCAGTGATCGGATGGTGGATG
Organism: Hylyphantes graminicola; assembly: GCA_023701765.1. Classification (NCBI taxonomy): domain Eukaryota; kingdom Metazoa; phylum Arthropoda; class Arachnida; order Araneae; family Linyphiidae; genus Hylyphantes; species Hylyphantes graminicola. Next base: position 52,986,640 of record CM043112.1, on the reverse strand, counting down.
AGTATTCACTTTGCTTAGTGGTAGGATGAGGTTAGTTGCGTGCCAGTGATCGGATGGTGGATGAGTATTCACTGTGCTTAGTGTTAGGATGAGGTTAGTTGCGTGCCAGTGATCGGATGGTGGATGAGTATTCACTGTGCTTAGTGTTAGGATGACGTTAGTTGCGTGCCAGTGATCGGATGGTGGATGAGTATTCACTGTGCTTAGTGTTAGGATGAGGTTAGTTGCGTGCCCGTGATCGGATGGAGGATGAGTATTCACTGTGCTTAGTGTTAGGCTGAGGTTAGTTGCGTGCCAGTGATCGGATGGTGGATGATTAATCATTGTGCTTAGTGTGGGAATGCAGGTAATAGTGTTTAATTGTGTATTTGTGTGAATGTGTTTTTTTTTTTTTGGCTGGCGAGTCGGGCTGGGGTCCACGTCTAGCCAGCTGGTAACGTTGGGGAATCGTGCTTACCCCTTCTGGATAGGAGAAGACGAATACCCCGTAAATCGGTAAAAAGGCCCGACGTAGTGCTGAAGAGTGGGGTCGATCTTTGTGGGTGTGTAGAGTGGTTGCCTTATGGTAGTTCACCAGTGTCATGCGCTGGCCCTCTTTAGTCGAAACTAACGCGAATCATGCACTCCAGTTGATGCCTACTATGTAGTAGATGTCAGGGGGCGGCTTCGCTGGTGGTCCCCGATCGCTTCGGCTTTGAGAGGGGCGTCCAGGGGTTGTCTCCTGTTAGGATGAAGTTAGTTGCGTGCCAGTGATCGGATGGTGGATGAGTATTCACTGTGTTTAGTGTTAGGATGAGGTTAGTTGCGTGCCAGTGATCGGATGGTGGATGAGTATTCACTGTGCTTAGTGTTAGGATGAGGTTAGTTGCGTGCCAGTGATCGGATGGAGGATGAGTATTCACTGTGCTTAGTGTTAGGATGAGGTTAGTTGCGTGCCAGTGATCGGATGGAGGAAGGGTATTCACTGTGCTTAGTGTTAGGATGAGGTTAGTTGCGTGCCAGTGATCGGATGGTGGATGAGTATTCACTGTGCTTAGTGTTAGGATGAGGTTAGTTGCGTGCCAGTGATCGGATGGAGGATTAGTATTCACTGTGCTTAGTGTTAGGATGAGGTTAGTTGCGTGCCAGTGATCGGATGGAGGATGAGTATTCACTGTGCTTAGTGTTAGGATGAGGTTAGTTGCGTGCCAGTGATCAGATTGTGGATGAGTATTCACTGTGCTTAGTGTTAGGATGAGGTTAGTTGCGTGCCAGTGATCGGATGGTGGATGAGTATTCACTGTGCTTAGTGTTAGGATCACGTTAGTTGCGTGCCAGTGATCGGATGGTGGATGAGTATTCACTGTGCTTAGTGTTAGGATGAGGTTAGTTGCGTGCCAGTGATCGGATGGAGGATGAGTATTCACTGTGCTTAGTGTTAGCATGAGGTTAGTTGCGTGCCAGTGATCAGATGGTGGATGAGTATTCACTGTGCTTAGTGTTAGGATGAGGTTAGTTGCGTGCCAGTGATCGGATGGTGGATGAGTATTCACTGTGCTTAGTGTTAGGATGAGGTTAGTTGCGTGCCAGTGATTTGATGGTGGATGAGTATTCACTGTGCTTAGTGTTAGGATGAGGTTAGTTGCGTGCCAGTGATCGGGTGGTGGATGAGTATTCACTGTGCTAAGTGTTAGGCTGAGGTTAGTTGCGTGCCAGTGATCGGATGGAGGATGAGTATTCACTGTGCTTAGTGTTAGGATGAGGTTAGTTGCGTGCCAGTGATCGGATGGTGGATGAGTATTCACTGTGCTTAGTGTTAGGATGAGGTTAGTTGCGTGCCAGTGATCGGATGGTGGATGAGTATTCACTGTGCTTAGTGTTAGGATGAGGTTAGTTGCGTGCCAGTGATCGGATGGTGGATGAGTATTCACTGTGCTAAGTGTTAGGCTGAGGTTAGTTGCGTGCCAGTGATCGGATGGTGGATGAGTATTCACTGTGCTTAGTGTTAGGATGAGGTTAGTTGCGTGCCAGTGATCGGATGGAGGATGAGTATTCACTGTGCTTAGTGTTAGGATGAGGTTAGTTGCGTGCCAGTGATCGGATGGAGGATGGGTATTCACTGTGCTTAGTGTTAGGATGAGGTTAGTTGCGTGCCAGTGATCGGATGGTGGATGGGTATTCACTGTGCTTAGTGTTAGGATGAGGTTTGTTGAGTGCCAGTGATCGGATGGTGGATGAGTATTCACTGTGCTTAGTGTTAGGATGAGGTTAGTTGCGTGCCTGTGATGAGCTAAATTCACCCAATCTGGGATTTGTACCAATTCTTACGGAATAGTCGCGGGAAGTCACAGTTTTGGTGAGTAGTAAAATGCATCCCTTTTCCAACCAATATGTATTAGTATCTTCTACACTAATCGATTTCAACCGTGCGGTCACCAGGTACTTTAACATTGAGAACACGGATTGTCATTTCGTCAAGGTGTTCAGACCATGACTTTGTAAGTGTAGAGTTTTTATTTAGGGACTCTAGTTTTAGTAGTAGGCAGGTGTTTTTTTTTAAATTTTCAATTCTTCTTCCTCACCACCGTCTACTTATCTACTTTGTTCTTCGAAAGGTAAGTGAACAATTTTTATTGTTTTTACACTTTTACATATAAGTTTGCCTGAGTCTCAGTTGAGCCAGGTGGCCTGTCCGCAGTAGGCGCGCCGCAGTGGGGTGGACAGGGGGATGATCGTCCCGAGGGGGCCTGAGTCTCAGTTGAGCCAGGTGGCCTGTCCGCAGTAGGCGCGCCGCAGTGGGGTGGACAGGGGGATGATCGTCCCGAGGGGGCCTGAGTCTCAGTTGAGCCAGGTGGCCTGTCCGCAGTAGGCGCGCCGCAGTGGGGTGGACAGGGGGATGATCGTCCCGAGGGGGCCTGAGTCTCATTTGAGCCAGGTGGCCTGTCCGCAGTAGGCGCGCCGCAGTGGGGTGGACAAGGGGATGATCGTCCCGAGGGGGCCTGAGTCTCAGTTGAGCCAGGTGGCCTGTCCGCAGTAGGCGCGCCACAGTGGGGTGGACAGGGGGATGTTCGTCCAGAGGGGGCCTGAGTCTCATTTGAGCCAGGTGGCCTGTCCGCAGTAGGCGCGCCGCAGTGGGGTGGACAGGGGGATGATCGTCCCGAGGGGGCCTGAGTCTCATTTGAGCCAGGTGGCCTGTCCGCAGTAGGCGCGCCGCAGTGGGGTGGACAAGGGGATGATCGTCCCGAGGGGGCCTGAGTCTCAGTTGAGCCAGGTGGCCTGTCCGCAGTAGGCGCGCCGCAGTGGGGTGGACAGGGGGATGATCGTCCCGAGGGGGCCTGAGTCTCAGTTGAGCCAGGTGGCCTGTCCGCAGTAGGCGCGCCGCAGTGGGGTGGACAGGGGGATGATCGTCCCGAGGGGGCCTGAGTCTCAGTTGAGCCAGGTGGCCTGTCCGCAGTAGGCGCGCCGCAGTGGGGTGGACAAGGGGATGATCGTCCCGAGGGGGCCTGAGTCTCAGTTGAGCCAGGTGGCCTGTCCGCAGTAGGCGCGCCGCAGTGGGGTGGACAGGGGGATGATCGTCCCGAGGGGGCCTGAGTCTCATTTGAGCCAGGTGGCCTGTCCGCAGTAGGCGCGCCGCAGTGGGGTGGACAAGGGGATGATCGTCCCGAGGGGGCCTGAGTCTCAGTTGAGCCAGGTGGCCTGTCCGCAGTAGGCGCGCCACAGTGGGGTGGACAGGGGGATGTTCGTCCAGAGGGGTCCTGAGTCTCAGTTGAGCCAGGTGGCCTGTCCGCAGTAGGCGCGCCGCAGTGGGGTGGACAGGGGGATGTTCTATATTGCGACTCCCGTGGCCAATAGCCCTCATGTAGCTAAAGTGCGACGATATAATTCAACTCCTTGGATTTATTAAATTTATCCCTTTTAAAACTTTCTAAGAACTCTTTTTTCCTTAAACAAAATTGGCATCTTAATATATAACTTTGTATTTATAGTTACGAAGAAAAGATTATTGGTGCGTTATTTATCGGTCCATTTATGCAGAAGTTGTTTCCTAAATACTTCGTACGAAAAAAAAAAACTGCTTGAAAGTCTTATGCACAATTACTTCGTGATGGTCGTAATCCCGGACCTGATTAAAATGTAGCTATTAGGTCATGTATGTTGCTTGCTCAGGTGTCGACGTCGTCCTTTGACCACTGTACATAATTGCGAGGTTCTAACAACTGAATTAGTTATAGCTCAACATTAGTCTAACTACATTATAAGAAATAAAGTTAAGAAAGGATTAGGATAAAGATAGGACTATAGGATATAAATGTAGCTAAAAACAACTACTAACTTAGACATGGCTCTAAAATTAAATCTATTTAAATTATCAAGTGAGTCTCTGATCATACACACAAACATAAATATACCTGTACCTACCATACCCTTAAACTATGACGCCCGTCAATAATCGCCCTCGTGTAGCTCTACTGCGAATATGTATTTCACCTCTTAGTGTTTATTAATTTAATTCATCCCTTTCATACTCTTTGAGAACTCTTTTTTTCCCTTAAAAAATTGGCATCATAATATATATTTAATTTCGTATTTTATTTAGTTACGAAGAAAATATTATCGTGTGGTATAGTGAACTTATGACAGATGTGGCCTAGCAAATATAGTAATGTTTGCATTTTGCATGGTACGTGAATTGTTTTCTTTTTTTAACTTTTGTGCTACTGTACTACCACTTTTATATAGTGATGATTTGTTTCTCGATAAATTACATATCAAATGAAGAGTACACGAGAAGAATCGATTGATTTATTAGGCGGACGCCTGCAATTGTCTGCTTGGCGGCAGAAAACCGGTTTCTCTATTTCTTCTTCCCTTGATCCAAGCGCCGGGGGATCGTCAATCGCCTGAATCTTGGTAGCTAGGAACCACAGAAATAGTATTAGATTATAGTTAAACTATTAGAGTGGCAGATCACGTGACCTACAAAGCTGGCTTCATTGGGGCTCTTTGGGAGCTCCTTGCGCGTCCTGTCGTTGGCATTGGAGGTAGCGTGATCTGCCACTCTATCACTTTAACTATGATCTCTGTGGTAGGAACTGGTTTCCTAACACAAGTTTGGGCGATTACTCGCTATCATTGCCAAAGTGGTATGCTAAGAAAACTTACAAAACTGTACAAAATCAATTGGTTTTTCCCGTGTACTCTTCAAATAAGTAATAGATAACATAAAACCAGCTTGCAATTCTTAACTGTCAATATAGATAGGATAGAAAACTTAATTATGGACAGTTATAAAATTTATTTGTAGGTGTTTTGTTAATAAAGATTTCAAATTGACTTTATTTATATTCTAAAATGATTGAAAGTTAGATAATTTCGTTTATTTTCCTAACATTTAATTTTAAAACTTATTTTAAACACATAACAATGGTAGATCGATGCAACTTTCGAAATCGAAGACATGTATTGTTGTTAATTTTTAACACTATGTGCTAACAATGAAAAGAAGTAAAATTTTTCATTTTTAGCAGCAGATCTCGCGTACTAAACTACTTTTTTGAGTTAGTCTTCAAACGCAAACAAATTTAGTATTGAAATTGCTCAACTGAAGCATAGATGTGTGCAGGAATTTCTTTTAAGTACATAGGTATGTTATTTAAAGTGAAATTAAATATTAAAATGTACATATAGTAGCGATTTATTGAATTATTCACTAAAAAATGGTTAAAATAAAGAATAGAGGCCGGATTTGGCGTCTTTTCAAAAATATCGCCATGTCGAATGACAACAAACCCCGGCCCGTGCCGAGACAACCAATGAATGACCACTGTATGGAGAACGTGACATATGAAAGTTTCTTATTGCTCATTTCGCCAAAGGTTGAATTAATACCAATAAGTCGGTGTTCCGAGATGTGGCGTAAAATATCGATTCTTTAGTTTAACCTAAATTCCTATACGATTCTTTAGTTTAACCTAAATTCCGAAACCTTTTTTTTTGTTACCTGGATTGAAATTTTTTCAAAATATGAGAGACCTCATTTTGTCATTTACAAATTTGTTTGAAAATTCGATAAGAATTACAGTGTGTTAGTGCTAGACTAACTAAAAGATCTAAACATTTCATCGACTCCTTTACATAATTAACTGACACCTTGTAATCCCAAATGTGAGTAAAGAACTTGCATATAAGATTTTAAAGGTGTTTTTAAAGTTTTTTTTGATAATTAGTAATCATTTTCCAGTAGTCTATTTCTAGTCTCCTTTAGAAGCTTTATATAGCTGCTGAAGTTATTGTATTACGTCAGGTTGTAAGTTTTTCGGCGGCCTATGTCTAGCCTCTATATAAGTTTTATACTGAAAATTAAGTCTCGTAATTTAGAACACTCGTCACGAGGTCAACTCCAGAACAGGCACCCAAAACAAACCAGTGGCGATATCGTACGTTTATTCGGGACTTTCAACTCCACAGATTTCTCGAGCACGCATGTCGCAGTAAGGATTTGAACTCGGGACCTGGCTGCATGGCCTGACCATTCTGCAGTTATTGTGATGTATGAACACCTATTTTTTTTCTTGACAACACATTTAATGAAGCCATAGTTTTGTAAGGATGTTGATACCACAAACAAATTTAAGGTTTTTAAGTGAAGTTTAGAATATATCCTTTTCATTTAATTTTAGAACATGGACCTTACTATCTGAATTTAAAACTTTTACAACAGTGTTTACTGTGTTTGAAATAATAGTTAAAATGTGAATTTGGAATTTTTTTTTCGCGATACCTTTTTTCCATGCCATGTTTCGGCTTCATATAATAGTATGGATTTTACGTTTCTTTTAAAAATTCTTATCTTAGCTGAAACGGAGATATTTTTATTTTTACAGAATTTTCCTATGATTAAAAAAAAGCCTACTCGTGCTTTATTTAATCTGTTCAATAAATCCTCGTTAGTTCCTCCTTCATTACTTATTGTACAACCTAAATATTTGAAACTATTTACTTCTATTATTTTGTTGTCAAAATAATAAGTATTTATGTTTTTGGGTTATTTTTCAATTTTTTATATCTTTCATTGATTAATACTCTAATCACCCCAACTCTATACACAGTTTTTCATTTGTCTCTATGTGTAGAATATTTGAGTGCACGGGAAGAACTACTTGATTTTTTAGGAGTCTTATATATGTGTCTGCTTGGCGGACATTGGTGACAGGAAACCAGTTTTTCTTTCGGTTCTTCAATCGTGGTACAAACGTGTTACTCTTTCCACTGATCTCTGGCGTGAATCAGGGTAGTCGCGAAAGGGAAAAAAAGCGAGTAACCAGTCTCTTTATACCAGTTTAGGCGATTTCTCGCTATCATTGAAAAAGAGGCCTATTTGAGGAAAGCCTTCTACGAAATCAAGTGGTTCTTCCTGTGTTCTCTTCATTTGTGTTTGTCTGCATATCCATCTATGAAGATACTTGACAAAGGTTAACTGAAAAGCAGAGATCAGTCAGATGTTTGTTTAGGTTCCCCTAATACCTTTTTTGTTTGATAATTAGGTAATCAAAATAACTTTCAAAAATATTGTGAAGGAATTAAAGCATCTGTCGTAAACCAGATTTATTTAACCTCAAAAGCATGATATTCTTGACTTCCCTGCTGTACTCCGTGATTAATATGGTAGCTATCACATATATTTTTGATAATGATTACAAAACGTGAAAGGGTCGCATAACATTGGGGAAGTTTCCATAATTTGTCCCTGTGGACACTTCATAAATCCTTTTCAAAGTCTACGAAATTCATGTAATATATTCTGTGGATTATCATTCGATGGATTGTTCTATAATTATCCTCAGGGTTACAATAAGGTTTTAACAAAATCGGTTTGTTCAAAAACTAGCATGTTCTGGTATTAGTTTTCTATATATTTATTTTTTAACCCCTTCAAAAATTATTTTTCCAAAAAATTTGCTGGCGACACTTAGCCAAAGTGATTCCTCTCCAATTATCACAATTCGATAAATTTAATTTTTTTTTGGTAATTTAACAGTTATTCCCTCATCCCAATCTTTTGGAAATTTTTCATTTTCTAAAATTCTATTAAATATGCCAGTCACCAAATTTCTGATACTATCCTAATCTCTTTAATGAGTTCACCAGATAGGTTGTCACTGCCAGCAGATTTGCCACATTTAAGCAATTTTATTGCTTGTATAGCACCTCGTGTTTTGTTATTGGACCTTTGTTATTCAAGTATTCCAAGGGTCGCTCTGGGGATGGCCTAAAATGCAGTTGGGTCAAATATATTCAAAGTTCCCTGGAATTAGGTTAGTTTAAGCAATTTTAGTACATTTTAAATATGTCCCTTTATTTTATTGCAAAAGTACAATGAATATTTTTTTTACTAACTTTCATGAAGTGTTTTATTTCTGTTCCTGGTTCCATTTTTCAATTCTTAGTCATATCGAAATTTCCCGTTCTCTGTAACAATATTCATTTTCAAAAATATATTAAAAGGTTAAGATAATGATCCGAAATCAAATTTAATAAAAAAAAATAGTTCTAGTAATATGTACTACTAAATAGTAAGTGTCAGATTTTTTGAAACTCCTTTTTTATTACTATATAAGTAGCTCTTTTCCGCAATTTCGCTATTTATTAGAATTTTATATCAAACGAATAGCAGGTTATTCAAAACTAACTTGCAGTTAAAAATTGCTAAATTAAAGTTTTTTTTTAATTATTTGGCAAATTATAACTTTTAATTATATGGGTATTAGCTTGCTCAGGTTTTGACTTTATTATAATTATAAACATAGAATGATTAAAAAGTATTAAAAATTCATTTATTTTATAATATTTTATTATATGATATACTTATACAAATTTAAACAATAGTGCATGGAAAATTGAAGACATACATTGTTACAAAATTTTGTGTTTACAACAATACTTGTACTTTTGTTTAACAATGAATATAAGCGATTTTTCTCATTTCATCCAGAGACCTCACGTAGTAAGCTGCTCGTTGAAGTTACGTCTTCAAAAGTTCCGTTATTTGTATAAAAATTGTGCTGAAGCGGCTTAAACAAGAGCAGCCTCTGAAGGAGGGATCAAAATCTTAACGGGTATGTTATTTTTTGTAAAATGTAAATTTTTTTTATAGAATGGCTATTGCGCCAGTTAGGCGCGTTGGATTAAGGCCTTATGTCAATGAGGATCCCTACAATAGTTCTGTCCTCCCCTTAACAATCCTTTAAATAGATCGTGTAGAGCAAATAATGTTTTGTCATTAATTGACGCAGTGTACAGGGGACTGATTCACTTCAAACCAGTTATGGTCTAAATTTTAATGCCGCTTGTTAAAATTGGATTGCGTTAGATGCCAATTGAGGTGTTGGACTAGTTTGTTACTTAACCCGCGATTCTTAATAATAATTATTGTCGCCATTTGTCGGCATTAGTCCACAATTGCGACTTTAATCAAACTAACTAAAAACATAGCTGTAGTATATGCTATTTGCCACACTGGCGCGATTATCAAATTTTTGTTGGCGACTTTTGTTCGTTAGCAATGTAAAGTTATTTAAAGATGTTACTACAAAATAAGAACAGAAGGGTCGCCTCATCTGAATGGTTTTTTTGTAATTTGGCAATTGAATTGGAAAGATTGGAGAAATATTAAAAAAAAAACGACATTTATATTATAAATTTAAATATGCGGTTAATTTTTTGAGGTCCTTAACCACATGTCATACATTTTACTTCGGATTATTTCCTTTAACCTTGCATTCTCATCAAACGACTTTTTGAGATAGTCTTCGACATAGGTGTTACCTACAAATGTTTCAGAACGCCCACTTTTTGGTCTTTAACTATTCTGTCGACGCTTGATTAACTAATGCTAGTTGGCAATTAAGATTGCTTTTAAATTTTGAAAAAACTTGAATCAAATATGACAATAAACACGTTTAAACTTAATTGACAAGTATATTTTTCTTTAAAGAAAACTGAAAAAGTTTTCTTTTAACATTTTATTTTCTTTTTGTACAATGCACTTAATAAGTTTCAAATCTGAAACTTTTTATATTTTCTATACCATTTTTATATCTTTATACTTAATAGTCGCCCAGCCGGTAAGGTGGTTTTGACCCTCGCGTGTCAAGCGAGTGGGCCCGGGTTCGAATCCCGGATTAGACATGGATATTCTGCATTATTATATATTTTAACTTAATAGTCGCCCAGCCGGTGTGGTGGTAGTGACCCTCGCCTATAGAGCGAGTGGGCCCGGGTTCGAATCCCGGATAAGACATGGATAGTTGTGTTGTCCCGTTTCTTTAAAGAAAACTGAAAAAGTTTTATAATAAAGATACAGAAAACTTTGTTGAATATTAGTATTTCTATACAAACTGGAATAAGTATCGTCGACAAAAAACTACAAAGATGAAAATCGTAGAGATAAGTTATAATAAATGTTACTAACATCTAATGTTAATCGACATCTAATTGTTACTTTTCCAGTGACAATTAATAATTAGTACTTAGTAGTACTAAAGAAATAAATACCTATAATTTTGAATTTTTAATTATGTGAGGCCATATTTAAAATGTTCTTTTATTTATTCGCTAAAACTAAAATAGATCTTGTACTTTTAAATGAATTAGATTTTGAACTTTTTTACTAGGACTAATTAAAAATCGTACAAAGGGCGGAGTCAACATCTTTAAGTCAATGGATTGGAATTTGCTTCAGCAGTGGAGGGAAAACACAACTTCAGGTATCAAGAAAACGGAGGTAAGTTCTAACCATACCTGCCAGCATTGGTCTTAAAGTTTAATTGTAGTTGTTTTAAAAATCCATTTTGGAAACGAAACACTTAACCTTACAGAAAGGGTTCTAAAAAAATGCTGTCATTTCAGTCTTTTATTTATAGAGTAAATAAATGAAAAGATTATTTCAACGTAAGCCCACAAATTTTTAAATGTATGTGTGATTCAAGTACTAATATGGTTCTATAAATCTTAACAAATCATGTAAATTTTTAGCACGAGAAATTTTTATTTGTTCACACGTTATTTAATATAATTATAAGAGTTGGTTCATAAATTAATGAGCCAAATTTGCGACTTTGTTAAATCTCAAGGCTACATATGTTTTTATCAATTCTTAAATACTCTTCGAGAAATTATAGCTTTTGCCACCGACTCAAAGTAACTCCTTATTTTTGTACAGAAAAATCCATAAACTATATTTAAACTAAAAACTTAACTAACTTTATCGCCGCCTCGGTGGCTGAATGGTTAGTGTACTGGCCAGTGGAGCTGCTGAGGTCGGGTTCGAATCCCGGTCAGGCATGGATATTTGTACTTGTCAATAAATGTTGTTATTTGTCTATGTGTTTGTGTAGTCCTTTCTTTGTGTGTCTCTTGTGACTGTCCCTTCTGGCGAGCGGGGTAATGGGCTACATAGCCTACGCCCTTCCCTGCTAGAGGGCGCATTTGCATTCCATTCCATTCCATCCTCTACACCAATCGAGTTCAACCGTTATTTAGGCACACTAGTTTTAGTAGTAGGCAGGTATGGTTTTATTAAAAAGAAATCTTCAATTCTTCTTCTTCACCACCTTCTACTTTTCTACTTTGAAAGGTAAGTGAACAGTTTTCATTGTTTTTATGCTTTTAAGTTTGGTTGAATTAATGCCGCACTAGAGCCTTCAAGTCAAGCCTCTTTAACATGAACTAGAAAGACCTTCGAAAAAATATACTAACATTAGCAACCATTTGCGACGACTCTGTAAATATTATTAACACCTTCCTCTCTCGTTACAAATAAACGCATGAGCTTTAATTGAAAAAAATTCAAGTAACTTCATTTGTCATAGTTAAATTGTAAAGAACAACGTTAGTCATTTGTTTTATATTCAGTTTACTTAGATAAACTTAAACAGAAAGCTTAGTTTCGCGTGGCAAATTTTCTTGCCAACCATCGTTATTGAGTTAAATTTCTGAAAGGACTATTCGAATGGGGCGGCGAGTGGTTTGTTTGTTGACACAATACTTTATCTAGCTGTGACGTCACTACAGTCATGCCCGTTGCAGCTTAGACGAATTAGCTGCCGGGTAGTTCCTTTGTTCGGCTAAGAAATAACTCAATAAATTTTAGGTTAGGTTTGAATTATCGTCGCACTACTGCTACATAAGGGCTATTGGCAACGGGCGTCGTATTTTAGAGCCACAGTCAAGTGACGAGCCGGCACCTGAATGGGCACCCAACGTAACCGCAATAGATTTTAGTGAAGATCGCAAAAAGAATATTGCGAGAATTGACTCTGTCCCGCAGTTGGCACTAAGCATTGCTTAATATGAGGAGGAAATAGACAACATTATTTTGGATACGAATATTTCCATTCAAAATGGAATAAGTATCTTTGACAAATACCCTTATTACTACGATTGATTTAAAGTAAATGCTTAAATGTATAAAATTTTAAAGAAATTTTAAATAATACATTTTCGTAACGACTCTTTTTAAACTGCAAACAATTGCAAATCAACGTAGCACCAATGAAAATTGTCCATTTGTGAACAGTTTGTCCAAATAATGGTTCAACATAGGGTTAAACCAAAAGTGTAAAATCAGTAAATCGCAAAATACTCCAAAAATTGGTTTAACTTCCTTTTATCAATCGTGACCATTACCAAGTATTAATTAAAGTTGATCGCTTGTATAAATACTGGGTAATTGGTTGGTTGGTACATACATATTCCGGTTTGTGTGCTCAATTTGATACCGGCTTATAAACCTTTGTCCAGTAAGACAGAATTTTTAATGACGCAATAACAGGAAGCGAACGCAGTGCGAAGAGGACACGTGGTGATATAACTTGAGACCCGTGGTGATATAAAAGTAGTACGATTTGTGGTTGGTTGGTACATACTTTGCCATATAACTGAAGTGGAATGGTAGGTTCAGCGACTATGGCGAAATCTCTAAATTCTCTAATTAAAATCTTGCAAATCTATAGACCTCAACTGGAAGTTTCTTCATCTCTCGGCAGACGGTGCACTAGGGTTCCGGGCGATAGCAACATTCAAAAAAAAAAAAAAACGCACAGCGCTATTTCTACCCCTTTGATCTGTGTGGAAACGAAATAGAAAATGGTTTTTCAAAAGAAGAGTCTAAGTTCTTGGACACATAATGATATGAAAGTAGTACAATTTGTGGTTGGTTGGTTGGTTAGTACATACATCGCCATATAGCTGAAGTGGAATGGTAGGTTCAGCGACTATGGCGAAATCTCTAAATTCTCTAATTAAAATCTTGCAAATCTATAGACCTCAACTGGAAGTTTCTTCATCTCTCGGCAGACGGTGCACTAGGGTTCCGGGCGATAGCAACATTCAAAAAAAAAAAAAGCACAGCGCTATTTCTACCCCTTTGATCTGTGTGGAAACGAAATAGAAAATGGTTTTTCAAAAGAAGAGTCTAAGTTCTTGGACACATAATGATATGAAAGTAGTACAATTTGTGGTTGGTTGGTTGGTTAGTACATACATCGCCATATAGCTGAAGTGGAATGGTAGGTTCAGCGACTATGGCGAAATCTCTGAATTCTCTCCTTAAAACCAACGGGGGGGCAGGGGGATGGATGACGCCATCCCGAGGTTGGGCCGTCTCCTCAGTGGAGACGGGTGGCCTGCCCGAAAGGGAAATCCTATGTGTATACGTTTTGCTACAACGGGGGGCAGGGGGATGGGCGACTCCATCCTGATCGAGGTGGGACCGTCTTCTCAGTAGAGACGGGTGGCCTGCCTGCAAGGTGCGCCGCACCAACGGGGGGCAGGGGGATGGATGACGCCATCCCGAGGTTGGGCCGTCTCCTCAGTGGAGACGGGTGGCCTGCCCGAAAGGGAAATCCAATGTGTATACACTTTACTATAACGGGGGGCAGGGGGATGGGCGACTCCATCCTGATCGAGGTGGGACCGTCTTCTCAGTGGAGACGGGTGGCCTGCCTGCAAGGTGCGCCGCACCAACGGGGGGCAGGGGGATGGATGACGCCATCCCGAGGTTGGGCCGTCTCTTCAGTGGAGACGGGTGGCCTGCCCGAAAGGGAAATCCTATGTGTATACGTTTTACTACAACGGGGGGCAGGGGGATGGGCGACTCCATCCTGATCGAGGTGGGACCGTCTCCTCAGTGGAGACGGGTGGCCTGCCCGCAAGGTGCGCCGCACTAACGGGGGGCAGGGGGATGGATGACGCCATCCCGAGGTTGGGCCGTCTCCTCAGTGGAGACGGGTGTCCTGCCGAAAGGGAAATCCTATGTGTATACGTTTTACTACAACGGGGGGCAGGGGGATGGGCGACTCCATCCTGATCGAGGTGGGACCGTCTTCTCAGTGGAGACGGGTGGCCTGCCTGCAAGGTGCGCCGCACCAACGGGGGGCAGGGGGATGGATGACGCCATCCCGAGGTTGGGCCGTCTCCTCAGGGGAGACGGGTGGCCTGCCCGAAAGGGAAATCCGGTGTGTATGCGTTTTACAACAACGGAGGGCAGGGGGATGGGCGACTCCATCCTGATCGAGGCGGGACCGTCTCCTCAGTGGAGACGGGTGGCCTGCCTGCAAGGTGCGCCGCACCAACGGGGGGCAGGGGGATGGATGACGCCATCCCGAGGTTGGGCCGTCTCCTCAGTGGAGACGGGTGGCCTGCCCGAAAGGGAAATCCTATGTGTATACGTTTTACTACAACGGGGGGCAGGGGGATGGGCGACTCCATCCTGATCGAGGTGGGACCGTCTTCTCAGTGGAGACGGGTGGCCTGCCTGCAAGGTGCGCCCTACCAACGGGGGGCAGGGGGATGGATGACGCCATCCCGAGGTTGGGCCGTCTCCTTAGTGGCGACGGGTGGCCTGCCCGAAAGGGAAATCCAATGTGTATACACTTTACTACAACGGGGGGCAGGGGGATGGGCGACTCCATCCTGATCGAGGTGGGACCGTCTTCTCAGTGGAGACGGGTGGCCTGCCTGCAAGGTGCGCCGCACCAACGGGGGGCAGGGGGATGGATGGCGCCATCCCGAGGTTGGGCCGTCTCCTCAGTGGAGACGGGTGGCCTGCCCGAAAGGGAAATCCTATGTGTATACACTTTACTACAACGGGGGGCAGGGGGATGGGTGACTCCATCCTGATCGAGGTGGGACCGACTTCTCTGTGGAGACGGGTGGCCTGCCTGCAAGGTGCGCCGCACCAACGGGGGGCAGGGGGATGGATGACGCCATCCCGAGGTTGGGCCGTCTCCTCAGTGGAGACGGGTGGCCTGCCCGAAAGGGAAATCCTATGTGTATACGTTTTACTACAACGGGGGGAGGGGGATGGGCGACTCCATCCTGATCGAGGTGGGACCGTCTCCTCAGTGGAGACGGGTGGCCTTCCCGCAAGGTGCGCCGCACTAACGGGGGGCAGGGGATGGATGACGCCATCCCGAGGTTGGGCCGTCTCCTCAGTGGAGACGGGTGGCCTGCCGAAAGGGAAATCCTATGTGTATACGTTTTACTACAACGGGGGGCAGGGGGATGGGCGACTCCATCCTGATTGAGGTGGGACCGTCTTCTCAGTGGAGACGGGTGGCCTGCCTGCAAGGTGCGCCGCACCAACGGGGGGCAGGGGGATGGATGACGCCATCCCGAGTTTGGGCCGTCTCCTCAGTGGAGACGGGTGGCCTGCCCGAAAGGGAAATCCTAAGTGTATACACTTTACTACAACGGGGGGCAGGGGGATGGGCGACTCCATCCTGATCGAGGTGGGACCGTCTTCTCAGTGGAGACGGGTGGCCTGCCTGCAAGGTGCGCCGCACCAACGGGGGGCAGGGGGATGGATGACGCCATCCCAACGAGGTTGTTCCGTCTCCTCAGTGGAGACGAGTGGCCTGCCCGAAAGGGAAATCCAATGTGTATACACTTTACTACAACGGGGGGCAGGGGGATGGGCGACTCCATCCTGATCGAGGTGGGACCGTCTTCTCAGTGGAGACGGGTGGCCTGCCCGCAAGGTGCGCCGCACCAACGGGGGGCAGGGGGATGGATGACGCCATCCCAACGAGGTTGGGCCGTCTCCTCAGTTTAGACGGGTGGTCTGCCCGAAAGGGAAATCCAGTGTGTATACACTTTACTACAACGGGGGGCAGGGGGATGGGCGACTCCATCCTGATCGAGGTGGGACCGTCTTCTCAGTGGAGACGGGTGGCCTGCCTGCAAGGTGCGCCGCACCAACGGGGGGCAGGGGGATGGATGACGCCATCCCAAAAAGGATGGGCCGTCTCCTCAGTGGAGACGGGTGGCCTGCCCGAAAGGGAAATCCAATGTGTATACACTTTACTACAACGGGGGGCAGGGGGATGGGCGATTCCATCCTGATCGAGGTGGGACCGTCTTCTCAGTGGAGACGGGTGGCCTGCCTGCAAAGTGCGCCGCACCAACGGGGGGCAGGGGGTTGGATGACGCCATCCCGAGGTTGGGCCGTCTCCTCAGTGGAGACGGGTGGCCTGCCCGAAAGGGAAATCCAATGTGTATACGTTTTACTACAACGGGGGGCAGGGGGATGGGCGACTCCATCCTGATCGAGGTGGGACCGTCTTCTCAGTGGAGACGGGTGGCCTGCCTGCAAGGTGCGCCGCACCAACGGGGGGCAGGGGGATGGATGACGCCATCCCGAGGTTGGGCCGTCTCCTCAGTGGAGACGGGGGGCCTGCCCGAAAGGGAAATCCAATGTGTATACACTTTACTACAACGGGGGGCAGGGGGAAGGGCGACTCCATCCTGATCGAGGTGGGACCGTCTTCTCAGTGGAGACCGGTGGCCTGCCTGCAAGGTGCGCCGCACCAACGGGGGGCAGGGGGATGGATGACGCCATCCCGAGGTTGGGCCGTCTCCTCAGTGGAGACGGGTGGAATGCCCGAAAGGGAAATCCTATGTGTATACGTTTTACTACATCGGGGGGCAGGGGGATGGGCGACTCCATCCTGATCGAGGTGGGACCGTCTTCTCAGTGGAGACGGGTGGCCTGCCTGCAAGGTGCGCCGCACCAACGGGGGGCAGGGGGATGGATGACGCCATCCCGAGGTTGGGCCGTCTCCTCAGTGGAGACGGGTGGAATGCCCGAAAGGGAAATCCTATGTGTATACGTTTTACTACATCGGGGGGCAGGAGGATGGGCGACTCCATCCTGATCGAGGTGGGACCGTCTTCTCAGTGGAGACGGGTGGCCTGCCCGCAAGGTGCGCCGCACCAACGGGGGGCAGGGGGATGGATGACGCCATCCCGAGGTTGGGCCGTCTCCTCAGTGGAGACGGGTGGAATGCCCGAAAGAGAAATCCTATGTGTATACGTTTTACTACATCGGGGGGCAGGGGGATGGGCGACTCCATCCTGATCGAGGTGGGACCGTCTTCTCAGTGGAGACGGGTGGCCTGCCCGCAAGGTGCGCCGCACCAACGGGGGGCAGGGGATGGATGACGCCATCCCGAGGTTGGGCCGTCTCCTCAGTGGAGACGGGTGGCCTGCCCGAAAGGGAAATCCAATGTGTATACACTTTACTACAACGGGGGGCAGGGGGATGGGCGACTCCATCCTGATCGAGGTTGGGCCGTCTCCTCAGTGGAGACGAGTGGCCTGCCCGAAAGGGAAATCCAATGTGTATACGTTTTACTACAACGGGGGGCAGGGGGATGGGCGACTCCATCCTGATCGAGGTGGGACCGTCTTCTCAGTGGAGACGGGTGGACTGCCTGCAAGGTGCGCCGCACCAACGGGGGCAGGGGGATGGATGACGCCATCCCGAGGTTGGGCCGTCTCCTCAGTGGAGACGAGTGGCCTGCCCGAAAGGGAAATCCAATGTGTATACGTTTTACTACAACGGGGGGCAGGGGGATGGGCGACTCCATCCTGATCGAGGTGGGACCGTCTTCTCAGTGGAGACGGGTGGCCTGCCTGCAAGGTGCGCCGCACCAACGGGGGCAGGGGGATGGATGGCGCCATCCCGAGGTTGGGCCGTCTCCTCAGTGGAGACGGGTGGCCTGCCCGAAAGGGAAATCCAATGTGTATACGTTTTACTACAACGGGGGGCAGGGGGATGGGCGACTCCATCCTGATCGAGGTGGGACCGTCTTCTCAGTGGAGACGGGTGGCCTGCCTGCAAGGTGCGCCGCACCAACGGGGGGCAGGGGGATGGATGACGCCATCCCGAGGTTGGGCCGTCTCCTCAGTGGAGACGAGTGGCCTGCCCGAAAGGGAAATCCAATGTGTATACGTTTTACTACAACGGGGGGCAGGGGGATGGGCGACTCCATCCTGATCGAGGTGGGACCGTCTTCTCAGTGGAGACGGGTGGCCTGCCTGCAAGGTGCGCCGCACCAACGGGGGGCAGGGGGATGGATGACGCCATCCCGAGGTTGGGCCGTCTCCTCAGTGGAGACGGGGGCCTGCCCGAAAGGGAAATCCAATGTGTATACACTTTACTACAACGGGGGGCAGGGGGAAGGGCGACTCCATCCTGATCGAGGTGGGACCGTCTTCTCAGTGGAGACCGGTGGCCTGCCTGCAAGGTGCGCCGCACCAACGGGGGGCAGGGGGATGGATGACGCCATCCCGAGGTTGGGCCGTCTCCTCAGTGGAGACGGGTGGAATGCCCGAAAGGGAAATCCTATGTGTATACGTTTTACTACATCGGGGGGCAGGGGGATGGGCGACTCCATCCTGATCGAGGTGGGACCGTCTTCTCAGTGGAGACGGGTGGCCTGCCTGCAAGGTGCGCCGCACCAACGGGGGGCAGGGGGATGGATGACGCCATCCCGAGGTTGGGCCGTCTCCTCAGTGGAGACGGGTGGAATGCCCGAAAGGGAAATCCTATGTGTATACGTTTTACTACATCGGGGGGCAGGGGGATGGGCGACTCCATCCTGATCGAGGTGGGACCGTCTTCTCAGTGGAGACGGGTGGCCTGCCCGCAAGGTGCGCCGCACCAACGGGGGGCAGGGGGATGGATGACGCCATCCCGAGGTTGGGCCGTCTCCTCAGTGGAGACGGGTGGAATGCCCGAAAGGGAAATCCTATGTGTATACGTTTTACTACATCGGGGGGCAGGGGGATGGGCGACTCCATCCTGATCGAGGTGGGACCGTCTTCTCAGTGGAGACGGGTGGCCTGCCCGCAAGGTGCGCCGCACCAACGGGGGGCAGGGGGATGGATGACGCCATCCCGAGGTTGGGCCGTCTCCTCAGTGGAGACGGGTGGCCTGCCCGAAAGGGAAATCCAATGTGTATACACTTTACTACAACGGGGGGCAGGGGGATGGGCGACTCCATCCTGATCGAGGTGGGACCGTCTTCTCAGTGGAGACGGGTGGCCTGCCTGCAAGGTGCGCCGCACCAACGGGAGGCAGGGGGATGGATGACGCCATCCCGAGGTTGGGCCGTCTCCTCAGTGGAGACGAGTGGCCTGCCCGAAAGGGAAATCCAATGTGTATACGTTTTACTACAACGGGGGGCAGGGGGATGGGCGACTCCATCCTGATCGAGGTGGGACCGTCTTCTCAGTGGAGACGGGTGGCCTGCCTGCAAGGTGCGCCGCACCAACGGGGGCAGGGGGATGGATGGCGCCATCCCGAGGTTGGGCCGTCTCCTCAGTGGAGACGGGTGGCCTGCCCGAAAGGGAAATCCTATGTGTATACACTTTACTACAACGGGGGGCAGGGGGATGGGCGACTCCATCCTGATCGAGGTGGGACCGTCTTCTCAGTGGAGACGGGTGGCCTGCCTGCAAGGTGCGCCGCACCAACGGGGGGCAGGGGGATGGATGACGCCATCCCGAGGTTGGGCCGTCTCCTCAGTGGAGACGGGTGGAATGCCCGAAAGGGAAATCCTATGTGTATACGTTTTACTACAACGGGGGGCAGGGGGATGGGCGACTCCATCCTGATCGAGGTGGGACCGTCTTCTCAGTGGAGACGGGTGGCCTGCCTGCAAGGTGCGCCGCACCAACGGGGGCAGGGGGATGGATGGCGCCATCCCGAGGTTGGGCCGTCTCCTCAGTGGAGACGGGTGGCCTGCCCGAAAGGGAAATCCTATGTGTATACACTTTACTACAACGGGGGGCAGGGGGATGGGCGACTCCATCCTGATCGAGGTGGGACCGTCTTCTCAGTGGAGACGGGTGGCCTGCCTGCAAGGTGCGCCGCACCAACGGGGGGCAGGGGGATGGATGACGCCATCCCGAGGTTGGGCCGTCTCCTCAGTGGAGACGGGTGGAATGCCCGAAAGGGAAATCCTATGTGTATACGTTTTACTACATCGGGGGGCAGGGGGATGGGCGACTCCATCCTGATCGAGGTGGGACCGTCTTCTCAGTGGAGACGGGTGGCCTGCCCGCAAGGTGCGCCGCACCAACGGGGGGCAGGGGGATGGATGACGCCATCCCGAGGTTGGGCCGTCTCCTCAGTGGAGACGGGTGGCCTGCCCGAAAGGGAAATCCAATGTGTATACACTTTACTACAACGTGGGGCAGGGGGATGGGCGACTCCATCCTGATCGAGGTGGGACCGTCTTCTCAGTGGAGACGGGTGGCCTGCCTGCAAGGTGCGCCGCACCAACGGGGGGCAGGGGGATGGATGACGCCATCCCGAGGTTGGGCCGTCTCCTCAGTGGAGACGGGTGGCCTGCCCGAAAGGGAAATCCAATGTGTATACGTTTTACTACAACGGGGGGCAGGGGGATGGGCGACTCCATCCTGATCGAGGTGGGACCGTCTTCTCAGTGGACATCAAGACAAGATCAGGACATCAAGAACTCCGGTATCTCATCACCTTCGCAGGGTAAGCTAACTTTTCTTAATTTGGTTTAAATAAACTATGTAGTCATATTAACGCTAATTAAAATATCTATTTAAATGGATTCCATTTCTTTACAGATATTTTGTTGTACTTTTTTGTTTTTTACATATCAAAAATATGGAAATTTTTTTCAATAGATCTTTATGCTACTTCAATTAACCTGAGGTTGTCAAAGCGTTTTAATAACTATTTAATTATTTACCTCACTTAACCACGTTGCCATTCTAACTAGCACTAAATGTTTTAACACACACGGCGAAAACAGACGTTCAGAAAATTTTTGTACTTTTTAAGAAGTAGAATATTATTTCATGTTTTTAAAAATTGTTCAGGAAATCCAGTGGCTTAGTAGTGCTTCACCCTGCCACGAAAAAGATCCAGGGATCGAATACCGAATTGGGCAAGATTGACCCATCCCTTGAGTGGGTCGATAAAATGGGTACCAAGCATATTTGGGAACTAAACACTGGGGGGTTCATTGTGAGACTGACCACCTTTCCGGGGCACCTTTCCATAGCACCCCAGAGCCAGAGGTCTCAAAAGCTGAAATGAGCACGGCAGGTCTTGGTCCAGTAATGGACTGCTGCGTCGGGGAGTTTTTTATGTTTGGTTATGATTTAAGGGGCAATGAAAATTCAGGAAAAATAAATATACGAAAATACAAAATTCGCTAATATTTTGATGGTACTATATAAAATCAGAAGAACAATTAAAATGAACAAAGAAGTGAAAGAAACAATGACTTTAAAAATATAATTTTTAAGCATTAGATTTAAAACAAAAGCGTTAATAATATACTTATAAATAACTGCGTACCATTGTTGCAATTTCAGCCATCTTTAAAAATTCGGTCGACGCAATTTGGTTGCAGCTCATTTCGAATCTTCGCTGTCTTTCTTGAGTAGCTAAAATACAAATATTTATACAGGTAGGAAACAATTTTGAAATTTTACGTCACTTTAATTTACATTTACACAGTCTGCACAAGTTTCTTGAAGTTAACAGCTTACTACAATGTGTGAAAAATTTTAGGTTCAATGTTAATGGATGCACAATGCACCTAAATATGTTTTGTAAGAAAGTAATAACTTCGTCACCGCCAAAGGAAATACCAAGCATATATACTTTACTACGATTTATTTAATTACTACGATTTATTTACAATAATTGCTTAAATGTATGCAATTTTAAATAAAAATGTAAGTAAATTTTCAAATCGACTCTGTTTGTACTGCAAACAATTGCAATTCAACGTAGCACCAACGAAAATTGTCCATTTACAAACAGTTTGTCCAAATAATGGTTCAACATAGGGTTAGACCAAAAGTGTAAAATCAGTAAATAGCAAAGTACTCCAAGAGGTTGTTCAACTTCCGTTTATCGATTGTGACCGGTATCAAATACAAATTCAAGTTGATCGTTTCTATATATACTGGTTGGTTGGTTGGTACATATATTTTCATGTTTTTGTGCTTGATCAGATAATCGCACATAAACCTCCGTCAAGGAAGACAGAAAAAGGCAGAATTTTTACTGACATATTGAGAAAAAGTACACCCAGGGCGAAGGCGGGAATCGAACCCTCACCAGTTACAGCGCAAAGACCGTTAGCGTAATGGTCTGCGATCCAAACCTCTAGGCCATACGGGCTAAATATATACAGGTGTCTCGATGCATGAGGAACCCAGCTCACTTTCTGGCTACACTACACATAGTTGTTACTTTTTCGCCCTTACTGCACATTATTTCTGCATCGTTTTTATTTTTGTTTAGGTTCATTTAATTCTAGCTGTTTTTTAACGTTATTTGTTTCAGTTTATAAATCTTTTTTCTTTCGTCTATATTCATTTTGTGCTTTACGGGGTTCCAACTCACGCGTTGAACAAATAGTTTTGGACTCACCGATTAATGAGCTAGACCAAAACACTCCATTTCTTTTTATCCCGGTACTGAAACTAATGCAAATGCATGTAAGGCTCCATTGCGACTGCCCCTGAATGAAAAGTCCATAGATATAGCTGAGGTTTACTCTTCATGGGCTAATAGGCAGTTAAGGCAAAAGCTCTGAACCTAAATGATCCCATGCAATTGAAATCTAAGACTGGTAGAGGACATCAAGAACTCCGGTATCTCATCACCTTAGCTGGGTAAGTTAACTTTTCTGAATTTGGTAAATAATTTTAAAATTTTCATAAATTATTAATTAAAGTGGCTGTCCATTTCTAGCCTCCTTGATGAATAAAATAAACTATGTAGTCATATTAACGCTAATTAAAATATCTATTTAAATGGATTCCATTTCTTTACAGATATTTTGTTGTACTTTTTTGTTTTTTACATATCAAAAATATGGAAATTTTTTTCAATAGATCTTTATGCTACTTCAATTAACCTGAGGTTGTCAAAGCGTTTTAATAACTATTTAATTATTTACCTCACTTAACCACGTTGCCATTCTAACTAGCACTAAATGTTTTAACACACACGGCGAAAACAGACGTTCAGAAAATTTTTGTACTTTTTAAGAAGTAGAATATTATTTCATGTTTTTAAAAATTGTTCAGGAAATCCAGTGGCTTAGTAGTGCTTCACCCTGCCACGAAAAAGATCCAGGGATCGAATACCGAATTGGGCAAGATTGACCCATCCCTTGAGTGGGTCGATAAAATGGGTACCAAGCATATTTGGGAACTAAACACTGGGGTTTCTTTGTGAGGCTGACCACCTTTCCGGGGCACCTTTCCATAGCACCCCAGAGCCAGAGGTCTCAAAAGCTGAAATGAGCACGGCAGGTCTTGGTCCAGTAATGGACTGCTGCGTCGGGGAGTTTTTTATGTTTGGTTATGATTTAAGGGGCAATGAAAATTCAGGAAAAATAAATATACGAAAATACAAAATTCGCTAATATTTTGATGGTACTATATAAAATCAGAAGAACAATTAAAATGAACAAAGAAGTGAAAGAAACAATGACTTTAAAAATATAATTTTTAAGCATTAGATTTAAAACAAAAGCGTTAATAATATACTTATAAATAACTGCGTACCATTGTTGCAATTTCAGCCATCTTTAAAAATTCGGTCGACGCAATTTGGTTGCAGCTCATTTCGAATCTTCGCTGTCTTTCTTGAGTAGCTAAAATACAAATATTTATACAGGTAGGAAACAATTTTGAAATTTTACGTCACTTTAATTTACATTTACACAGTCTGCACAAGTTTCTTGAAGTTAACAGCTTACTACAATGTGTGAAAAATTTTAGGTTCAATGTTAATGGATGCACAATGCACCTAAATATGTTTTGTAAGAAAGTAATAACTTCGTCACCGCCAAAGGAAATACCAAGCATATATACTTTAGATAAAAAAAAATTTAAAAACGATTATATGCTTAAAAGTATGTTTTGCAAGGATTTTTGACAAAACTAACTTTTAATATTTGATGAGAGGCGTGTCAATTTAGTGGATTTTGAGGATCCGAGAATAGTTAAAGATAAATGCTTCAATAGTTATACATTTGCAAGCTCAAAAGTTTTTAACTTAAAAAGCAAAAGGATCGCGGCTAAAAAAATTTTATCTTTGCTTTTAGCGGCCGCGGCTGTTACTAAAGCATTTTTTAATATAAGGAGAAATAATACAATATTAATAAAGATACAGAAAACTTTGTTAAATATTAGTATTTCTATACGAACTGGAATAAGTATCGTCGACAAAAAACTACAAAGATGAAAATTATAGAGATAATTTATAATAAATGTTACTAACACCTAATGTGTTAATCGACAACTAATTGTTACTTTTCCAATGACAATTATTATTTAGTACTTAGAAGTACTAAAGAAATAAATACCTATAATTTTGAATTTTTAATTATGTGAGGCCATATTTAAAATGTTGTTTTATTTATTCGCTAAAACTAAAATATATCTTGTAGTTTTAAACTAATTAGATTTTGAACTTTTTTACTAGGACTAATTAAAAATCGTACAAATGGCGGAGTCAACATCTTCAAGACAATAGATTGGAATTTGCTTCAGCAGTGGAGGGAAAGCACAACTTCAGGTATCAAGAAAACGGAGGTAAGTTCTAACCATACCTGCCAGTATTGGTCTAAAAGTTTAATTGCAGTTGTTTTAAAAATTTATTTTGGAAACGAAGCCCTTAAATTTTCAAAAGGGAATCTAACAAAAATGTTGTAATTTCAGTCTGTTATTTATAGAGTAATTAAATGAAAAGATTATTTCTCTCTCTTCTCAACGTATCCCACAAATTTTAAAATGTATGTGTGTTTCAAGTACGAATATGTTTCTATAAATCTTAACAAATCATGTTAATTTTTAGCACGATAAATTTAATTGTTCACATGTTATTTAATATAATTATAAGAGTAGTTACATAAATTAATGAGCCAAATTTGCAACATTGTTAAATCTCAAGGCTACATATGTTTTTATCAATTATAAAATACTCTTCGCTAAATTATTGCTTTTGCCACCGACTCAAAGAAACTCCTTATTTGTACAGAAAAAAAACAAAAACTATATTTATTATTATCCCCAAAACAAACTTTTACTGAACTAAAGAAGTATCTAAATTCACCGAATCTCGAATTGTAAAATTTCTTACGGAATAGCCACGGCAATTCGCAGTTTTGTCGAGTAGTCTTTCGCCTCCCTTTACCAACTAAGATATTTTAGTATCCTCTTCACCTATCGAGTTCAACCGTGCGGTCACCAGGTACTCTAACTTTCTAGAGCACGGGTGGTCATTTCATCAAGGTTGTCAGACCATGACTTTGTAAGTGTAGAGTTCCCCGGTTTCACACTCGTTAGGATTCTAGCCTTTGGAGCTGCTGGGGTCGGGTTCGAATGTCGGTCAGGCATGGATGTTTGCGACTGTCAATAAATGTTGTTATTTTTCTATGTGTTTGTGTCGTCTCTTTCTTTGTGTGTCTCTTGTTCTTGCGTCATTTCTGGGGCTTAGTACAATAGACTTAAAGTCGCAGTGTTTGGCGATCTTGCCCCCCACCAAGAAAGTCATAAGTGTAGAGTTGTTATTTAGGGACTCTAGTTTTAGTAGTAGGCAGGTATGGTTTTTTTTTTTTAAATCTTCAATTCTTCTTCCTCACCACCGTCTACTTTTCCACTTTGAATCATGTTCTTCGAAAGGTAAGTGAACAATTTTTATTTTTTCTGTGCTTTTAAGTTTAGTTGTATTAATTCCGCACTAGAGACTTATAGTCACAAGCCTCGTTAACATAATCTAGAAAGGAGCTCCGAAAAAATATCCTGCCATTAGCACCCAATTGCGACGACTTGGTAAACATCAGTAACACCCTCCTTTCCAAATAAAAGCATTGACTTTAATTTTTTTTTAAAAAATTGTTTTACAAGCAACTTTATTGGTCATAGATAAATTGTGAAGGACAACCTAATTCATTTGTTTTATATTCAATTTACTTAGAAAAACTTAAGCAGATAGCTCAGTTTCGCTTGTCAAATTTTCTTGCTAACCATCGTTAATGAGTTAAATTTCTGAAAGAAGGATTCAAATGTGGCGACGAGTGGTTTATTTGTTTGATAAGAGACAATGCTCGATCCAGCTGTGGCGTCACCATACACTCTTAAAAATAACACTTTCATTTTTGACGATTCATGAATCCTCAAGCCTCATTTCGTTAATTTTGAGGATTGTTTCGTCAAACTATCACGTGACTTTTGAGTAAACGCGAATCCTCACTTTTACGATCGTGATTTGACGTTTCTGTATCTTGATTTTGAGGAAACTGAATCTCATTGTTGAACTCGCACCGTTGCATTCTGGGATTGGAACTTAGCGGTTCAAACCAGTTCAAACAATGGCGGCTTCTTGAAGTTTGGTTAGGCCTAACATAAAAATTCGTAATATATACAAGCAGCTTGAACATTAAATTTTACAGTAAAGAACAATAAGTTGCATGTTTCTAAACATAAAACTATTTGCCTTCATTAGAATATGTAAGTATTATAAAAATAGAACGGAATTATAGCTTTTGTTTACTATTGATGCTGATTTTCAACTGTCAATTTACACTGCACTCTTGAATCAAGTTTAACGCAGCTAAAGAACGCTTTGCAGTTGAGAGGTTTCATCAAACGACTTAATGAAATTAGCATATTAAAATTAAGAACAGTATTTTTAAAAATAATTAGATAATGAGTGTATAAACGGAACACATTAAATAAAAAAGATAATATTTTAAAGCAACTCTTAATATTCGTAAATCGTTTGAAAAACTTTTGAAGATTGCATGGTACTGCTCAACTCTTCTTTTTTTAATAAGAATAATTCTTTTATTTTTTTCGTTTTCTTTCGATGAAATTAGAAGCTTGATAGAATATACGAATTAGTAAAAAGTAGTCACATAAAGTTTTCAGCCAACTGAAAAAAGGAAGACGACATTACACTTTGTTATGTGTTTAAAAACGACAGGTGTCGAAATCAAATATGAAATTCGAAGTTCGCTTTCTATGATAATAAACTGCTTTTTATTCGGACCGCAGATGTGATCATCGCCAGGTGCCATTGCTAAATTCGAACTTCGATACTCCAGGATTTTTTTTTAAATATGTGAAGCAGAAACGGAACAAAGTTAAAATATATAGAAAAGGGGTTATGTTGTTGGAAAGTATTTGGATTATTATTAATATTTATTAAGGTAAGTTTAAGTCATTTCATTTTGTGTCAAAATAAAAATGTATTATAAATTTTTTTTATTTTCTTCATTCAACTAATATGGTATAAAGTAATTATTAGTTAGCTATTCATAAAAAAAGTTTATTTATATTCTGCATATTTATTAAAAGTGAAAAGTATTATTTTGACGATGCATAATTTGTGTCTTTAAATTATGGTTTTTATAATTAAAAAATATTTCACACTGAAAGATAAAATTTTATGTTCACTGAATGCATTATATTTCCATAATTTTTTTCTTTAAAGGTACTTTTAATGCAAAAAGTATTTAATAAAATACCTTAACAATAAGTTTTTTTTCTAAATATAATATTTAACGGCCTTGTTTTTTAGGTAGATGCTTTTGGGTTCGACTCGAAGATACAACTAAAATTGATTTAATATAGTATATTAGTTTTGTGCCATCGACTATGTTGATTCCAAGCTTCAGGAATAGGGATTTGGATCTCTAATAGAAATAATTAAAAACAAGATTAAATGTAAAGCTATAATATTCAAAATAAGCCTAAATTTTTAAAAAGAATTTTTTTTTTAAAAAGTTCTTTCTGTAATTTATGTTTGAGAAAATTATCCGCCTGAAATTTTGTGTACTATTTTATTGTTTAAATGCACAACTTCTAAAAAACTGCCTCATAACCCCAAGTACTAAAATTTTAAATTCAGTAAATTTGATGTGTTAGTATTCCACTTAAACTTGTAAGTTAAACAAATGCTATATTTGTTGTTTTGGCTGTTGTTTTTTTAGACTCGCCTTTATAAGGGTTGGCCCAATTAAGTTATGAAAAGTATATTAAATGCTTCCTATTTTTTTAGAAGACAAAACTGCTGTAATGATACGACTGAAGTACTGATGATTGAAGCAGCAGTTTGTGAAGTACAACACAAAATGCCTGCCTGCCCAGCAGTTCCCAGACCACCGGCCCGTCATCATGTAATCAATATGTATATAAAAAAAATTCGAAACTTGTTTATTTTGATAAAATAAATATACAGATTTAAATAAAGTGAAATGTTATTTTGTTGTAAAAATAAATGAACAATTTAAAAGTGGATTTTCTAGATTTGAATGCAATAAACTGATTGTATAACTTATATTCAAAGCAAATTTTGGTTCCGAAATGGATTGAGAATCTTTTTAATATTTTATAACATTATATATTATAGTTTTACATGCAAATAGTCAATTTTGTATCAAAATGCCTTCAATATTTCAGAAGCTGTACATAGATGGATTCGTGTCCGTAAAAAAAAAATGTGGAATATAATTATAGCTTTTTTTGTATTTGGGTGAAAAATACCAATAACAAAATGATGTAGTAAAATTCTATAAAACATCCAAAAAACTTTTTAGAAAAATGCATCGCCTCAAATATGATGAAACTAGACCGAATACGACGTAAATCTAGTTAAACTCATAGTTTCCTTGCACAGAAGCCACGACCATGGGAGGAGCTATTAAACGCACGGAACAATTAGATGAAGACAAAATAACACGACTGAAATTTTCTCTTCATCTGATTGCCCCGCGCGTTTTATAGCTCCGCCTATGTTCGTGGCTTCTGTGCAAGGAAACTATGAGTTTAACTATAGAGCTGCCCGAACAATAAATATATATGCTCAAAAATGACGATGCAAAACTCTCAAATGAACAATAATAATCCTCCATTTAGCGAAACCGGAACTATCAAAACAGCATCACATACTCAAAAATAACGATACCAAACTCTGAAATCAAGTATAACAATCCTCAATTTAACGTAACCAGAACTATAAAACCAAAATGACATGCTCAAAAATGACGATGCCAAACTTCAAATTAAGAATAACAATCCTCAATTTAAGGAAACTAGCTCTCAAAACAACTAAATTCACATGCTCAAAAATGACGAAATATTTCTTTAGATTAGACGACATTCAAATCCTCAAAAAAATGACGATTCAAATCTCCTCACTTTGAGGAAAGGAAAACTCGGAGCATTTGGCAGGAAACGGAATCCTCAAAATTAAGGAAAATTTCGTCGTTTTTGAGCATTCGTTTTTAAGAGTGTAGTTGTGTCCGTTGTAGTTTAGACGATTTAGCTGCCGGGTGGTTCCTTTGTTCGGCTAAGAGATATGTTGACCCTTCTGATAGATCTTACAACTCAATAGTTTTCAGTTAAGGTCGCAAAAAGAATAATGCGAAAAATTAATCTGTCTGCGCATTAAGCAGCCGCGGTTGGCATTAAGCATTTTTTTTAATACGAGGAGAAATTAGACAATAATAATATGGATACGAATATTTTCATACAAAATGAAATAAGTATATTTGACAAATACCCAAATTACTACGATTTATTTACAATAATTGCTTAAATGTATGCAATTTTAAATAAAAATGTAAGTAAATTTTCAAATCGACTCTGTTTGTACTGCAAACAATTGCAATTCAACGTAGCACCAACGAAAATTGTCCATTTACAAACAGTTTGTCCAAATAATGGTTCAACATAGGGTTAGACCAAAAGTGTAAAATCAGTAAATAGCAAAGTACTCCAAGAGGTTGTTCAACTTCCGTTTATCGATTGTGACCGGTATCAAATACAAATTCAAGTTGATCGTTTCTATATATACTGGTTGGTTGGTTGGTACATATATTTTCATGTTTTTGTGCTTGATCAGATAATCGCACATAAACCTCCGTCAAGGAAGACAGAAAAAGGCAGAATTTTTACTGACATATTGAGAAAAAGTACACCCAGGGCGAAGGCGGGAATCGAACCCTCACCAGTTACAGCGCAAAGACCGTTAGCGTAATGGTCTGCGATCCAAACCTCTAGGCCATACGGGCTAAATATATACAGGTGTCTCGATGCATGAGGAACCCAGCTCACTTTCTGGCTACACTACACATAGTTGTTACTTTTTCGCCCTTACTGCACATTATTTCTGCATCGTTTTTATTTTTGTTTAGGTTCATTTAATTCTAGCTGTTTTTAACGTTATTTGTTTCAGTTTATAAATCTTTTTTCTTTCGTCTATATTCATTTTGTGCTTTACGGGGTTCCAACTCACGCGTTGAACAAATAGTTTTGGACTCACCGATTAATGAGCTAGACCAAAACACTCCATTTCTTTTTATCCCGGTACTGAAACTAATGCAAATGCATGTAAGGCTCCATTGCGACTGCCCCTGAATGAAAAGTCCATAGATATAGCTGAGGTTTACTCTTCATGGGCTAATAGGCAGTTAAGGCAAAAGCTCTGAACCTAAATGATCCCATGCAATTGAAATCTAAGACTGGTAGAGGACATCAAGAACTCCGGTATCTCATCACCTTAGCTGGGTAAGTTAACTTTTCTGAATTTGGTAAATAATTTTAAAATTTTCATAAATTATTAATTAAAGTGGCTGTCCATTTCTAGCCTCCTTGATGAATAAAATAAACTATGTAGTCACATTAACGCTAATTAAAATATCTATTTAAATGGATTCCATTTCTTTACAGATATTTTGATGTACTTTTTTGTTTTTTACATATCAAAAATATGGAAATTTTTTTCAATAGATCTTTATGCTACTTCAATTAACCTGAGGTTGTCAAAGCGTTTTAATAACTATTTAATTATTTACCTCACTTAACCACGTTGCCATTCTAACTAGCACTAAATGTTTTAACACACACGGCGAAAACAGACGTTCAGAAAATTTTTGTATTTTTTTTTTAAGAAGTAGAGTATTATTTCATGTTTGTTAAAATTACAGTTTAACTCCTTGACGAACCATTTGTGATCACCATTAACGTTTGCCTTACATAATAAAAACATTTTTCAAAATTGTTTTGTGTTTCATTTAATTTGTCCTACAGATTTGTCCTACCTTCATTTAATTTGTCCTAATTCAGGACTATGTTATTCGCTTGTATTATATTTTGTTTATTTAGATAAATAAAAAATATTTTTCATGGCACATATTCTTTCCAGTCCTCAATGAGTTTAAATGCTGGAACTACAACATAAAAAATTGGGGGGTATAAAATTTCGTATATATTAAAAACACATAAAATTAATCATTATTCTATAAAATGACTCACTTCCCCCAGAACTTTTTACCGAACAAACCAAATTACAATTTATCTAATGTAATAATATAATAAGGGGTGTAATGCGCGGTTTTGAAGATTCCCCCCATCTACTTGGTAAGATTTCTTTTTATTTACCGCTCGAAAAATGGTCGTCCAGTTCAATACAAGAATAATACAAACAGCAGCTGCATCGTCTGATCATGATGGCAAAGTTCTTAAAAATAACCATTTGTTGCATACTTTGTCTTCTTTACTTTGTGAAGTTTTAAAGTACTCTGAGCACGCGTTTCTCGGTCTGAAGAAAACAGAAAGGAACAAACGTCAATCGCATCTATATAAACAAAAAAAATACCTTTTTTTTTAAAACCTTAAAATACTTTTAGGTAAGCTCAGAAAGTAACGAGAAATATTATAGCGTAAGATTTTGTCAAATTTAAGTCCAGAAACAAACTTTATTGGAACCTAACTCCATTTTCTCGAAATTTTATGTTGATACTTTTAGGATAAAAATTTGGTGATATTTTCGACGGGACCCCTCCTACCCCTCCTGATATTTGATGATATTCTTCTCAACAACTTCTCTCCCAAATGCGTCACGTAATATAGTGACGCCCCCTTAAAAATATGCAAGCGTGTGAATGAATTAATTTTTTGAAATTGGAAGTTTTGACGCCATACTGGCCAAAGGTAAGACGCGATAGTTTTTAAAAGGGTATAAAGTTGTAATTTCAAGTTTTTTATGAAGCATGGTTTTAGTTAAGGGGCAATGAAAATTTAAGAAAAATAAATATACGATAGACAAAAATTCTCTCCTCTTTTGCTGGTATATAAAAGCAGAGGAACAATTAATGTGAACAGTGATCTCGATATTAAATGATGTTCTTCTCGGCCAATGGTCAGGAAATCGAGTGGCAATGAAAATTTAGGAAAATTAAATATTCGAAAATACAAAAATTCGCTAATATTTTGCTGGTATATAAAACCAGAGGAACAATTAAATTGAACAAAGAAGTGAAAGTAGCAATGACTTTAACAAAATGTATTTTAAGCATTAGATTTAAAACAAAAGCGTTAATAATATATTTATAAATAACTGTGTACCATTGTTGCAATTTCAGCCATCTTTAAAGTTTCGGTCGACGCAATTTGGTTGCAGCTCATTTCGAATCTTCGCTGTCTTTCTTGAGTAGCTAAAATGCAAAAATTCATACAGGTATGTAACAATTTCGAAATTTGACTTCATTTTAATTTACTTTTACGCAATCTGCACAAGTTTCTTGAAGTTAACAGCTTACTGCAATGCGTGACAAATTTTAGGTTTAATGTTAATGGATGCTCAATGTACCTTAATACATATTTTGCAAGCTCAAACGTTTTGAACTTAAAACGCAAAAAGATTGCGGCTAAAAAAATTTTACCATTGCCTTTAGCGGCCGCAGCGGTTACTAAGCATTTTTTTTATATAAGGAGAAAGAATACAATATTAATAAAGATACGGAAAGCTTTGTTAAAAATTAGTAATTCTATTTAAACTGTAAGAAGTATCGTCGACAAAAAACTAAAAAGATGAAAATTATAGAGATAAATTATAATAAATGTTACTAGCATCTAATTTTTATCGACATCTAATTGTTTCTTTTCCAATGACAATCATTATTAAGTACTTTAAAGAAAGAAATACCTATAATTTGGGATTTTTAATTATGTGAGGCCAATTTAAAATGTTCTTCCATTTATTCACTAAAACTGAAATATATCTTGTAGGTTCAACCGAATTAGATCTTGAACTTTTTTACTAGGACTAATTAAAAGTCGTACAAAGGGCGGAGTCATCATCTTCAAGACAATGGACTGGAATTTGCTTCAGCAGTGGAGGGAAAGCACAACTTCAGGTATCAAGAAAACGGAGGTAAGTTCTAACCATACCTGTCAGTATTGGTCTTAAAGTTTAATTGTAGTTGTTTTAAAAATCTATTTTGGAAACGAAACACTTAACCTTACAGAAGGGATTCTAAAAAAAATGCTGTCATTTCAGTCTTTTATTTATAGAGTAAATAAATGAAAAGATTATTTCAACGTAAGCCCACAAATTTTTAAATGTATGTGTGTTTCAAGTACTAATATGGTTCTATAGATCTTAACAAATCATGTAAATTTTTAGCACGAGAAATTTTTATTTGTTCACACGTTATTTAATATAATTATAAGAGTTGGTACATAAATTAATGAGCCAAATTTGCGACTTTGTTAAATCTCAAGGCTACATATGTTTTTATCAATTCTTAAATACTCTTCGCGAAATTATAGCTTTTTCCACCAACTCAAAGTAACTCCTTATTTTTGTGCAGAAAAATCCATAAACTATATTTAAACTAAAAACTTAACTAACTTTATCGCCGCCTCGGTGGCTGAATGGTTAGTGTACTGGCCTGTGGAGCTGCTGAGGTCGGGCTCGAATCCCGGTCAGGCATAGATATTTGTACTTGTCAATAAATGTTGTTATTTGTCTATGTGTTTGTGTAGTCCTTTCTTTGTGTGTCTCCTGTGACTGTCCCTTCTGGCGAGCGGGGTAATGGGCTACATAGCCTACGCCCTTCCCTTCTAGAGGGCGCATTTGCATTCCATTCCATTCCATCCTCTACACCAATCGAGTTCAACCGTTATTTAGGCACACTAGTTTTAGTAGTAGGCAGGTATGGTCTTTATTAAAAAGAAATCTTCAATTCTTCTTCTTCACCACCGTCTACTTTTCTACTTTGAAAGGTAAGTGAACAGTTTTCATTGTTTTTATGCTTTTAAATTTGGTTGAATTAATGCCGCACTAGAGCCCCCAAGTCAAGCCTCGTTAACATGAAGTAGAAAGACCTCCGAAAATATATACTAAATTTAGCAACCATTTGCGACGACTCTGTAAATATTATTAACACCTTCCTCTTTCCAAATAAAAGCATGAGCTTTAATTGAAAGAAATTCAAGTAACTTCATTTGTCATAGTTAAATTGTAAAGAACAACGTTAGTCA
This sequence comes from Hylyphantes graminicola, assembly GCA_023701765.1. NCBI lineage: Eukaryota > Metazoa > Arthropoda > Arachnida > Araneae > Linyphiidae > Hylyphantes > Hylyphantes graminicola. The sequence continues at coordinate 52,951,972 of CM043112.1, read as the reverse complement.
TTTGTTTTATATTCAGTTTACTTAGATAAACTTAAGCAGAAAGCTTAGTTTCGCGTGGCAAATTTTCTTGCCAACCATCGTTATTGAGTTCTGAAAGGACTATTCGAATGGGGCGGCGAGTGGTTTCTTTGTTTGATAAGACACAAAACTTTATCTAGCTGTGACGTCACTACAGTCGTGCCCGTTGCAGCTTAGACGAATTAGCTGCTGGGTAGTTCCTTTGTTCGGCTAAGAGATATGTTGACAGTTCTGATAGATCTGTCAACTCAATAAATTTTAGGTTAGGTTAGGTTTGAATTATCGTCGCGCTACTGCTACATAAGGGCTATTGGCGACGGGCGTCGTATTTTAGAGCCACAGTCAAGTGACGAGCCGGCACCTGAATGGGCACCCAACGCAACCGCAATAGTTTTTAGTTAAGATCGCAAAAAGAATATTGCGAGAATTGACTCTGTCCCGCAGTTGGCACTAAGCATTGCTTAATATGAGGAGAAATTAGACAACATTAATTTGGATACGAATATTTCCATTCAAAATGGAATAAGTATCTTTGACAAATACCCTTATTACTACGATTGATTTACAGTAAATGCTTAAATGTATAAAATTTTAAAGAGATTTTAAATAATACATTTTCGTAACGATTCTTTTTGAACTGCAAACAATTGCAAATCAAAGTAGCACCAATGACAATTGTCCATTTGTGAACAGTTTGTCCAAATAATGGCTCAACATAGGGTTAAACCAAAAGTGTAAAGTCAGTAAATCGCAAAATACTCCAAGAATTGGCTTAAAACTTCCTTTTATCAATCGTAACCATTACCAAGTATTAATTAAAGTTGATCGCTTGTATAAATACTGGATGATTGGTTGGTTGGTACATACATATTCCGGTTTGTGTGCTCAATTTGATACCGGCTTATAAACCTTTGTCCAGTAAGACAGAATTTTTATTGACGCAATAACAGGAAGCGAACGCAGTGCGAAGAGGACACGTGGTGATATAACTTGAGACCCGTGGTGATATAAAAGTGGTACGATTTGTGGTTGGTTAGTACATACTTTGCCATATAACTGAAGTGGAATGGTAGGTTCAGCGACTATGGCGAAATCTCTAAATTCTCTCCTTAAAACCAACGGGGGGCAGAGGGATGGATGACGCCATCCCGAGGTTGGGCCGTCTCCTCAGTGGAGACGGGTGGCCTGCCCGAAAGGGAAATCCAATGTGTATACACTTTACTACAACGGGGGGCAGGGGTATGGGCGACTCCATCCTGATCGAGGTGGGACCGTTTCTCAGTGGAGACATGTGGCCTGCCGGCTTGGTGCGCCGCACCAACGGGGGGCAGGGGGATGGATGACGCCATCCCGAGGTTGGGCCGTCTCCTCAGTGGAGACGGGTGACCTGCCCGAAAGGGAAATCCTATGTGTACACGTTTTACTACAACGGGGGGCAGGGGGATGGGCGACTCCATCCTGATCGAGGTGGGACCGTCTTCTCAGTGGAGACGGGTGGCCTGCCTGCAAGGTGCGCCGCACCAACGGGGGGCAGGGGGATGGTTGACGCCATCCCGAGGTTGGGCCGTCTCCTCAGTGGAGACGGGTGGCCTGCCCGAAAGGGAAATCCAATGTGTATACACTTTACTACAACGGGGGGCAGGGGGATGGGCGACTCCATCCTGATCGAGGTGGGACCGTCTTCTCAGTGGAGACGGGTGGCCTGCCTGCAAAGTGCGCCGCACCAACGGGGGGCAGGGGGATGGATGACGCCATCCCAACGAGGATGGGCTGTCTCCTCAGTGGAGACGGGTGGCCTGCCCGAAAGGGAAATCCAATGTGTATACACTTTACTACAACGGGGGGCAGGGGGATGGGCGACTCCATCCTGATCGAGGTGGGACCGTCTTCTCAGTGGAGACGGGTGGCCTGCCTGCAAGGTGCGCCGCACCAACGGGGGGCAGGGGGATGGATGACGCCATCCCGAGGTTGGGCCGTCTCCTCAGTGGAGACGGGTGGCCTGCCCGAAAGGGAAATCCTGTGTGTATGCGTTTTACTACAACGGAGGGCAGGGGGATGGGCGACTCCATCCTGATCGTGGTGGGACCGTCTTCTCAGTGGAGACGGGTGGCCTGCCTGCAAGGTGCGCCTCACCAACGGGGGGCAGGGGGATGGATGACGCCATCCCGAGGTTGGGCCGTCTCCTCAGTGGCTACGGGTGGCCTTCCCGAAAGGGAAATCCAATGTGTATACACTTTACTACAACGGGGGGCAGGGGGATGGGCGACTCCATCCTGATCGAGGTGGGACCGTCTTCTCAGTGGAGACGGGTGGCCTGCCTGCAAGGTGCGCCGCACCAACGGGGGGCAGGGGGATGGATGACGCCATCCCGAGGTTGGGCCGTCTCCTCAGTGGAGACGGGTGGCCTGCCCGAAAGGGAAATCCAATGTGTATACGTTTTACTACAACGGGGGGCAGGGGGATGGGCGACTCCATCCTGATTGAGGTGGGACCGTCTTCTCAGTGGAGACGGGTGGCCTGCCCGAAAGGGAAATCCAATGTGTATACGTTTTACTACAACGGGGGGCAGGGGGATGGGCGACTCCATCCTGATCGAGGTGGGACCGTCTTCTCAGTGGAGACGGGTGGCCTGCCTGCAAGGTGCGCCGCACCAACGGGGGGCAGGGGGATGGATGACGCCATCCCGAGGTTGGGCCGTCTCCTCAGTGGAGACGGGTGGCCTGCCCGAAAGGGAAATCCTATGTGTATACGTTTTACTACAACGGGGGGCAGGGGGATGGGCGACTCCATCCTGATCGAGGTGGGACCGTCTTCTCAGTGGAGACGGGTGGCCTGCCTGCAAGGTGCGCCGCACCAACGGGGGGCAGGGGGATGGATGACGCCATCCCGAGGTTGGGCCGTCTCCTCAGTGGAGACGGGTGGCCTGCCCGAAAGGGAAATCCAATGTGTATACGTTTTGCTACAACGGGGGGAAGGGGGATGGGCGACTCCATCCTGATCGAGGTGGGACCGTCTTTTCAGTGGACATCAAGACAAGATCAGGACATCAAGAACTCCGGTATCTCATCACCTTCGCAGGGTAAGCTAACTTTTCTTAATTTGGTTTAATTTTAAAATTTTCATAAATTATTAATTAAAGTGGCTGTCCGTTTCTAGCCTCCTTGATGAATAAAATAAACTATGTAGTCATATTAACGCTAATTAAAATATCTATTTAAATTGATTCCATTTCTTTACAGATATTTTGTTGTACTTTTTTGTTTTTTACATATCAAAAATATGGAATTTTTTTTCAACAGATCTTTATGCTACTTCAATTAACCTGAGGTTGTCAAAGCGTTTTAATAACTATTTAATTATTTACCTCACTTAACCACGTTGCCATTCTAACTAGCACTAAATGTTTTAACACACACGACGAAAACAGACGTTCAGAAAATTTTCGTACTTTTTAAGAAGTAGAATATTATTTCATGTTTTTAAAAATTGTTCAGGAAATCCAGTGGCTTAGTAGTGCTTCACCCTGCCACGAAAAAGATCCAGGGATCGAATACCGAATTGGGCAAGATTGACCCATCCCTTGAGTGGGTCGATAAAATGGGTACCAAGCATATTTGGGAACTAAACACTGGGGGGGTTCTTTGTGAGGCTGACCACCTTTCCGGGGCACCTTTCCATAGCACCCCAGAGCCCGAGGTCTCAAAAGCTGAAATGAGCACGGCAGGTCTTGGTCCAGTAATGGACTGCTGCGTCGGGGAGTTTTTTATGTTTGGTTATGATTTAAGGGGCAATGAAAATTCAGGAAAAATAAATATACGAAAATACAAAATTCGCTAATATTTTGATGGTACTATATAAAATCAGAAGAACAATTAAAATGAACAAAGAAGTGAAAGAAACAATGACTTTAAAAATATAATTTTTAAGCATTAGATTTAAAACAAAAGCGTTAATAATATACTTATAAATAACTGCGTACCATTGTTGCAATATCAGCCATCTTTAAAAATTCGGTCGACGCAATTTGGTTGCAGCTCATTTCGAATCTTCGCTGTCTATCTTGAGTAGCTAAAATACAAATATTTATACAGGTAGGAAACAATTTTGAAATTTTACGTCACTTTAATTTACATTTACACAGTCTGCACAAGTTTCTTGAAGTTAACAGCTTACTACAATGTGTGAAAAATTTTAGGTGCAATGTTAATGGATGCACAATGCACCTAAATATGTTTTGTAAGAAAGTAATAACTTCGTCACTGCCAAAGGAAATACCAAGCATATATACTTTAGATAAAAAAAAATTTAAAAACGATTATATGCTTAAAAGTATGTTTTGCAAGGATTTTTGACAAAACAAACTTTTAATATTTGATGAGAGGCGTGTCAATTTAGTGGATTTTGAGGATCCGAGAATAGTTAAAGATAAATGCTTCAATAGTTATACATTTGCAAGCTCAAAAGTTTTTAACTTAAAAAGCAAAAGGATCACGGCTAAAAATTTTTTATCTTTGCTTTTAGCGGCCGCGGCTGTTACTAAAGCATTTTTTAATATAAGGAGAAATAATACAATATTAATAAAGATACAGAAAACTTTGTTAAATATTAGTATTTCTATACGAACTGGAATAAGTATCGTCGACAAAAAACTACAAAGATGAAAATTATAGAGATAATTTATAATAAATGTTACTAAAACCTAATGTGTTAATCGACAACTAATTGTTACTTTTCCAATGACAATTATTATTTAGTACTTAGAAGTACTAAGGAAATAAATACCTATAATTTTGAATTTTTAATTATGTGAGGCCATATTTAAAATGTTGTTTTATTTATTCGCTAAAACTAAAATATATCTTGTAGTTTTAAACTAATTGGATTTTGAACTTTTTTACTAGGACTAATTAAAAATCGTACAAATGGCGGAGTCAACATCTTCAAGACAATAGATTGGAATTTGCTTCAGCAGTGGAGGGAAAGCACAACTTCAGGTATCAAGAAAACGGAGGTAAGTTCTAACCATACCTGCCAGTATTGGTCTAAAAGTTTAATTGCAGTTGTTTTAAAAAATTATTTTGGAAACGAAACCCTTAAATTTTCAGAAGGGAATCTAACAAAATGTTGTAATTTCAGTCTGTTATTTATAGAGTAATTAAATGAAAAGATTATTTCTCTCTCTTCTCAACGTATCCCACAAATTTTAAAATGTATGTGTGTTTCAAGTACGAATATGTTTCTATAGGTAATGGGACAAAATATCGCGGCCGAAATATCGCGGGCCAAAATATCGCGGCCGAAATATCGCCGGCCGAAATATCGTGCGCCCAAAATATCGCGGGCCCAAAATATCGCGGGCCAAAATATCGCGGGCCAAAATATCGCGGGCAAAAATATCGCGGGGCAAAATATCGCGTGGACAAAATATCGCCGTAAAGTAAAAATGGAGTGGATTTAGTGGATTTTATGGTGTTTGGCAGTGAGAGGGAGTTCGATGGTAAAATGGTATTACTTATCTAGTACATTGTGATGAAGTTCGGTTTTACCTATCAGAGCCTGGATTTTTATAAAAATGTATTTTAAGTCATGCATTTTTTTTTTGTTAGGACAATTTAGTCACGAGGTGGGTTGAATGGGTTAAGGTTTTATATTTGAACTTGATTTTTAGTTCTATGGTTAAAATGGTATTACTTATCTAGTAAATTGTGCTGAAGTTCGGTTTTACCTATTAGAACCCTGCCGGCCCGCCGGCGTAGTAGTTAGTGTACTAGCCCTTGGAGCTGTTGGGCTCGGGTTCGATTCCCGGCAGGCCCGGACTGGCCCGCCGGCCCGTCGGGCGGCGGGCCGGTGCGCCCTTTTCCACAAAAAAAAAAATCTGACTCAGTTTTTGAACTCTAGATTCGTCTTCTCGTAGGTTGTTCGCACTTTCATATGGTGCATAGGGGGCCATTTTGTAATGTCTTGGTACTACTAATAGCTAAGCCGATACTTAACAAGGCGCCTTCACTTCTATACTGGGCGCTGACTAGACGGTTAAATTAATGATTACAATTTCATATACAGCATGGAATTATTTATTTGTGTAATAAACTTACATTATCCGATTAGGAGGTGGTTAGACGAAACAGAACCAAGGTAACTCCCATGGCTTTACGCCTTAACACACCCGATACAATCAATTTTAACAAAACATTTCAAATTTGACATTTTGACAAATATTAAAAACTGATTTAAATAAGGCGCCTTTCTTTTCATTGAAGCGCCATATGGCTTTTTGAACCAGTTGGCTTTTGAACCAGTTTTGAAGTTGTTGTAAACAAGAAAGATACAGCGCCTTATATGATATCGAGGCGCTCCAATATATGATTATATAAAGGATGTAAAAAGAACAGCGCTAACGATCAGTATTAGGGCGCCTACGACCGTACAATATCACAAAAAAACGCCTTTTAGATTTTCTTGTTTAAAGTTTTGATACTTGGTGCAGAATAGTACATCTGACGTATCACCCGGAATTTTTTGTTTTTGAATGAGGGGTCTAAAAAAAAACGTGCGTAAAGGAGTATTAGGGCGCCTTTAATTTTACATACCGCTTTTCGACAAACCAAGCGCCAGGAGCAATGGGGCGCCTACGATATCACATAACTGGATTTAAACTTTCTTGTTTTCAATTTTGATACTTGGTGAAAAGACGTACTTCATGTATTTTGTTCAAATACATATAATGTCGACTGATTTTTTTTTTAATGTGGGAACAACTAAAGAAATACGTGTCAAGGAGTATTACGCCAAAACCGAGCTTAAGTTTGCAGCAGAGAAATGTACCATACCAAAACCGACCTTAAGTTTGCAGCAGAGAAGTGTTCTACGCGGAGGAATTTGCGTAAACAACGCGGATGGCGCCGAAGCTTCGCCTGCTCCGATTGGTTGATAATTTGACCCTGAGATTCGTGCGCCCTGTTACGTTAAAATCGAAGGAAAAAAATTATTAAAATAACACTCTAACTGAAGCTAAACTAATAAAAATAATCATTTGTATACTGCAAACTTAAGGTCGGTTTTGGTACAGGCGGAGGAATCTGTGTAAACAACCCCGCTAGCGCCGAAATTTGGCCTGCTCCTATTGGCTGCTCCTTCGATCCTGATATTCGAACGCCCTGTTAAGTCAAAATCGAAGGAAAAAAATAATTAAAATAACACTCTAAGTGTTGCTATACCAAAACCGACCTTAAGTTTGCAGCAGAGAAATGTACTACGCGGAGGAATTTGCGTAAACAACGCGGCTGGCGCCGAAGCTTCGCCTGCTCCGATTGGTTGAAAATTTGACCCTGATATTCGTGCGCCCTGTTACGTCAAAATCGAAGGAAAGAAATAATTAAAATAACACTCTAACTGAAGTAAACTAATAAAAATAATAAATTTATGTCCTGAAAATAACAAATAAATTTGATTATTGAATGTGAAATACCTTTTTGTATTCGATTCTCGCACTCGAAAATGAGAACTATGTACCCTTTTTCTCATGGAACATCTGTATACTGCAAACTTGAGGTCGGTTTTGGTGTAGGGTGCCTTTAACTTCAGGGGCTGGGGAGCCTAGTCGGTTAAGCACTCGCTTAGCATGCGGAAGGTCCCAGGTTCGGGTCCGGGCATCGCCAAAATAGCTGCCGACCTATAAACGGCCCATGTAGCTAAAAATGTCCGACGAATAATACCCCGTGTAAAGGAGTGCACGTTAAATATCCTTCAAAGTCCTAACGCTGCGTACGATGTCGCCCTTAACGGTTGCGTTGGCTCGTCACCTGACTGTGGTTCTATAATACGACGCCCGTCGCCAATAGCCCTCGTGTAGCTCTAGTGCGACGATAATTCAAACCTAACCTAACCTTTTTCTTCAAATTGGTGGTTTTTTTTATAACGATATGAGAGACTATTTGATTTTGATTTGAACGTTTGACGAAATATTTATGCCGTAAATGGAATCACCAAAGAAGCCACCCGACCCGAAAAAGTCCTAAGTCCTGACGCCGCTGTCGATGCCGCTCTGAGGTTTCGTTGAGTGAAAGATACGGCACTCACTTCGTCACTTGACTGCGTTTCTAAGAAGCCCCGACTGGGACAAATCCCGGCTGGTTCAAAATCTCAACAAATTTATAGATTAATGCCGTTATGTTTAAGGGCAATTTAATTACTCATCCATTTAATTACTAGTCCATTGTTAACGTTAATTTTTTATGGTTTCATTTCATAACTAGGACTTATTTATTTTGTGGCCATAAGGCAGGTGGCCTGCACCAAAAAACATAAATATTTTTCTTATAATAGGAATGTAGTAATTTAACGGTGTTTTTCGTGCTGAATTCAAGAATTGAGTGGTACACAACAATTTTTAAGAACAAACAGTTTTTATATTATGTAAAATAAACATACCAAATTCGAGAAAAATCGAGATATAAACATAATAAATATGTATTTCTAGTGGCGGGTTTTGACCCTGTCGGGGTTAAAAACCAAAGAGTTTATAGTAGGGTAGAGACAGAACCTGGCAACAGCACCATGGACCATCACGCAGAAAATATAGGGTGGCATGTGAGGCCCTTATGGCCGAGTGGCTTGGATCGTAGGCCATAACTTGGAGAATATTTATCAACGAGCCCATTTAATGACGGGGCCTAAGATCCCTTGTCTTTTGGAACCTCAAAATTCTTAAAATTCGGGGACAAGTGAGAAATGTTAGTTTTTTATTTTTCTTTGTTCTTATTTTTTTTTTCTTTTTTTGAAAACCACAGTTAAGTAACGATCCGACACCTGAGTAGGCACACAACGCAAGCGTTAATAGTGACATCGTACGCAAAGTTACAACTGTGGAGAATATTCAACATGCACTTCCTCTACACGGGGCCGGAGTATTCGTCGGACATTTTTCGGCTGCCCGGGCCTACAAGTCAAATCTTATTTTGTTAACAATAAAAAGAAGAAAACCAAAGTTACAATTCCATATTAAAAATCTACTTCGCATGGGGGTAAATTCTGATAGAATGACGCGTGGCTCCATTTTTTTCTTTTTGATTTTTTATAAGTTGCTATATTTTGCACTCACAAATCAGTAAAGGTCACGATATTACGCAATGTTAAAGAAAAGAAATAACATAAGCTATTCTCACCCTCCCTCAGATTTATTTTTAAACCAGTGGCAATTATGGCGAGGAATAAGATTTTGGTTACATTTTTTTTGTATTATTCGATTTTTTTTATTATGTTAGCTTAACTGATAGCCAGACAGGCGCTATTAGGTAGTTTTTTTCCAGTGGAGAAGACCAATGTCTCGACGACTATATTTCAAAACCAAAACCGACCTTAAGTTTGCAGTATACAAATGTTCTACGAGAAAAAGGGTAAATAGTTCTCAATTTTGAGTGCGAGAATCGAATACAAATAGGCATTTCACATTCAATAAACAAATTTATTTGTTATTTTAAGACATAAATTTATTATTTTTATTAGTTAAGCTTCAGTTAGAGTGTTATTTTAATTATTTTTTTCCTTCGATTTTGACGTAACAGGGCGCACGAATATCTGGGTCGAAAGGAGCAGCCAATCAGAGTACGCGAAATTGCGGCGCCAGCCGGGTTGTTTACCCAGTTTCCTCCCCTCAGTACAGGATACTATGACAAGGGGAGGATTCGTCATTTGTGTTTTGGAAAAAAATGGATTTTTTGTGCTCCTAGACAGGAGGGCTGTTGACGAAATATTTTCCCATCAAGCAATGGCGATCTTGCCCCTCACCAAGAAAGTCAAAGTCATAACCTATGGGTAGGGAACATATATATTCCGGCTTGTGTGCTTGATCAGAAACCTGCTTATTAAGCCTTCGTCAAGTAAGACAGACACAGAAAGAGTTTTTACGGTCATAGAGAAAGGAAGTACACCCAGGACGAAGGTGGGAATCGAACCCGCACCCGTTACAGCACGCAGACTGCTGGCCTGCGATGCTAACCACTCGGCCATCCGGGCCCCTGGACCAAACTAATGATCTGGCTTCCCTCGATAAATCCGGGTACTCGTAAAATCTGGACTCGCTATAAACGAGTTCGGCTGCAATTGATTAATCAACTTATTTTTTGTTCTGTAAGTGTTCACTAAAGTAAGCAAATTATTCAGTTGCTACATAATTTTATATGAATGCACTTAAAAAATTAATATATATTTTTAAAAAAATGATAATGTTTGTACTATTTCAACTTCCTCACATTCCCAAAATCACATTCGAAATAACCCTAAACTAATCCTCCTATTAAAAACTAGTCTCTTTTTAAAGAGCAGTACAGAAAGGTAACGCTTCAAACATCGCCTACATTTTCGTTAAATAATTACTAATTTTTCAAAATAATTCAGACACTTTTTAAACTACAATTACCCCCAACTGAATTCTTTAAAAAAAATTAATGGTATTAATAAAAATCAAGTTCAAATAAAAAACCTTAGCCCATTGAACTTAACTCGTGATTACATTGTCATAATTAAAAAGGGATAAAAATACATGTCTTAAAATACATTTTAATAAAAATTCAGGATCCATTACGTAAAACAGAACTTCATCACAAATTATTGAATAAGTAAGTAGTGCAATATCATTTTACCATCGAACTCCTTCCCACTGCCAAACACCTAAAAATCCATTAAATACACTCCATATTTACTTTACGCGATATTTTGGCACGCGATATTTTGGCCGCGCGATATTATGGGCACGCGATATTTTGGCCTGCGATATTTTGGCCCGCGATATTTTGGGCGCACGATATTTTGGCCGGCGATATTTTGGCCGCGATATTTTGGCCCGCGATATTTCGGCCGCGATATTTTGTCCCCAAACCGTTTCTATAAATCTTAACAAATCATGTCAATTTTTAGCACGATAAATTTAATTGTTCACATGTTATTTAATATAATTATAAGAGCAGTTACATAAATTAATGAGCCAAATTTGCAACATTGTTAAATCTCAAGGCTACATATGTTTTTATCAATTATAAAATACTCTTCGCTAAATTATTGCTTTTGCCACCGACTCAAAGAAACTCCTTATTTTTGTACAGAAAAAAACAAAAACTATATTTATTATTATCCCCAAAACAAACTTTTACTGAACTAAAGAAGTATCTAAATTCACCGAATCTCGAATTGTAAAATTTCTTACGGAATAGCCACGGCAATTCGCAGTTTTAGCGAGTAGTCTTTCGCCTCCCTTTACCAACTAAGATATTTTAGTATCCTCTTCACCTATCGAGTTCAACCGTGCGGTCACCAGGTACTCTAACTTTCTAGAGCACGGGTGGTCATTTCATCAAGGTTGTCAGACCATGACTTTGTAAGTGTAGAGTTCCCCGGTGGCACACCCGTTAGGATTCTAGCCTTTGGAGCTGCTGGGGACGGGTTCGAATGTCGGTCAGGCATGGATGTTTGTGACTGTCAATAAATGTTGTTATTTTTCTATGTGTTTGTGTCGTCTCTTTCTTTGTGTGTCTCTTGTTCTTGCGTCATTTCTGGGGCTTAGTACAATAGACTTAGAGTCGCAGTGTTTGGCGATCTTGCCCCCCACCAAGAAAGTCATAAGTGTAGAGTTGTTATTTAGGGACTCTAGTTTTAGTAGTAGGCAGGTATGGTTTTTTTTAAAAAATCTTCAATTCTTCTTCCTCACCACCGTCTACTTTTAAACTTTGAATCATGTTCTTCGAAAGGTAAGTGAACAAGTTTTATTTTTTCTGTGCTTTTAAGTTTAGTTGTATTAATTCCGCACTAGAGCGGCCTCGTTAACATAATCTAGAAAGGAGCTCCGAAAAAATATCCTGCCATTAGCACCCAATTGCGACGACTTGGTAAACATCAGTAACACCCTCCTTTCCAAATAAAAGCATTGACTTTAATTTTTTTAAAAAAATTTGTTTTACAAGCAACTTTATTTGTCATAGATAAATTGTGAAGGACAACCTAATTCATTTGTTTTATATTCAATTTACTTAGAAAAACTTAAGCAGATAGCTCAGTTTCGCTTGTCAAATTTTCTTGCTAACCATCGTTAATGAGTTAAATTTCTGAAAGAAGGATTCAAATGTGGCGACGAGTGGTTTATTTGTTTGATAAGAGACAATGCTCGATCCAGCTGTGGCGTCACCATAGTAGTGTCCGTTGTAGTTTAGACGATTTAGCTGCCGGGTGGTTCCTTTGTTCGGCTAAGAGATATGTTGACCCTTCTGATAGATCTTACAACTCAATAGTTTTCAGTTAAGGTCGCAAAAAGAATAATGCGAAAAATTAATCTTTCTGCGCATTAAGCAGCCGCGGTTGGCATTAAGCATTTTTTTTAATACGAGGAGAAATTAGACAATAATAATATGGATACGAATATTTTCATACAAAATGAAATAAGTATCTTTGACAAATACCCAAATTACTACGATTTATTTACAATATTTGCTTAAATGTATGCAATTTTAAATAAAAATGTAAGTAAATTTTCAAATCGACTCTGTTTGTACTGCAAACAATTGCAATTCAACGTAGCACCAACGAAAATTGTCCATTTACAAACAGTTTGTCCAAATAATGGTTCAACATAGGGTTAGACCAAAAGTGTAAAATCAGTAAATAGCAAAGTACTCCAAGAGGTTGTTCAACTTCCGTTTATCGATTGTGACCGATATCAAATACTAATTCAAGTTGATCGTTTCTATATATACTGGTTGGTTGGTTGGTACATATATTTTCATGTTTTTGTGCTTGATCAGATAATCGCACATAAGCCTCCGTCAAGTAAGACAGAAAAAGGCAGAATTTTTACTGACTTAGTGAGAAAAAGTACACCCAGGGCGAAGGCGGGAATCGAACCCTCACCATTTACAGCGCAAAGACCGTTAGCGTAATGGTCTGCGATCCAAACCTCTAGGCCATACGGGCTAAATATATACAGGTGTCTTGATGCATGAGGAACCCAGCTCACTTTCTTGCTACACTACACATAGTTGTTACTTTTTCGCCCTTACTGCACATTATTTCTGCATCGTTTTCATTTTTGTTTAGGTTAATTTAATTCTAGCTGTTTTTAACGTTGTTTGTTTCAGTTTATAAATCTTTTTTCTTTCGTCTATATTCATTTTGTGCTTTACGGGGTTCCAACTCACGCGTTGAACAAATAGTTTTGGACTCACCGATTAATGAGCTAGACCAAAACACTCCATTACATTTTATCCCGGTACTGAAACTAATGCAAATGCATGTAAGGCTCCATTGCGACTGCCCCTGAATGAAAAGTCCATAGATATAGCTGAGGTTTACTCTTCATGGGCTAATAGGCAGTTAAGGCAAAAGCTCTGAACCTAAATGATCCCATGCAATTGAAATCTAAGACTGGTAGAGGACATCAAGAACTCCGGTATCTCATCACCTTCGCAGGGTAAGTTAACTTTTCTGAATTTGGTAAATAATTTTAAAATTTTCATAAATTATTAATTAAAGTGGCTGTCCATTTCTAGCCTCCTTGATGAATAAAATAAACTATGTAGTCACATTAACGCTAATTAAAATATCTATTTAAATGGATTCCATTTCTTTACAGATATTTTGATGTACTTTTTTGTTTTTTACATATAAAAAATATGGAAATTTTTTTCAATAGATCTTTATGCTACTTCAATTAACCTGAGGTTGTCAAAGCGTTTTAATAACTATTTAATTAATTACCTCACTCATCCAAGTTGCCATTCTAACGAGCACTAAATGTTTTAACACACACGGCGAAAACAGACGTTCAGAAATTTTTTTGTACTTTTTTTAAGAAGTAGAGTATTATTTCATGTTTGTTAAAATTACAGTTTAACTCCTTGACGAACCATTTGTGATCACCATTAACGTTTGCCTTACATAATAAAAACATTTTTCAAAATTGTTTTGTGTTTCATTTAATTTGTCCTACAGAAATAATTCAGGACTATGTTATTCGCTTGTATTATATTTTGTTTATTTAGATAAATAAAAAATATTTTTCATGGCACATATTCTTTCCAGTCCTCAATGAGTTAAAACAAAATAAAATACTGAGTAAATGCTGGAACTACAACATAAAAAATTGGGGGTATAAAATTTCGTATATATTAAAAACACATAAAATTAATCATTATTCTATAAAATGACTCACTTCCCCCAGAACTTTTTACCGAACAAACCAATTTACAATTTATCGAATGTAATAATATAATAAGGGGTGTAATGCGCGGTTTTGAAGATTCCCCCCATCTACTTGGTAAGATTTCTTTTTATTTACCGCTCGAAAAATGGTCGTCCAGTTCAATACAAGAATAATACAAACAGCAGCTGCATCGTCTGATCATGATGGCAAAGTTCTTAAAAATAACCATTTGTTGCATACTTTGTCTTCTTTACTTTGTGAAGTTTTAAAGTACTCTGAGCACGCGTCCCTCGGTCTGAAGAAAACAGAAAGGAACAAACGTCAATCGCATCTATATAAACAAAAAAAAATACCTTTTTTTTAAAACCTTAAAATACTTTTAGGTAAGCTCAGAAAGTAACGAGAAATATTATAGCGTAAGATTTTGTCAAATTTAAGTCCAGAAACAAACTTTATTGGAACCTAACTCCATTTTCTCGAAATTTTATGTTGATACTTTTAGGATAAAAATTTGGTGATATTTTCGACGGGACCCCTTATACCCCTCCTGATATTTGATGATATTCTTCTCAACAACTTCTCTCCCAAATGCGTCACGTAATATAGTGACGCCCCCTTAAAAATATGCAAGCGTGTGAATGAATTACTTTTTTGAAATTGGAAGTTTTGACGCCATACTGGCCAATGGTAAGACGCGATAGTTTTTAAAAGGGTATAAAGTTGTCATTTCAAGTTTTTTATGAAGCATGGTTTTAGTTAAGGGGCAATGAAAATTTAAGAAAAATAAATATACGATAGACAAAAATTCTCTCCTCTTTTGCTGGTATATAAAAGCAGAGGAACAATTAAAGTGAACAGTGGTCTCGATATTTAATGATGTTCTTCTCGGCCAATGGTCAGGAAATCGAGTGGCAATGAAAATTTAGGAAAATTAAATATTCGAAAATACAAAAATTCGCTAATATTTTGCTGGTATATAAAAGCAGAGGAACAATTAAATTGAACAAAGAAGTGAAAGTAACAATGACTTTAACAAAATGTATTTTAAGCATTAGATTTAAAACAAAAGCGTTAATAATATATTTATAAATAACTGTGTACCATTGTTGCAATTTCAGCCATCTTTAAAGTTTCGGTCGACGCAATTTGGTTGCAGCTCATTTCGAATCTTCGCTGTCTTTCTTGAGTAGCTAAAATGCAAAAATTCATACAGGTATGTAACAATTTCGAAATTTGACTTCATTTTAATTTACTTTTACGCAATCTGCACAAGTTTCTTGAAGTTAACAGCTTACTGCAATGCGTGACAAATTTTAGGTTTAATGTTAATGGATGCTCAATGTACCTTAATACATATTTTGCAAGCTCAAACGTTTTGAACTTAAAACGCAAAAAGATTGCGGCTAAAAAAATTTTACCATTGCCTTTAGCGGCCGCAGCGGTTACTAAGCATTTTTTTTATATAAGGAGAAAGAATACAATATTAATAAAGATACGGAAAGCTTTGTTAAAAATTAGTAATTCTATTTAAACTGTAAGAAGTATCGTCGACAAAAAACTAAAAAGATGAAAATTATAGAGATAAATTATAATAAATGTTACTAACATCTAATTTTTATCGACATCTAATTGTTTCTTTTCCAATGACAATCATTATTAAGTACTTTAAAGAAAGAAATACCTATAATTTGGGATTTTTAATTATGTGAGGCCAATTTAAAATGTTCTTCCATTTATTCACTAAAACTAAAATATATCTTGTAGTTTCAACCGAATTAGATCTTGAACTTTTTTACTAGGACTAATTAAAAGTCGTACAAAGGGCGGAGTCAACATCTTCAAGACAATGGATTGGAATTTGCTTCAGCAGTGGAGGGAAAACACAACTTCAGGTATCAAGAAAACGGAGGTAAGTTCTAACCATACCTGCCAGTATTGGTCTTAAAGTTTAATTGTAGTTGTTTTAAAAATCTATTTTGGAAACGAAACACTTAACCTTACAGAAGGGATTCTAAAAAAATGCTGTCATTTCAGTCTTTTATTTATAGAGTAAATAAATGAAAAGATTATTTCAACGTAAGCCCACAAATTTTAAAATGTATGTATGTTTCAAGTACTAATATGGTTCTATAGATCTTAACAAATCATGTAAATTTTTAGCACGATAAATTTAACCGTTCACATGTTATTTAATATAATTATAAGAGTTGGTACATAAATTAATGAGCCAAATTTGCGACTTGGTTAAATCTCAAGGCTACATTTGTTTTTATCAATTCTAAAATACTCTTCGCGAAATTATAGCTTTTGCCACCGACTCAAAGAAACTCCTTATTTTTGTACAGAAAAAACAAAAACTATATTTATTATTATCCCCAAAACAAACTTTTACTGAACTAAAGAAGTATCTAAATTCACCGAATCTCGAATTGTAAAATTTCTTACGGAATAGCCAAGGCAATTCACAGTTTTGGCGAGTAGTCTTTCGCCTCCCTTTACCAACTAAGATATTTTAGTATCCTCTTCACCTATCGAGTTCAACCGTGCGGTCACCAGGTACTCTAACTTTCTAGAGCACGGGTGGTCATTTCATCAAGGTTGTCAGACCATGACTTTGTAAGTGTAGAGTTCCCCGGTGGCACACTCGTTAGGATTCTAGCCTTTGGAGCTGCTGGGGTCGGGTTCGAATGTCCGTCAGGCATGGATAATTGTGACTGTCAATAAATGTTGTTATTTTTCTATGTGTTTGTGTCGTCTCTTTCTTTGTGTGTCTCTTGTTCTTGCGTCATTTCTGGGGCTTAGTACAATAGACTTAAAGTCGCAGTGTTTGGCGTTCTTGCCCCCCACCAAGAAAGTCATAAGTGTAGAGTTGTTATTTAGGGACTCTAGTTTTAGTAGTAGGCAGGTACGGTTTTTTTTTAAATCTTCAATTCTTCTTCCTCACCACCGTCTACTTTTCCACTTTGAATCATGTTCTTCGAAAGGTAAGTGAAAATTTTTTATTTTTTCTATGCTTTTAAGTTTAGTTGTATTAATTCCGCACTAGAGACTTATAGTCACAAGCCTCGTTAACATAATCTAGAAAGGAGCTCCGAAAAAATATCCTGCCATTAGCACCCAATTGCGACGACTTGGTAAACATCAGTAACACCCTCCTTTCCAAATAAAAGCATTGACTTTAATTTTTTTTAAAAAAATTTGTTTTACAAGCAACTTTATTTGTCATAGATAAATTGTGAAGGACAACCTAATTCATTTGTTTTATATTCAATTTACTTAGAAAAACTTAAGCAGATAGCTCAGTTTCGCTTGTCAAATTTTCTTGCTAACCATCGTTAATGAGTTAAATTTCTGAAAGAAGGATTCAAATGTGTCGACGAGTGGTTTATTTGTTTGATAAGAGACAATGCTCGATCCAGCTGTGGCGTCACCATAGTTGTGTCCGTTGTAGTTTAGACGATTTAGCTGCCGGGTGGTTCCTTTGTTCGGCTAAGAGATATGTTGACCCTTCTGATAGATCTTACAACTCAATAGTTTTCAGTTAAGGTCGCAAAAAGAATAATGCGAAAAATTAATCTTTCTGCGCATTAAGCAGCCGCGGTTGGCATTAAGCATTTTTTTTAATACGAGGAGAAATTAGACAATAATAATATGGATACGAATATTTTCATACAAAATGAAATAAGTATATTTGACAAATACCCAAATTACTACGATTTATTTACAATAATTGCTTAAATGTATGCAATTTTAAATAAAAATGTAAGTAAATTTTCAAATCGACTCTGTTTGTACTGCAAACAATTGCAATTCAACGTAGCACCAACGAAAATTGTATATTTACAAACAGTTTGTCCAAATAATGGTTCAACATAGGGTTAGACCAAAAGTGTAAAATCAGTAAATAGCAAAGTACTCCAAGAGGTTGTTCAACTTCCGTTTATCGATTGTGACCTATATCAAATACTAATTCAAGTTGATCGTTTCTATATATACTGGTTCGTTGGTTGGTACATATATTTTCATGTTTTTGTGCTTGATCAGATAATCGCACATAAACCTCCGTCAAGTAAGACAGAAAAAGGCAGAATTTTTACTGACATAGTGAGAAAAAGTACACCCAGGGCGAAGGCGGGAATCGAACCCTCACCAGTTACAGCGCAAAGACCGTTAGCGTAATGGTCTGCGATCCAAACCTCTAGGCCATACGGGCTAAATATATACAGGTGTCTCGATGCATGAGGAACCCAGCTCACTTTCTGGCTACACTACACATAGTTGTTACTTTTTCGCCCTTACTGCACATTATTTCTGCATCGTTTTTATTTTTGTTTAGGTTAATTTAATTCTAGCTGTTTTTAACGTTGTTTGTTTCAGTTTATAAATCTTTTTTCTTTCGTCTATATTCATTTTGTGCTTTACGGGGTTCCAACTCACGCGTTGAACAAATAGTTTTGGACTCACCGATTAATGAGCTAGACCAAAACACTCCATTACATTTTATCCCGGTACTGAAACTAATGCAAATGCATGTAAGGCTCCATTGCGACTGCCCCTGAATGAAAAGTCCATAGATATAGCTGAGGTTTACTCTTCATGGGCTAATAGGCAGTTAAGGCAAAAGCTCTGAACCTAAATGATCCCATGCAATTGAAATCTAAGACTGGTAGAGGACATCAAGAACTCCGGTATCTCATCACCTCCGCAGGGTAAGTTAACTTTTCTGAATTTGGTAAATAATTTTAAAATTTTCATAAATTATTAATTAAAGTGGCTGTCCATTTCTAGCCTCCTTGATGAATAAAATAAACTATGTAGTCACATTAACGCTAATTAAAATATCTATTTAAATGGATTCCATTTCTTTACAGATATTTTGATGTACTTTTTTGTTTTTAACATATAAAAAATATGGAAATTTTTTTCAATGGATCTTTTTGCTACTTCAATTAACCTGAGGTTGTCAAAGCGTTTTAATAACTATTTAATTAATTACCTCACTCAACCAAGTTGCCATTCTAACGAGCACTAAATGTTTTAACACACACGGCGAAAACAGACGTTCAGAAATTTTTTTGTACTTTTTTTTAAGAAGTAGAGTATTATTTCATGTTTGTTAAAATTACAGTTTAACTCCTTGACGAACCATTTGTGATCACCATTAACGTTTGCCTTACATAATAAAAACATTTTTCAAAATTGTTTTGTGTTTCATTTAATTTGTCCTACAGAAATAATTCAGGACTATGTTATTCGCTTGTATTATATTTTGTTTATTTAGATAAATAAAAAATATTTTTCATGGCACATATTCTTTCCAGTCCTCAATGAGTTAAAACAAAATAAAATACTGAGTAAATGCTGGAACTACAACTTAAAAAATTGGGGGGTATAAAATTTCGTATATATTAAAAACACATAAAATTAATCATTATTCTATAAAATGACTCACTTCCCCCAGAACTTTTTACCGAACAAACCAATTTACAATTTATCTAATGTAATAATATAATAAGGGGTGTAATGCGCGGTTTTGAAGATTCCCCCCATCTACTTGGTAAGATTTCTTTTTATTTACCGCTCGAAAAATGGTCGTCCAGTTCAATACAAGAATAATACAAACAGCAGCTGCATCGTCTGATCATGATGGCAAAGTTCTTAAAAATAACCATTTTTTGCATACTTTGTCTTCTTTACTTTGTGAAGTTTTAAAGTACTCTGAGCACGCGTCCCTCGGTCTGAAGAAAACAGAAAGGAACAAACGTCAATCGCATCTATATAAACAAAAAAAAATACCTTTTTTTTTTAAACCTTAAAATACTTTTAGGTAAGCTCAGAAAGTAACGAGAAATATTATAGCGTAAGATTTTGTCAAATTTAAGTCCAGAAACAAATTTTATTGGAACCTAACTCTATTTTCTCGAAATTTTATGTTGATACTTTTAGGATAAAAATTTGGTGATATTTTCGACGGGACCCCTCCTACCCCTCCTGATATTTGATGATATTCTTCTCAACAACTTCTCTCCCAAATGCGTCACGTAATATAGTGACGCCCCCTTAAAAATATGCAAGCGTGAGAATGAATTACTTTTTTGAAATTGGAAGTTTTGACGCCATACTGGCCAACGCGATAGTTTTTAAAAGGGTATAAAGTTGTCATTTCAAGTTTTTTATGAAGCATGGTTTTAGTTAAAGGGCAATGAAAATTTAAGAAAAATAAATATACGATAGACAAAAATTCTCTCCTCTTTTGCTGGTATATAAAAGCAGAGGAACAATTAAAGTGAACAGTGATCTCGATATTTAATGATGTTCTTCTCGGCCAATGGTCAGGAAATCGAGTGGCAATGAAAATTTAGGAAAATTAAATATTCGAAAATACAAAAATTCGCTAATATTTTGCTGGTATATAAAAGCAGAGGAACAATTAAATTGAACAAAGAAGTGAAAGTAACAATGACTTTAACAAAATGTATTTTAAGCATTAGATTTAAAACAAAAGCGTTAATAATATATTTATAAATAACTCTTCTTCTTCTTCTTTCTTATCCCTCTGATCTGGATCAGATCAGTTCCATGAGTCCCTCCGCCTTCAGTTTATCTAGAACAACATGAGGGCTACGCAGAAGGTCCTCCCGAGATAAGGCAATACATCGAAGTAAATGCTCGGCAGTGGCCTCGCTTGTGTTACACTTTGTACAAGTGGAGAAGATTTTGTTTCCCCCGGAGAACCTAAGAGTCCTAAGATGACCGGATTTGAGCCTTGTCAATGCTGTCTGGTCCTGTCTTACACCGTCAAAGCTCAGAGCACCTCCAGGGCTAGAGCCAGAGTACCAAGGATGAGGAGGTGATAGTTTCCAAGACGAGTTGACAAGAGCCTTTCTTCTGGAGTATATTTCATGGAAAGTTAAAGGCTCAGCAAGACGCAGGGGCAGAGATGACCCGTTCTTAGCCAAACTATCGGCGATGTCATTATATTTAAGGTTAACATGAGATGGTATCCATTGAAAATGTATAATGGAGGACCTGGATATCATCTTAAGTTTTTCAAAAACACGGATGCCCCGTTGGTCAACAATATTCCTCCAATTTTCAAGATACTGTATAACGCTACGACTATCTACAAGTAACCAAATATCTCCGACGAGTTGTCGTTCTAAAGAAAAGTCTAGAGCCATGTCAATGGCAAATAGTTCTGAGCCGAAGACGGAACTAAAATCAGCATTCCGTTGTTTGAGCAAGGTTTCTTCACTGCCGGATTTAATAAATACCCCGCTTCCAGTATGGCCATTTTCATCTTTACTACCGTCAGTATAAATCAGTACAGCACCAGATGGTATATTATTGATTACTTCCAGAGCAGCTTGTCTTAAGAATTCAGGATGTTGAGAAGATTTATTGGTGTAAGTCAATAGTTCTGTATGGAAGTACACATCAGTCAGTGAGTCAAGGGGGGAAGCGATAGGCTTTAGAGAGTTAGACGAAACAGAGGGTTTCAAAACATCTAACTTTTCAGCATGTCCAAGAGGACTATGTCTCTTCAACCTCTGAGCGTTCGTCCAACTACTCAGGAACTTAGCGGTACGATGTTGGTCACTATAGCTATAGAGTTTACTAAAGTACTTCATAAGATTAGGGATACTTCTTTCCCGTAACGGTTGCAAGTTGGCCTCGTATAGCACAATATTGGATGGAGTGCTCCTACGGAGCCCCGTAATAATACGAGCCGCACTGAGCTGCACTCTCTCTAATTTCAGTAAATTGGTATTTGAGGCAACATGATATATTTGATAACCGTATTCAAGAACTGGGCGAATCAGAGAAGTGTATGTAGTTCTCAGGGTCTTGGCATCTGCGCCCCAGTCACGTCCAGAAATAAACTTCAAAATGTTAAGTCGCTTCTTGGCCCGATTTACAATAGAGTCAATGTGCTTATTGCAAGAGATCTCAGGATCGAGAATAAATCCAAGATATTTAGGGTTACTTTCACAATGCAAATGTAGGGAGTTCATATAAATGTTAGGACTATATTTAAATAGTTTTCTATTAGTCGTGAAAAAGCCTGTAGTAGATTTACTAGGATTGAAATGAAGTTTATGGTCCTCCGCAAAAACCAGAATATTCGCAATTGATTGGTTTAAGCTTGCCTCTATGGCTTCAATGTTTGAATCGCTACACCAAAGAACAATGTCGTCGGCAAATAGTCCAATTTTGCTGTCACAAGAAATCACAGATTCCAATCCAGAAATGTAAAGGGAAAAAAGTGTAGGACTCAGAACAGAACCCTGAGGCACTCCCTGTCTGGAACGATAGTATCCTGAATGTGTGCCATTATAGTTGACTCTGAAAAATCTATTTTTAAGGAAGTTATTAATCCCCCCAAAGTTCCCCCCCAAAGTCCTGCCTAGCGGCCTCATCGTGGCGGGGGGGTGACCCTGGATGGAATGGGCGAAGTACGTCGGGAGTTTACTCCTGGTAGGGCCACCCAAGGCGTGAAGGCCATTCCATTATATCCAGCTAATGCTAGGCAGGCGAATGGAGCAAAGTCGGACTTCTACCTTTTCTGGGTGCTCTAGTAGCTTGCTACTAACAGAAGCCGTCCCCCTTTCCCTTTTTTCATTTATAAATAACTGTGTACCATTGTTGCAATTTCAGCCATCTTTAAAGTTCGGTCGATGCAATTTGGTTGCAGCTCATTTCGAATCTTCGCTGTCTTTTTTGAGTAGCTAAAATGCAAAAATTCATACAGGTATGTAACAATTTCGAAATTTGACTTCATTTTAATTTACTTTTACGCAATCTGCACAAGTTTCTTGAAGTTAACAGCTTACTGCAATGCGTGACAAATTTTAGGTTTAATGTTAATGGATGCTCAATGTACCTTAATACATATTTTGCAAGCTCAAACGTTTTGAACTTAAAACGCAAAAAGATTGCGGCTAAAAAAAATTACCATTGCCTTTAGCGGCCGCAGCGGTTACTAAGCATTTTTTTTTATATAAGGAGAAAGAATACAATATTAATAAAGATACGGAAAGCTTTGTTAAAAATTAGTAATTCTATTTAAACTGTAAGAAGTATCGTCGACAAAAAACTAAAAAGATGAAAATTATAGAGATAAATTACAATAAATGTTACTAGCATATAATTTTTATCGACATCTAATTGTTTCTTTTCCAATGACAATCATTATTAAGTACTTTAAAGAAAGAAATACCTATAATTTGGGATTTTTAATTATGTGAGGCCAATTTAAAATGTTCTTCCATTTATTCACTAAAACTAAAATATATCTTGTAGTTTCAACCGAATTGGATCTTGAACTTTTTTACTAGGACTAATTAAAAGTCGTACAAAGGGCGGAGTCAACATCTTCAAGACAATGGATTTTAATTTGCTTCAGCAGTGGAGGGAAAACACAACTTCAGGTATCAAGAAAATGGAGGTAAGTTCTAACCATACCTGCCAGTATTGGTCTTAAAGTTTAATTGTAGTTGTTTTAAAAATCCATTTTGGAAACGAAACACTTAACCTTACAGAAAGGGTTCTAAAAAAATGCTGTCATTTCAGTCTTTTATTTATAGAGTAAATAAATGAAAAGATTATTTCAACGTAAGCCCACAAATTTTAAAATGTATGTGTGTTTCAAGTACTAAAATGGTTCTATAGATCTTAACAAATCATGTAAATTTTTAGCACGAGAAATTTTTATTTGTTCACACGTTATTTAATATAATTATAATAGTTGGTACATAAATTAATGAGCCAAATTTGCGACTTTGTTAAATCTCAAGGCTACATATGTTTTTATCAATTCTTAAATACTCTTCGCGAAATTATAGCTTTTGCCACCGACTCAAAGTAACTCCTTATTTTTGTACAGAAAAATCCATAAACTATATTTAAACTAAAAACTTAACTAACTTTATCGCCGCCTCGGTGGCTGAATGGTTAGTGTACTGGCCTGTGGAGCTGCTGAGGTCGGGTTCGAATCCCGGTCAGGCATGGATATTTGTACTTGTCAATAAATGTTGTTATTTGTCTATGTGTTTGTGTAGTCCTTTCTTTGTGTGTCTCTTGTGACTGTCCCTTCTGGCGAGCGGGGTAATGGGCTACATAGCCTACGCCCTTCCCTTCTAGAGGGCGCATTTGCATTCCATTCCATTCCATCCTCTACACCAATCGAGTTCAACCGTTATTTAGGCACACTAGTTTTAGTAGTAGGCAGGTATGGTTTTATTAAAAAGAAATCTTCAATTCTTCTTCTTCACCACCTTCTACTTTTCTACTTTGAAAGGTAAGTGAACAGTTTTCATTGTTTTTATGCTTTTAAGTTTGGTTGAATTAATGCCGCACTAGAGCCTTCAAGTCAAGCCTCTTTAACATGAACTAGAAAGACCTTCGAAAAAATATACTAACATTAGCAACCATTTGCGACGACTCTGTAAATATTATTAACACCTTCCTCTCTCGTTACAAATAAACGCATGAGCTTGAATTGAATAAAATTCAAGTAACTTCATTTGTCATAGTTAAATGGTAAAGAACAACGTTAGTCATTTGTTTTATATTCAGTTTACTTAGATAAACTTAAACAGAAAGCTTAGTTTCGCGTGGCAAATTTTCTTGCCAACCATCGTTATTGAGTTAAATTTCTGAAAGGACTATTCGAATGGGGCGGCGAGTGGTTTGTTTGTTGACACAATACTTTATCTAGCTGTGACGTCACTACAGTCATGCCCGTTGCAGCTTAGACGAATTAGCTGCCGGGAAGTTCCTTTGTTCGGCTAAGAAATAACTCAATAAATTTTAGGTTAGGTTTGAATTATCGTCGCACTACTGCTACATAAGGGCTATTGGCGACGGGCGTCGTATTTTAGAGCCACAGTCAAGTGACGAGCCGGCACCTGAATGGGCACCCAACGTAACCGCAATAGATTTTAGTGAAGATCGCAAAAAGAATATTGCGAGAATTGACTCTGTCCCGCAGTTGGCACTAAGCATTGCTTAATATGAGGAGGAAATAGACAACATTAATTTGGATACGAATATTTCCATTCAAAATGGAATAAGTATCTTTGACAAATACCCTTATTACTACGATTGATTTACAGTAAATGCTTAAATGTATAAAATTTAAAAGAAAATTTTAAATAATACATTTTCGTAACGACTCTTTTTAAACTGCAAACAATTGCAAATCAACGTAGCACCAATGAAAATTGTCCATTTGTGAACAGTTTGTCCAAATAATGGTTCAACATAGGGTTAAACCAAAAGTGTAAAATCAGTAAATCGCAAAATACTCCAAAAATTGGTTTAACTTCCTTTTATCAATCGTGACCATTACCAAGTATTAATTAAAGTTGATCGCTTGTATAAATACTGGATGATTGGTTGGTTGGTACATACATATTCCGGTTTGTGTGCTCAATTTGATACCGGCTTATAAACCTTTGTCCAGTAAGACAGAATTTTTATTGACGCAATAACAGGAAGCGAACGCAGTGCGAAGAGGACACGTGGTGATATAACTTGAGACCCGTGGTGATATAAAAGTGGTACGATTTGTGGTTGGTTAGTACATACTTTGCCATATAACTGAAGTGGAATGGTAGGTTCAGCGATTATGGCGAAATCTCTAAATTCTCTCCTTAAAATCTTGCAAATCTATAGACCTCAACTGGAAGTTTCTTCATCTCTCGGCAGACGGTGCACTAGGGTTCCGGGCGATAGCAACATTTAAAAAAACGCACAGCGCTATTTCTACCCCTTGGATCTGTGTGGAAACGAAATAGAAAATGCTTTTTCAAAAGAAGAGTCTAAGTTCTTCGACACGTGGTGATATGAAAGTAGTACGATTTGTGGTTGGTTGGTTAGTACATACATCGCCATATAGCTGAAGTGGAATGGTAGGTTCAGCGACTATGGCGAAATCTCCGAATTATCTCCTCAAAATCTTGCAAATCTATAGTCCTCAACTGGAAGTTTCTTCATATCTCGGCAGACGGTGCACTAAGTTTCTTCATATCTCGACAGACGGTGCAATAGGGCTCCGGGCGAAAGCACCTTAAAAAAACGCCCAAGGCTATTTCTACCCCTTGGGTGTGTGTGGAAACGAAATAGAAAATGGTTTTTCAAAAGAAGAGTCGAAGTTCTTGGACACGTGATGATATGAAAGTAGTACAATTTGTGGTTGGTTGGTTGGTTAGTACATACATCGCCATATAGCTGAAGTGGAATGGTAGGTTCAGCGACTATGGCGAAATCTCTGAATTCTGTCCTTAAAACTTGCAAATCTACACTCATCAACTGGAAGTTTCTTCATATCTCGGCAGACGGTGCATTAGGGCTCCGGGCGAAAGCACCTTAAAAAAACGCACAGGGCTATTTCTACCCCTTGGGTCTGTGTGGAAACGAAATAGGAAATGGTTTTTCAAAAGAAGAGTCGAAGTTCTTGGACACGTGATGATATGAAAGTAGTACAATTTGTGGTTGTTTGGTTGGTTAGTACATACATCGCCATATAGCTGAAGTGGAATGGTAGGTTCAGCGACTATGGCGAAATCTCTGAATTCTCTCCTTAAAACTTGCAAATCTACAGTCATCAACTGGAAGTTTCTTCATATCTCGGCAGACGGTGCATTAGGGCTCCGGGCGAAAGCACCTTAAAAAACACGCACAGGGCTATTTCTACCCCTTGGGTCTGTGTGGAAACGAAATAGAGAATGGTTTTTCAAAAGAAGAGTCGAAGTTCTTGGACACGTGATGATATGAAAGTAGTACAATTTGTGGTTGGTTGGTTGGTTAGTACATACATCGCCATATAGCTGAAGTGGAATGGTAGGTTCAGCGACTATGGCGAAATCTCTGAATTCTCTCCTTAAAACTTGCAAATCTACAGTCATCAACTGGAAGTTTCTTCATATCTCGGCAGACGGTGCATTAGGGCTCCGGGCGAAAGCACCTTAAAAAAACGCACAGGGCTATTTCTACCCCTTGGGTCTGTGTGGAAACGAAATAGAAAATGGTTTTTCAAAAGAAGAGTCGAAGTTCTTGGACACATAATGATATGAAAGTAGTACAATTTGTGGTAGGTTGGTTAGTTAGTACATACATCGCCATATAGCTGAAGTGGAATGGTAGGTTCAGCGACTATGGCGAAATCTCTGAATTCTCTCCTTAAAACTTGCAAATCTACAGTCATCAACTGGAAGTTTCTTCATATCTCGGCAGACGGTGCATTAGGGCTCCGGGCGAAAGCACCTTAAAAAAACGCACAGGGCTATTTCTACCCCTTGGGTCTGTGTGGAAACGAAATAGAGAATGGTTTTTCAAAAGAAGAGTCGAAGTTCTTGGACACGTGATGATATGAAAGTAGTACAATTTGTGGTTGGTTGGTTAGTACATACATCGCCATATAGCTGAAGTGGAATGGTAGGTTCAGCGACTATGGCGAAATCTCTGAATTCTCTCCTTAAAACTTGCAAATCTACAGTCATCAACTGGAAGTTTCTTCATATCTCGGCAGACGGTGCATTAGGGCTCCGGGCGAAAGCACCTTAAAAAAACGCACAGGGCTATTTCTACCCCTTGGGTCTGTGTGGAAACGAAATAGAAAATGGTTTTTCAAAAGAAGAGTCGAAGTTCTTGGACACATAATGATATGAAAGTAGTACAATTTGTGGTAGGTTGGTTAGTTAGTACATACATCGCCATATAGCTGAAGTGGAATGGTAGGTTCAGCGACTATGGCGAAATCTCTGAATTCTCTCCTTAAAACTTGCAAATCTACAGTCAACTGGAAGTTTCTTCATATCTCGGCAGACGGTGCATTAGGGCTCCGGGCGAAAGCACCTTAAAAAAAACGCACAGGGCTATTTCTACCCCTTGGGTATGTGTGGAAACGAAATAGGAAATGGTTTTTCAAAAGAAGAGTCGAAGTTCTTGGACACGTGATGATATGAAAGTAGTACAATTTGTGGTTGTTTGGTTGGTTAGTACATACATCGCCATATAGCTGAAGTGGAATGGTAGGTTCAGCGACTATGGCGAAATCTCTGAATTATCTCCTTAAAACTTGCAAATCTACAGTCATCAACTGGAAGTTTCTTCATATCTCGGCAGACGGTGCATTAGGGCTCCGGGCGAAAGCACCTTAAAAAAACGCACAGGGCTATTTCTACCCCTTGGGTCTGTGTGGAAACGAAATAGAAAATGGTTTTTCAAAAGAAGAGTCGAAGTTCTTGGACACATAATGATATGAAAGTAGTACAATTTGTGGTAGGTTGGTTAGTTAGTACATACATCGCCATATAGCTGAAGTGGAATGGTAGGTTCAGCGACTATGGCGAAATCTCTGAATTCTCTCCTTAAAACTTGCAAATCTACAGTCATCAACTGGAAGTTTCTTCATATCTCGGCAGACGGTGCATTAGGGCTCCGGGCGAAAGCACCTTAAAAAAACGCACAGGGCTATTTCTACCCCTTGGGTCTGTGTGGAAACGAAATAGAAAATGGTTTTTCAAAAGAAGAGTCGAAGTTCTTGGACACATAATGATATGAAAGTAGTACAATTTGTGGTAGGTTGGTTAGTTAGTACATACATCGCCATATAGCTGAAGTGGAATGGTAGGTTCAGCGACTATGGCGAAATCTCTGAATTCTCTCCTTAAAACTTGCAAATCTACAGTCATCAACTGGAAGTTTCTTCATATCTCGGCAGACGGTGCATTAGGGCTCCGGGCGAAAGCACCTTAAAAAAAACGCACAGGGCTATTTCTACCCCTTGGGTCTGTGTGGAAACGAAATAGAGAATGGTTTTTCAAAAGAAGAGTCGAAGTTCTTGGACACGTGATGATATGAAAGTAGTACAATTTGTGGTTGGTTGGTTGGTTAGTACATACATCGCCATATAGCTGAAGTGGAATGGTAGGTTCAGCGACTATGGCGAAATCTCTGAATTCTCTCCTTAAAACTTGCAAATCCACAGTCATCAACTGGAAGTTTCTTCATATCTCGGCAGACGGTGCATTAGGGCTCCGGGCGAAAGCACCTTAAAAAAACGCACAGGGCTATTTCTACCCCTTGGGTCTGTGTGGAAACGAAATAGAAAATGGTTTTTCAAAAGAAGAGTCGAAGTTCTTGGACACATAATGATATGAAAGTAGTACAATTTGTGGTAGGTTGGTTAGTTAGTACATACATCGCCATATAGCTGAAGTGGAATGGTAGGTTCAGCGACTATGGCAAAATCTCTGAATTCTCTCCTTAAAACTTGCAAATCTACAGTCATCAACTGGAAGCTTCTTCATATCTCGGCAGACGGTGCATTAGGGCTCCGGGCGAAAGAGCCTTAAAAAAAAACGCACAGGGCTATTTCTACCCCTTGGGTCTGTGTGGAAACGAAATAGAAAATGGTTTTTCAAAAGAAGAGTCGAAGTTCTTGGACACATAATGATATGAAAGTAGTACAATTTGTGGTAGGTTGGCTAGTTAGTACATACATCGCCATATAGCTGAAGTGGAATGGTAGGTTCAGCGACTATGGCGAAATCTCTGAATTCTCTCCTTAAAACTTGCAAATCTACAGTCATCAACTGGAAGT
The DNA here is from genome assembly GCA_023701765.1 of Hylyphantes graminicola. Lineage (NCBI taxonomy): Eukaryota > Metazoa > Arthropoda > Arachnida > Araneae > Linyphiidae > Hylyphantes > Hylyphantes graminicola. The sequence continues at coordinate 52,922,159 of CM043112.1, read as the reverse complement.
TTCTTCATATCTCGGCAGACGGTGCATTAGGGCTCCGGGCGAAAGCACCTTAAAAAAAACGCACAGGGCTATTTCTACCCCTTGGGTCTGTGTGGAAACGAAATAGAGAATGGTTTTTCAAAAGAAGAGTCGAAGTTCTTGGACACGTGATGATATGAAAGTAGTACAATTTGTGGTTGTTTGGTTGGTTAGTACATACATCGCCATATAGCTGAAGTGGAATGGTAGGTTCAGCGACTATGGCGAAATCTCTGAATTATCTCCTTAAAACTTGCAAATCTACAGTCATCAACTGGAAGTTTCTTCATATCTCGGCAGACGGTGCATTAGGGCTCCGGGCGAAAGCACCTTAAAAAAAACGCACAGGGCTATTTCTACCCCTTGGGTCTGTGTGGAAACGAAATAGAGAATGGTTTTTCAAAAGAAGAGTCGAAGTTCTTGGACACGTGATGATATGAAAGTAGTACAATTTGTGGTTGGTTGGTTGGTTAGTACATACATCGCCATATAGCTGAAGTGGAATGGTAGGTTCAGCGACTATGGCGAAATCTCTGAATTCTCTCCTTAAAACTTGCAAATCTACAGTCATCAACTGGAAGTTTCTTCATATCTCGGCAGACGGTGCATTAGGGCTCCGGGCGAAAGCACCTTAAAAAAACGCACAGGGCTATTTCTACCCCTTGGGTCTGTGTGGAAACGAAATAGAAAATGGTTTTTCAAAAGAAGAGTCGAAGTTCTTGGACACATAATGATATGAAAGTAGTACAATTTGTGGTAGGTTGGTTAGTTAGTACATACATCGCCATATAGCTGAAGTGGAATGGTAGGTTCAGCGACTATGGCGAAATCTCTGAATTCTCTCCTTAAAACTTGCAAATCTACAGTCATCAACTGGAAGTTTCTTCATATCTCGGCAGACGGTGCATTAGGGCTCCGGGCGAAAGCACCTTAAAAAAAACGCACAGTGCTATTTCTACCCCTTGGGTCTGTGTGGAAACGAAATAGAGAATGGTTTTTCAAAAGAAGAGTCGAAGTTCTTGGACACGTGATGATATGAAAGTAGTACAATTTGTTGTTGTTTGGTTGGTTAGTACATACATCGCCATATAGCTGAAGTGGAATGGTAGGTTCAGCGACTATGGCGAAATCTCTGAATTATCTCCTTAAAACTTGCAAATCTACAGTCATCAACTGGAAGTTTCTTCATATCTCGGCAGACGGTGCATTAGGGCTCCGGGCGAAAGCACCTTAAAAAAAAACGCACAGGGCTATTTCTACCCCTTGGGTCTGTGTGGAAACGAAATAGAGAATGGTTTTTCAAAAGAAGAGTCGAAGTTCTTGGACACGTGATGATATGAAAGTAGTACAATTTGTGGTTGGTTGGTTGGTTAGTACATACATCGCCATATAGCTGAAGTGGAATGGTAGGTTCAGCGACTATGGCGAAATCTCTGAATTCTCTCCTTAAAACTTGCAAATCTACAGTCATCAACTGGAAGTTTCTTCATATCTCGGCAGACGGTGCATTAGGGCTCCGGGCGAAAGCACCTTAAAAAAACGCACAGGGCTATTTCTACCCCTTGGGTCTGTGTGGAAACGAAATAGAAAATGGTTTTTCAAAAGAAGAGTCGAAGTTCTTGGACACATAATGATATGAAAGTAGTACAATTTGTGGTAGGTTGGTTAGTTAGTACATACATCGCCATATAGCTGAAGTGGAATGGTAGGTTCAGCGACTATGGCAAAATCTCTGAATTCTCTCCTTAAAACTTGCAAATCTACAGTCATCAACTGGAAGCTTCTTCATATCTCGGCAGACGGTGCATTAGGGCTCCGGGCGAAAGAGCCTTAAAAAAAACGCACAGGGCTATTTCTACCCCTTGGGTCTGTGTGGAAACGAAATAGAGAATGGTTTTTCAAAAGAAGAGTCGATGTTCTTGGACACGTGATGATATGAAAGTAGTACAATTTGTGGTTGGTTGGTTGGTTAGTACATACATCGCCATATAGCTGAAGTGGAATGGTAGGTTCAGCGACTATGGCGAAATCTCTGAATTCTCTCCTTAAAACTTGCAAATCTACAGTCATCAACTGGAAGTTTCTTCATATCTCGGCAGACGGTGCATTAGGGCTCCGGGCGAAAGCACCTTAAAAAAACGCACAGGGCTATTTCTACCCCTTGGGTCTGTGTGGAAACGAAATAGAAAATGGTTTTTCAAAAGAAGAGTCGAAGTTCTTGGACACATAATGATATGAAAGTAGTACAATTTGTGGTAGGTTGGTTAGTTAGTACATACATCGCCATATAGCTGAAGTGGAATGGTAGGTTCAGCGACTATGGCGAAATCTCTGAATTCTCTCCTTAAAACTTGCAAATCTACAGTCATCAACTGGAAGTTTCTTCATATCTCGGCAGACGGTGCATTAGGGCTCCGGGCGAAAGCACCTTAAAAAAAACGCACAGGGCTATTTCTACCCCTTGGGTCTGTGTGGAAACGAAATAGAGAATGGTTTTTCAAAAGAAGAGTCGAAGTTCTTGGACACGTGATGATATGAAAGTAGTACAATTTGTGGTTGGTTGGTTGGTTAGTACATACATCGCCATATAGCTGAAGTGGAATGGTAGGTTCAGCGACTATGGCGAAATCTCTGAATTCTCTCCTTAAAACTTGCAAATCTACAGTCATCAACTGGAAGTTTCTTCATATCTCGGCAGACGGTGCATTAGGGCTCCGGGCGAAAGCACCTTAAAAAAACGCACAGGGCTATTTCTACCCCTTGGGTCTGTGTGGAAACGAAATAGAAAATGGTTTTTCAAAAGAAGAGTCGAAGTTCTTGGACACATAATGATATGAAAGTAGTACAATTTGTGGTAGGTTGGTTAGTTAGTACATACATCGCCATATAGCTGAAGTGGAATGGTAGGTTCAGCGACTATGGCGAAATCTCTGAATTCTCTCCTTAAAACTTGCAAATCTACAGTCATCAACTGGAAGTTTCTTCATATCTCGGCAGACGGTGCATTAGGGCTCCGGGCGAAAGCACCTTAAAAAAAACGCACAGGGCTATTTCTACCCCTTGGGTCTGTGTGGAAACGAAATAGAGAATGGTTTTTCAAAAGAAGAGTCGAAGTTCTTGGACACGTGATGATATGAAAGTAGTACAATTTGTGGTTGGTTGGTTGGTTAGTACATACATCGCCATATAGCTGAAGTGGAATGGTAGGTTCAGCGACTATGGCGAAATCTCTGAATTCTCTCCTTAAAACTTGCAAATCCACAGTCATCAACTGGAAGTTTCTTCATATCTCGGCAGACGGTGCATTAGGGCTCCGGGCGAAAGCACCTTAAAAAAACGCACAGGGCTATTTCTACCCCTTGGGTCTGTGTGGAAACGAAATAGAAAATGGTTTTTCAAAAGAAGAGTCGAAGTTCTTGGACACATAATGATATGAAAGTAGTACAATTTGTGGTAGGTTGGTTAGTTAGTACATACATCGCCATATAGCTGAAGTGGAATGGTAGGTTCAGCGACTATGGCAAAATCTCTGAATTCTCTCCTTAAAACTTGCAAATCTACAGTCATCAACTGGAAGCTTCTTCATATCTCGGCAGACGGTGCATTAGGGCTCCGGGCGAAAGAGCCTTAAAAAAAAACGCACAGGGCTATTTCTACCCCTTGGGTCTGTGTGGAAACGAAATAGAAAATGGTTTTTCAAAAGAAGAGTCGAAGTTCTTGGACACATAATGATATGAAAGTAGTACAATTTGTGGTAGGTTGGCTAGTTAGTACATACATCGCCATATAGCTGAAGTGGAATGGTAGGTTCAGCGACTATGGCGAAATCTCTGAATTCTCTCCTTAAAACTTGCAAATCTACAGTCATCAACTGGAAGTTTCTTCATATCTCGGCAGACGGTGCATTAGGGCTCCGGGCGAAAGCACCTTAAAAAAAAACGCACAGGGCTATTTCTACCCCTTGGGTCTGTGTGGAAACGAAATAGAGAATGGTTTTTCAAAAGAAGAGTCGATGTTCTTGGACACGTGATGATATGAAAGTAGTACAATTTGTGGTTGGTTGGTTGGTTAGTACATACATCGCCATATAGCTGAAGTGGAATGGTAGGTTCAGCGACTATGGCGAAATCTCTGAATTCTCTCCTTAAAACTTGCAAATCTACAGTCATCAACTGGAAGTTTCTTCATATCTCGGCAGACGGTGCATTAGGGCTCCGGGCGAAAGCACCTTAAAAAAACGCACAGGGCTATTTCTACCCCTTGGGTCTGTGTGGAAACGAAATAGAAAATGGTTTTTCAAAAGAAGAGTCGAAGTTCTTGGACACATAATGATATGAAAGTAGTACAATTTGTGGTAGGTTGGTTAGTTAGTACATACATCGCCATATAGCTGAAGTGGAATGGTAGGTTCAGCGACTATGGCGAAATCTCTGAATTCTCTCCTTAAAACTTGCAAATCTACAGTCATCAACTGGAAGTTTCTTCATATCTCGGCAGACGGTGCATTAGGGCTCCGGGCGAAAGCACCTTAAAAAAAACGCACAGGGCTATTTCTACCCCTTGGGTCTGTGTGGAAACGAAATAGAGAATGGTTTTTCAAAAGAAGAGTCGAAGTTCTTGGACACGTGATGATATGAAAGTAGTACAATTTGTGGTTGGTTGGTTGGTTAGTACATACATCGCCATATAGCTGAAGTGGAATGGTAGGTTCAGCGACTATGGCGAAATCTCTGAATTCTCTCCTTAAAACTTGCAAATCTACAGTCATCAACTGGAAGTTTCTTCATATCTCGGCAGACGGTGCATTAGGGCTCCGGGCGAAAGCACCTTAAAAAAACGCACAGGGCTATTTCTACCCCTTGGGTCTGTGTGGAAACGAAATAGAAAATGGTTTTTCAAAAGAAGAGTCGAAGTTCTTGGACACATAATGATATGAAAGTAGTACAATTTGTGGTAGGTTGGTTAGTTAGTACATACATCGCCATATAGCTGAAGTGGAATGGTAGGTTCAGCGACTATGGCGAAATCTCTGAATTCTCTCCTTAAAACTTGCAAATCTACAGTCATCAACTGGAAGCTTCTTCATATCTCGGCAGACGGTGCATTAGGGCTCCGGGCGAAAGAGCCTTAAAAAAAAAACGCACAGGGCTATTTCTACCCCTTGGGTCTGTGTGGAAACGAAATAGAAAATGGTTTTTCAAAAGAAGAGTCGAAGTTCTTGGACACATAATGATATGAAAGTAGTACAATTTGTGGTAGGTTGGTTAGTTAGTACATACATCGCCATATAGCTGAAGTGGAATGGTAGGTTCATCGACTATGGCGAAATCTCTGAATTCTCTCCTTAAAACTTGCAAATCTACAGTCATCAACTGGAAGCTTCTTCATATCTCGGCAGACGGTGCATTAGGGCTCCGGGCGAAAGAGCCTTAAAAAAAAAACGCACAGGGCTATTTCTACCCCTTGGGTCTGTGTGGAAACGAAATAGAAAATGGTTTTTCAAAAGAAGAGTCGAAGTTCTTGGACACATAATGATATGAAAGTAGTACAATTTGTGGTAGGTTGGTTAGTTAGTACATATATCGCCATATAGCTGAAGTGGAATGGTAGGTTCAGCGACTATGGCGAAATCTCTGAATTCTCTCCTTAAAACTTGCAAATCTACAGTCATCAACTGGAAGTTTCTTCATATCTCGGCAGACGGTGCATTAGGGCTCCGGGCGAAAGCACCTTAAAAAAACGCACAGGGCTATTTCTACCCCTTGGGTCTGTGTGGAAACGAAATAGAAAATGGTTTTTCAAAAGAAGAGTCGAAGTTCTTGGACACATAATGATATGAAAGTAGTACAATTTGTGGTAGGTTGGTTAGTTAGTACATACATCGCCATATAGCTGAAGTGGAATGGTAGGTTCAGCGACTATGGCGAAATCTCTGAATTCTCTCCTTAAAACTTGCAAATCTACAGTCATCAACTGGAAGTTTCTTCATATCTCGGCAGACGGTGCATTAGGGCTCCGGGCGAAAGCACCTTAAAAAAAACGCACAGGGCTATTTCTACCCCTTGGGTCTGTGTGGAAACGAAATAGAGAATGGTTTTTCAAAAGAAGAGTCGAAGTTCTTGGACACGTGATGATATGAAAGTAGTACAATTTGTGGTTGGTTGGTTGGTTAGTACATACATCGCCATATAGCTGAAGTGGAATGGTAGGTTCAGCGACTATGGCGAAATCTCTGAATTCTCTCCTTAAAACTTGCAAATCCACAGTCATCAACTGGAAGTTTCTTCATATCTCGGCAGACGGTGCATTAGGGCTCCGGGCGAAAGCACCTTAAAAAAAACGCACAGGGCTATTTCTACCCCTTGGGTCTGTGTGGAAACGAAATAGAAAATGGTTTTTCAAAAGAAGAGTCGAAGTTCTTGGACACATAATGATATGAAAGTAGTACAATTTGTGGTAGGTTGGTTAGTTAGTACATACATCGCCATATAGCTGAAGTGGAATGGTAGGTTCAGCGACTATGGCAAAATCTCTGAATTCTCTCCTTAAAACTTGCAAATCTACAGTCATCAACTGGAAGCTTCTTCATATCTCGGCAGACGGTGCATTAGGGCTCCGGGCGAAAGAGCCTTAAAAAAAACGCACAGGGCTATTTCTACCCCTTGGGTCTGTGTGGAAACGAAATAGAAAATGGTTTTTCAAAAGAAGAGTCGAAGTTCTTGGACACATAATGATATGAAAGTAGTACAATTTGTGGTAGGTTGGCTAGTTAGTACATACATCGCCATATAGCTGAAGTGGAATGGTAGGTTCAGCGACTATGGCGAAATCTCTGAATTCTCTCCTTAAAACTTGCAAATCTACAGTCATCAACTGGAAGTTTCTTCATATCTCGGCAGACGGTGCATTAGGGCTCCGGGCGAAAGCACCTTAAAAAAAACGCACAGGGCTATTTCTACCCCTTGGGTCTGTGTGGAAACGAAATAGAGAATGGTTTTTCAAAAGAAGAGTCGATGTTCTTGGACACGTGATGATATGAAAGTAGTACAATTTGTGGTTGGTTGGTTGGTTAGTACATACATCGCCATATAGCTGAAGTGGAATGGTAGGTTCAGCGACTATGGCGAAATCTCTGAATTCTCTCCTTAAAACTTGCAAATCTACAGTCATCAACTGGAAGTTTCTTCATATCTCGGCAGACGGTGCATTAGGGCTCCGGGCGAAAGCACCTTAAAAAAACGCACAGGGCTATTTCTACCCCTTGGGTCTGTGTGGAAACGAAATAGAAAATGGTTTTTCAAAAGAAGAGTCGAAGTTCTTGGACACATAATGATATGAAAGTAGTACAATTTGTGGTAGGTTGGTTAGTTAGTACATACATCGCCATATAGCTGAAGTGGAATGGTAGGTTCAGCGACTATGGCGAAATCTCTGAATTCTCTCCTTAAAACTTGCAAATCTACAGTCATCAACTGGAAGTTTCTTCATATCTCGGCAGACGGTGCATTAGGGCTCCGGGCGAAAGCACCTTAAAAAAAACGCACAGGGCTATTTCTACCCCTTGGGTCTGTGTGGAAACGAAATAGAAAATGGTTTTTCAAAAGAAGAGTCGAAGTTCTTGGACACATAATGATATGAAAGTAGTACAATTTGTGGTAGGTTGGTTAGTTAGTACATACATCGCCATATAGCTGAAGTGGAATGGTAGGTTCAGCGACTATGGCGAAATCTCTGAATTCTCTCCTTAAAACTTGCAAATCTACAGTCATCAACTGGAAGTTTCTTCATATCTCGGCAGACGGTGCATTAGGGCTCCGGGCGAAAGCACCTTAAAAAAAACGCACAGGGCTATTTCTACCCCTTGGGTCTGTGTGGAAACGAAATAGAGAATGGTTTTTCAAAAGAAGAGTCGAAGTTCTTGGACACGTGATGATATGAAAGTAGTACAATTTGTGGTTGGTTGGTTGGTTAGTACATACATCGCCATATAGCTGAAGTGGAATGGTAGGTTCAGCGACTATGGCGAAATCTCTGAATTCTCTCCTTAAAACTTGCAAATCCACAGTCATCAACTGGAAGTTTCTTCATATCTCGGCAGACGGTGCATTAGGGCTCCGGGCGAAAGCACCTTAAAAAAACGCACAGGGCTATTTCTACCCCTTGGGTCTGTGTGGAAACGAAATAGAAAATGGTTTTTCAAAAGAAGAGTCGAAGTTCTTGGACACATAATGATATGAAAGTAGTACAATTTGTGGTAGGTTGGTTAGTTAGTACATACATCGCCATATAGCTGAAGTGGAATGGTAGGTTCAGCGACTATGGCAAAATCTCTGAATTCTCTCCTTAAAACTTGCAAATCTACAGTCATCAACTGGAAGCTTCTTCATATCTCGGCAGACGGTGCATTAGGGCTCCGGGCGAAAGAGCCTTAAAAAAAAACGCACAGGGCTATTTCTACCCCTTGGGTCTGTGTGGAAACGAAATAGAAAATGGTTTTTCAAAAGAAGAGTCGAAGTTCTTGGACACATAATGATATGAAAGTAGTACAATTTGTGGTAGGTTGGCTAGTTAGTACATACATCGCCATATAGCTGAAGTGGAATGGTAGGTTCAGCGACTATGGCGAAATCTCTGAATTCTCTCCTTAAAACTTGCAAATCTACAGTCATCAACTGGAAGTTTCTTCATATCTCGGCAGACGGTGCATTAGGGCTCCGGGCGAAAGCACCTTAAAAAAAACGCACAGGGCTATTTCTACCCCTTGGGTCTGTGTGGAAACGAAATAGAGAATGGTTTTTCAAAAGAAGAGTCGATGTTCTTGGACACGTGATGATATGAAAGTAGTACAATTTGTGGTTGGTTGGTTGGTTAGTACATACATCGCCATATAGCTGAAGTGGAATGGTAGGTTCAGCGACTATGGCGAAATCTCTGAATTCTCTCCTTAAAACTTGCAAATCTACAGTCATCAACTGGAAGTTTCTTCATATCTCGGCAGACGGTGCATTAGGGCTCCGGGCGAAAGCACCTTAAAAAAACGCACAGGGCTATTTCTACCCCTTGGGTCTGTGTGGAAACGAAATAGAAAATGGTTTTTCAAAAGAAGAGTCGAAGTTCTTGGACACATAATGATATGAAAGTAGTACAATTTGTGGTAGGTTGGTTAGTTAGTACATACATCGCCATATAGCTGAAGTGGAATGGTAGGTTCAGCGACTATGGCGAAATCTCTGAATTCTCTCCTTAAAACTTGCAAATCTACAGTCATCAACTGGAAGTTTCTTCATATCTCGGCAGACGGTGCATTAGGGCTCCGGGCGAAAGCACCTTAAAAAAAACGCACAGGGCTATTTCTACCCCTTGGGTCTGTGTGGAAACGAAATAGAGAATGGTTTTTCAAAAGAAGAGTCGAAGTTCTTGGACACGTGATGATATGAAAGTAGTACAATTTGTGGTTGGTTGGTTGGTTAGTACATACATCGCCATATAGCTGAAGTGGAATGGTAGGTTCAGCGACTATGGCGAAATCTCTGAATTCTCTCCTTAAAACTTGCAAATCTACAGTCATCAACTGGAAGTTTCTTCATATCTCGGCAGACGGTGCATTAGGGCTCCGGGCGAAAGCACCTTAAAAAAAACGCACAGGGCTATTTCTACCCCTTGGGTCTGTGTGGAAACGAAATAGAAAATGGTTTTTCAAAAGAAGAGTCGAAGTTCTTGGACACATAATGATATGAAAGTAGTACAATTTGTGGTAGGTTGGTTAGTTAGTACATACATCGCCATATAGCTGAAGTGGAATGGTAGGTTCAGCGACTATGGCGAAATCTCTGAATTCTCTCCTTAAAACTTGCAAATCTACAGTCATCAACTGGAAGCTTCTTCATATCTCGGCAGACGGTGCATTAGGGCTCCGGGCGAAAGAGCCTTAAAAAAAAAACGCACAGGGCTATTTCTACCCCTTGGGTCTGTGTGGAAACGAAATAGAAAATGGTTTTTCAAAAGAAGAGTCGAAGTTCTTGGACACATAATGATATGAAAGTAGTACAATTTGTGGTAGGTTGGTTAGTTAGTACATACATCGCCATATAGCTGAAGTGGAATGGTAGGTTCATCGACTATGGCGAAATCTCTGAATTCTCTCCTTAAAACTTGCAAATCTACAGTCATCAACTGGAAGCTTCTTCATATCTCGGCAGACGGTGCATTAGGGCTCCGGGCGAAAGAGCCTTAAAAAAAAAAAACGCACAGGGCTATTTCTACCCCTTGGGTCTGTGTGGAAACGAAATAGAAAATGGTTTTTCAAAAGAAGAGTCGAAGTTCTTAGACACATAATGATATGAAAGTAGTACAATTTGTGGTAGGTTGGTTAGTTAGTACATACATCGCCATATAGCTGAAGTGGAATGGTAGGTTCAGCGACTATGGCGAAATCTCTGAATTCTCTCCTTAAAACTTGCAAATCTACAGTCATCAACTGGAAGCTTCTTCATATCTCGGCAGACGGTGCATTAGGGCTCCGGGCGAAAGAGCCTTAAAAAAAAACGCACAGAGCTATTTCTACCCCTTGGGTCTATGTGGAAACGAAATAGAAAATGGTTTTTCAAAAGAAGAGTCGAAGTTCTTGGACACGTGATGATATGAAAGTAGTACAATTTGTGGTTGGTTGGTTGGTTAGTACATACATCGCCATATAGCTGAAGTGGAATGGTAGGTTCAGCGACTATGGCGAAATCTCTGAATTATCTCCTTAAAACTTGCAAATCTACAGTCATCAACTGGAAGTTTCTTCATATCTCGGCAGACGGTGCATTAGGGCTCCGGGCGAAAGCACCTTAAAAAAAAAACGCGCAGGGCTATTTCTACCCCTTGGGTCTGTGGGGAAACGAAATAGAAAATGGTTTTTCAAAGGAAGAGTCGAAGTTCTTGGACACATAATGATATGAAAGTAGTACAATTTGTGGTAGGTTGGTTAGTTAGTACATACATCGCCATATAGCTGAAGTGGAATGGTAGGTTCAGCGACTATGGCGATCTCTGAATTCTCTCCTTAAAACTTGCAAATCTACAGTCAACTGGAAGTTTCTTCATATCTCGGCAGACGGTGCATTAGGGCTCCGGGCGAAAGCACCTTAAAAAAAACGCACAGGGCTATTTCTACCCCTTGGGTCTGTGTGGAAACGAAATAGGAAATGGTTTTTCAAAAGAAGAGTCGAAGTTCTTGGACACGTGATGATATGAAAGTAGTACAATTTGTGGTTGTTTGGTTGGTTAGTACATACATCGCCATATAGCTGAAGTGGAATGGTAGGTTCAGCGACTATGGCGAAATCTCTGAATTATCTCCTTAAAACTTGCAAATCTACAGTCATCAACTGGAAGTTTCTTCATATCTCGGCAGACGGTGCATTAGGGCTCCGGGCGAAAGCACCTTAAAAAAAACGCACAGGGCTATTTCTACCCCTTGGGTCTGTGTGGAAACGAAATAGAAAATGGTTTTTCAAAAGAAGAGTCGAAGTTCTTGGACACGTGATGATATGAAAGTAGTACAATTTGTGGTTGGTTGGTTGGTTAGTACATACATCGCCATATAGCTGAAGTGGAATGGTAGGTTCAGCGACTATGGCGAAATCTCTGAATTCTCTCCTTAAAACTTGCAAATCTACAGTCATCAACTGGAAGTTTCTTCATATCTCGGCAGACGGTGCATTAGGGCTCCGGGCGAAAGCACCTTAAAAAAACGCACAGGGCTATTTCTACCCCTTGGGTCTGTGTGGAAACGAAATAGAAAATGGTTTTTCAAAAGAAGAGTCGAAGTTCTTGGAACATAATGATATGAAAGTAGTACAATTTGTGGTTGGTTGGTTGGTTAGTACATACATCGCCATATAGCTGAAGTGGAATGGTAGGTTCAGCGACTATGGCGAAATCTCTGAATTATCTCCTTAAAACTTGCAAATCTACAGTCATCAACTGGAAGTTTCTTCATATCTCGGCAGACGGTGCATTAGGGCTCCGGGCGAAAGCACCTTAAAAAAAACGCACAGGGCTATTTCTACCCCTTGGGTCTGTGGGGAAACGAAATAGAAAATGGTTTTTCAAAGGAAGAGTCGAAGTTCTTGGACACGTGATGATATGAAAGTAGTACAATTTGTGGTTGGTTGGTTGGTTAGTACATACATCGCCATATAGCTGAAGTGGAATGGTAGGTTCAGCGACTATGGCGAAATCTCTGAATTCTCTCCTTAAAACTTGCAAATCTACAGTCATCAACTGGAAGTTTCTTCATATCTCGGCAGAAGGTGCATTAGGGCTCCGGGCCAAAGCACCTTAAAAAAAACGCACAGGGCTATTTCTACCCCTTGGGTCTGTGTGGAAACGAAATAGAAAATGGTTTTTCAAAAAAAGAGTCGAAGTTCTTGGACACGTGATGATATGAAAGTAGTACAATTTGTGGTTGGTTGGTTGGTTAGTACATACATCGCCATATAGCTGAAGTGGAATGGTAGGTTCAGCGACTATGGCGAAATCTCCGAATTCTCTCCTTAAAACTTGCAAATCTACAGTCATCAACTGGAAGTTTCTTCATATCTCGGCAGACGGTGCATTAGGGCTCCGGGCGAAAGCACCTTAAAAAAACGCACAGGGCTATTTCTACCCCTTGGGTCTGTGTGGAAACGAAATAGAAAATGGTTTTTCAAAAGAAGAGTCGAAGTTCTTGGACACGTGATGATATGAAAGTAGTACAATTTGTGGTTGGTTGGTTGGTTAGTACATACATCGCCATATAGCTGAAGTGGAATGGTAGGTTCAGCGACTATGGCGAAATCTCTGAATTCTCTCCTTAAAATTTGCAAATCTACAGTCATCAACTGGAAGTTTCTTCATATCTCGGCAGACGGTGCATTAGGGCTCCGGGCGAAAGCACCTTAAAAAAAAACGCACAGGGCTATTTCTACCCCTTGGGTCTGTGTGGAAACGAAATAGAAAATGGTTTTTCAAAAGAAGAGTCGAAGTTCTTGGACACGTGATGATATGAAAGTAGTACAATTTGTGGTTGGTTGGTTGGTTAGTACATACATCGCCATATAGCTGAAGTGGAATGGTAGGTTCAGCGACTATGGCGAAATCTCTGAATTCTCTCCTTAAAATTTGCAAATCTACAGTCATCAACTGGAAGTTTCTTCATATCTCGGCAGACGGTGCATTAGGGCTCCGGGCGAAAGCACCTTAAAAAAAACGCACAGGGCTATTTCTACCCCTTGGGTCTGTGTGGAAACGAAATAGAAAATGGTTTTTCAAAAGAAGAGTCGAAGTTCTTGGAGACGTGATGATATGAAAGTAGTACAATTTGTGGTTGGTTGGTTGGTTAGTACATACATCGCCATATAGCTGAAGTGGAATGGTAGGTTCAGCGACTATGGCGAAATCTCTGAATTCTCTCCTTAAAATTTGCAAATCTACAGTCATCAACTGGAAGTTTCTTCATATCTCGGCAGACGGTGCATTAGGGCTCCGGGCGAAAGCACCTTAAAAAAAACGCACAGGGCTATTTCTACCCCTTGGGTCTGTGTGGAAACGAAATAGAAAATGGTTTTTCAAAAGAAGAGTCGAAGTTCTTGGACACGTGATGATATGAAAGTAGTACAATTTGTGGTTGGTTGGTTGGTTAGTACATACATCGCCATATAGCTGAAGTGGAATGGTAGGTTCAGCGACTATGGCGAAATCTCTGAATTCTCTCCTTAAAACTTGCAAATCTACAGTCATCAACTGGAATTTTCTTCATATCTCGGCAGACGGTGCATTAGGGCTCCGGGCGAAAGCACCTTAAAAAAAACGCACAGGGCTATTTCTACCCCTTGGGTCTGTGTGGAAACGAAATAGAAAATGGTTTTTCAAAAGAAGAGTCGAAGTTCTTGGACACGTGATGATATGAAAGTAGTACAATTTGTGGTTAGGTTGGTTGGTTAGTACATACATCGCCATATAGCTGAAGTGGAATGGTAGGTTCAGCGACTATGGCGAAATCTCTGAATTCTCTCCTTAAAACTTGCAAATCTACAGTCATCAACTGGAAGTTTCTTCATATCTCGGCAGACGGTGCATTAGGGCTCCGGGCGAAAGCACCTTAAAAAAAACGCACAGGGCTATTTCTACCCCTTGGGTCTGTGTGGAAACGAAATAGAAAATGGTTTTTCAAAAGAAGAGTCGAAGTTCTTGGACACGTGATGATATGAAAGTAGTACAATTTGTGGTTGGTTGGTTGGTTAGTACATACATCGCCATATAGCTGAAGTGGAATGGTAGGTTCAGCGACTATGGCGAAATCTCTGAATTCTCTCCTTAAAACTTGCAAATCTACAGTCATCAACTGGAAGTTTCTTCATATCTCGGCAGACGGTGCATTAGGGCTCCGGGCGAAAGCACCTTAAAAAAACGCACAGGGCTATTTCTACCCCTTGGGTCTGTGTGGAAACGAAATAGAAAATGGTTTTTCAAAAGAAGAGTCGAAGTTCTTGGACACATAATGATATGAAAGTAGTACAATTTGTGGTTAGGTTGGTTAGTACATACATCGCCATATAGCTGAAGTGGAATGGTAGGTTCAGCGACTATGGCGAAATCTCTGAATTCTCTCCTTAAAACTTGCAAATCTACAGTCATCAACTGGAAGTTTCTTCATATCTCGGCAGACGGTGCATTAGGGCTCCGGGCGAAAGCACCTTAAAAAAAAAACGCACAGGGCTATTTCTACCCCTTGGGTCTGTGTGGAAACGAAATAGAAAATGGTTTTTCAAAAGAAGAGTCGAAGTTCTTGGACACATAATGATATGAAAGTAGTACAATTTGTGGTTGGTTGGTTGGTTAGTACATACATCGCCATATAGCTGAAGTGGAATGGTAGGTTCAGCGACTATGGCGAAATCTCTGAATTCTCTCCTTAAAACTTGCAAATCTACAGTCATCAACTGGAAGTTTCTTCATATCTCGGCAGACGGTGCATTAGGGCTCCGGGCGAAAGCACCTTAAAAAAAAACGCACAGGGCTATTTCTACCCCTTGGGTCTGTGTGGAAACGAAATAGAAAATGGTTTTTCAAAAGAAGAGTCGAAGTTCTTGGACACATAATGATATGAAAGTAGTACAATTTGTGGTTGGTTGGTTGGTTAGTACATACATCGCCATATAGCTGAAGTGGAATGGTAGGTTCAGCGACTATGGCGAAATCTCTGAATTCTCTCCTTAAAACTTGCAAATCTACAGTCATCAACTGGAAGTTTCTTCATATCTCGGCAGACGGTGCATTAGGGCTCCGGGCGAAAGCACCTTAAAAAAAAACGCACAGGGCTATTTCTACCCCTTGGGTCTGTGTGGAAACGAAATAGAAAATGGTTTTTCAAAAGAAGAGTCGAAGTTCTTGGACACGTGATGATATGAAAGTAGTACAATTTGTGGTTGGTTGGTTGGTTAGTACATACATCGCCATATAGCTGAAGTGGAATGGTAGGTTCAGCGACTATGGCGAAATCTCTGAATTCTCTCCTTAAAACTTGCAAATCTACAGTCATCAACTGGAAGTTTCTTCATATCTCGGCAGACGGTGCATTAGGGCTCCGGGCGAAAGCACCTTAAAAAAAAACGCACAGGGCTATTTCTACCCCTTGGGTCTGTGTGGAAACGAAATAGAAAATGGTTTTTCAAAGAAGAGTCGAAGTTCTTGGACACATAATGATATGAAAGTAGTACAATTTGTGGTTGGTTGGTTGGTTAGTACATACATCGCCATATAGCTGAAGTGGAATGGTAGGTTCAGCGACTATGGCGAAATCTCTGAATTCTCTCCTTAAAACTTGCAAATCTACAGTCATCAACTGGAAGTTTCTTCATATCTCGGCAGACGGTGCATTAGGGCTCCGGGCGAAAGCACCTTAAAAAAAAACGCACAGGGCTATTTCTACCCCTTGGGTCTGTGTGGAAACGAAATAGAAAATGGTTTTTCAAAAGAAGAGTCGAAGTTCTTGGACACGTGATGATATGAAAGTAGTACAATTTGTGGTTGGTTGGTTGGTTAGTACATACATCGCCATATAGCTGAAGTGGAATGGTAGGTTCAGCGACTATGGCGAAATCTCTGAATTCTCTCCTTAAAACTTGCAAATCTACAGTCATCAACTGGAAGTTTCTTCATATCTCGGCAGACGGTGCATTAGGGCTCCGGGCGAAAGCACCTTAAAAAAAACGCACAGGGCTATTTCTACCCCTTGGGTCTGTGTGGAAACGAAATAGAAAATGGTTTTTCAAAAGAAGAGTCGAAGTTCTTGGACACGTGATGATATGAAAGTAGTACAATTTGTGGTTGGTTGGTTGGTTAGTACATACATCGCCATATAGCTGAAGTGGAATGGTAGGTTCAGCGACTATGGCGAAATCTCTGAATTCTCTCCTTAAAACTTGCAAATCTACAGTCATCAACTGGAAGTTTCTTCATATCTCGGCAGACGGTGCATTAGGGCTCCGGGCGAAAGCACCTTAAAAAAAACGCACAGGGCTATTTCTACCCCTTGGGTCTGTGTGGAAACGAAATAGAAAATGGTTTTTCAAAAGAAGAGTCGAAGTTCTTGGACACATAATGATATGAAAGTAGTACAATTTGTGGTTGGTTGGTTGGTTAGTACATACATCGCCATATAGCTGAAGTGGAATGGTAGGTTCAGCGACTATGGCGAAATCTCTGAATTCTCTCCTTAAAACTTGCAAATCTACAGTCATCAACTGGAAGTTTCTTCATATCTCGGCAGACGGTGCATTAGGGCTCCGGGCGAAAGCACCTTAAAAAAAAACGCACAGGGCTATTTCTACCCCTTGGGTCTGTGTGGAAACGAAATAGAAAATGGTTTTTCAAAAGAAGAGTCGAAGTTCTTGGACACGTGATGATATGAAAGTAGTACAATTTGTGGTTGGTTGGTTGGTTAGTACATACATCGCCATATAGCTGAAGTGGAATGGTAGGTTCAGCGACTATGGCGAAATCTCTGAATTCTCTCCTTAAAACTTGCAAATCTACAGTCATCAACTGGAAGTTTCTTCATATCTCGGCAGACGGTGCATTAGGGCTCCGGGCGAAAGCACCTTAAAAAAAACGCACAGGGCTATTTCTACCCCTTGGGTCTGTGTGGAAACGAAATAGAAAATGGTTTTTCAAAAGAAGAGTCGAAGTTCTTGGACACGTGATGATATGAAAGTAGTACAATTTGTGGTTGGTTGGTTGGTTAGTACATACATCGCCATATAGCTGAAGTGGAATGGTAGGTTCAGCGACTATGGCGAAATCTCTGAATTCTCTCCTTAAAACTTGCAAATCTACAGTCATCAACTGGAAGTTTCTTCATATCTCGGCAGACGGTGCATTAGGGCTCCGGGCGAAAGCACCTTAAAAAAAACGCACAGGGCTATTTCTACCCCTTGGGTCTGTGTGGAAACGAAATAGAAAATGGTTTTTCAAAAGAAGAGTCGAAGTTCTTGGACACATAATGATATGAAAGTAGTACAATTTGTGGTTGGTTGGTTGGTTAGTACATACATCGCCATATAGCTGAAGTGGAATGGTAGGTTCAGCGACTATGGCGAAATCTCTGAATTCTCTCCTTAAAACTTGCAAATCTACAGTCATCAACTGGAAGTTTCTTCATATCTCGGCAGACGGTGCATTAGGGCTCCGGGCGAAAGCACCTTAAAAAAAACGCACAGGGCTATTTCTACCCCTTGGGTCTGTGTGGAAACGAAATAGAAAATGGTTTTTCAAAAGAAGAGTCGAAGTTCTTGGACACGTGATGATATGAAAGTAGTACAATTTGTGGTTGGTTGGTTGGTTAGTACATACATCGCCATATAGCTGAAGTGGAATGGTAGGTTCAGCGACTATGGCGAAATCTCTGAATTCTCTCCTTAAAACTTGCAAATCTACAGTCATCAACTGGAAGTTTCTTCATATCTCGGCAGACGGTGCATTAGGGCTCCGGGCGAAAGCACCTTAAAAAAAACGCACAGGGCTATTTCTACCCCTTGGGTCTGTGTGGAAACGAAATAGAAAATGGTTTTTCAAAAGAAGAGTCGAAGTTCTTGGACACGTGATGATATGAAAGTAGTACAATTTGTGGTTGGTTGGTTGGTTAGTACATACATCGCCATATAGCTGAAGTGGAATGGTAGGTTCAGCGACTATGGCGAAATCTCTGAATTCTCTCCTTAAAACTTGCAAATCTACAGTCATCAACTGGAAGTTTCTTCATATCTCGGCAGACGGTGCATTAGGGCTCCGGGCGAAAGCACCTTAAAAAAAACGCACAGGGCTATTTCTACCCCTTGGGTCTGTGTGGAAACGAAATAGAAAATGGTTTTTCAAAAGAAGAGTCGAAGTTCTTGGACACATAATGATATGAAAGTAGTACAATTTGTGGTTGGTTGGTTGGTTAGTACATACATCGCCATATAGCTGAAGTGGAATGGTAGGTTCAGCGACTATGGCGAAATCTCTGAATTCTCTCCTTAAAACTTGCAAATCTACAGTCATCAACTGGAAGTTTCTTCATATCTCGGCAGACGGTGCATTAGGGCTCCGGGCGAAAGCACCTTAAAAAAAACGCACAGGGCTATTTCTACCCCTTGGGTCTGTGTGGAAACGAAATAGAAAATGGTTTTTCAAAAGAAGAGTCGAAGTTCTTGGACACGTGATGATATGAAAGTAGTACAATTTGTGGTTGGTTGGTTGGTTAGTACATACATCGCCATATAGCTGAAGTGGAATGGTAGGTTCAGCGACTATGGCGAAATCTCTGAATTCTCTCCTTAAAACTTGCAAATCTACAGTCATCAACTGGAAGTTTCTTCATATCTCGGCAGACGGTGCATTAGGGCTCCGGGCGAAAGCACCTTAAAAAAACGCACAGGGCTATTTCTACCCCTTGGGTCTGTGTGGAAACGAAATAGAAAATGGTTTTTCAAAAGAAGAGTCGAAGTTCTTGGACACGTGATGATATGAAAGTAGTACAATTTGTGGTTGGTTGGTTGGTTAGTACATACATCGCCATATAGCTGAAGTGGAATGGTAGGTTCAGCGACTATGGCGAAATCTCTGAATTCTCTCCTTAAAACTTGCAAATCTACAGTCATCAACTGGAAGTTTCTTCATATCTCGGCAGACGGTGCATTAGGGCTCCGGGCGAAAGCACCTTAAAAAAAACGCACAGGGCTATTTCTACCCCTTGGGTCTGTGTGGAAACGAAATAGAAAATGGTTTTTCAAAAGAAGAGTCGAAGTTCTTGGACACATAATGATATGAAAGTAGTACAATTTGTGGTTGGTTGGTTGGTTAGTACATACATCGCCATATAGCTGAAGTGGAATGGTAGGTTCAGCGACTATGGCGAAATCTCTGAATTCTCTCCTTAAAACTTGCAAATCTACAGTCATCAACTGGAAGTTTCTTCATATCTCGGCAGACGGTGCATTAGGGCTCCGGGCGAAAGCACCTTAAAAAAAACGCACAGGGCTATTTCTACCCCTTGGGTCTGTGTGGAAACGAAATAGAAAATGGTTTTTCAAAAGAAGAGTCGAAGTTCTTGGACACGTGATGATATGAAAGTAGTACAATTTGTGGTTGGTTGGTTGGTTAGTACATACATCGCCATATAGCTGAAGTGGAATGGTAGGTTCAGCGACTATGGCGAAATCTCTGAATTCTCTCCTTAAAACTTGCAAATCTACAGTCATCAACTGGAAGTTTCTTCATATCTCGGCAGACGGTGCATTAGGGCTCCGGGCGAAAGCACCTTAAAAAAAAACGCACAGGGCTATTTCTACCCCTTGGGTCTGTGTGGAAACGAAATAGAAAATGGTTTTTCAAAAGAAGAGTCGAAGTTCTTGGACACGTGATGATATGAAAGTAGTACAATTTGTGGTTGGTTGGTTGGTTAGTACATACATCGCCATATAGCTGAAGTGGAATGGTAGGTTCAGCGACTATGGCGAAATCTCTGAATTCTCTCCTTAAAACTTGCAAATCTACAGTCATCAACTGGAAGTTTCTTCATATCTCGGCAGACGGTGCATTAGGGCTCCGGGCGAAAGCACCTTAAAAAAAACGCACAGGGCTATTTCTACCCCTTGGGTCTGTGTGGAAACGAAATAGAAAATGGTTTTTCAAAAGAAGAGTCGAAGTTCTTGGACACGTGATGATATGAAAGTAGTACAATTTGTGGTTGGTTGGTTGGTTAGTACATACATCGCCATATAGCTGAAGTGGAATGGTAGGTTCAGCGACTATGGCGAAATCTCTGAATTCTCTCCTTAAAACTTGCAAATCTACAGTCAACTGGAAGTTTCTTCATATCTCGGCAGACGGTGCATTAGGGCTCCGGGCGAAAGCACCTTAAAAAAAACGCACAGGGCTATTTCTACCCCTTGGGTCTGTGTGGAAACGAAATAGAAAATGGTTTTTTCAAAAGAAGAGTCGAAGTTCTTGGACACAAAATGATAAGAAAGTAGTACAATTTGTGGTTGGTTGGTTAGTACATACATCGCCATATAGCTGAAGTGGAATGGTAGGTTCAGCGACTATGGCGAAATCTCTGAATTCTCTCCTTAAAATTTGCAAATCTACAGTCATCAACTGGAAGTTTCTTCATATCTCGGCAGACGGTGCATTAGGGCTCCGGGCGAAAGCACCTTAAAAAAAACGCACAGGGCTATTTCTACCCCTTGGGTCTGTGTGGAAACGAAATAGAAAATGGTTTTTCAAAAGAAGAGTCGAAGTTCTTGGACACGTGATGATATGAAAGTAGTACAATTTGTGGTTGGTTGGTTGGTTAGTACATACATCGCCATATAGCTGAAGTGGAATGGTAGGTTCAGCGACTATGGCGAAATCTCTGAATTCTCTCCTTAAAACTTGCAAATCTACAGTCATCAACTGGAAGTTTCTTCATATCTCGGCAGACGGTGCATTAGGGCTCCGGGCGAAAGCACCTTAAAAAAAAACGCACAGGGCTATTTCTACCCCTTGGGTCTGTGTGGAAACGAAATAGAAAATGGTTTTTCAAAAGAAGAGTCGAAGTTCTTGGACACGTGATGATATGAAAGTAGTACAATTTGTGGTTGGTTGGTTGGTTAGTACATACATCGCCATATAGCTGAAGTGGAATGGTAGGTTCAGCGACTATGGCGAAATCTCTGAATTCTCTCCTTAAAACTTGCAAATCTACAGTCATCAACTGGAAGTTTCTTCATATCTCGGCAGACGGTGCATTAGGGCTCCGGGCGAAAGCACCTTAAAAAAAAACGCACAGGGCTATTTCTACCCCTTGGGTCTGTGTGGAAACGAAATAGAAAATGGTTTTTCAAAAGAAGAGTCGAAGTTCTTGGACACGTGATGATATGAAAGTAGTACAATTTGTGGTTGGTTGGTTGGTTAGTACATACATCGCCATATAGCTGAAGTGGAATGGTAGGTTCAGCGACTATGGCGAAATCTCTGAATTCTCTCCTTAAAACTTGCAAATCTACAGTCATCAACTGGAAGTTTCTTCATATCTCGGCAGACGGTGCATTAGGGCTCCGGGCGAAAGCACCTTAAAAAAAACGCACAGGGCTATTTCTACCCCTTGGGTCTGTGTGGAAACGAAATAGAAAATGGTTTTTCAAAAGAAGAGTCGAAGTTCTTGGACACGTGATGATATGAAAGTAGTACAATTTGTGGTTGGTTGGTTGGTTAGTACATACATCGCCATATAGCTGAAGTGGAATGGTAGGTTCAGCGACTATGGCGAAATCTCTGAATTCTCTCCTTAAAACTTGCAAATCTACAGTCATCAACTGGAAGTTTCTTCATATCTCGGCAGACGGTGCATTAGGGCTCCGGGCGAAAGCACCTTAAAAAAAAAACGCACAGGGCTATTTCTACCCCTTGGGTCTGTGTGGAAACGAAATAGAAAATGGTTTTTCAAAAGAAGAGTCGAAGTTCTTGGACACGTGATGATATGAAAGTAGTACAATTTGTGGTTGGTTGGTTGGTTAGTACATACATCGCCATATAGCTGAAGTGGAATGGTAGGTTCAGCGACTATGGCGAAATCTCTGAATTCTCTCCTTAAAACTTGCAAATCTACAGTCATCAACTGGAAGTTTCTTCATATCTCGGCAGACGGTGCATTAGGGCTCCGGGCGAAAGCACCTTAAAAAAAACGCACAGGGCTATTTCTACCCCTTGGGTCTGTGTGGAAACGAAATAGAAAATGGTTTTTCAAAAGAAGAGTCGAAGTTCTTGGACACGTGATGATATGAAAGTAGTACAATTTGTGGTTGGTTGGTTGGTTAGTACATACATCGCCATATAGCTGAAGTGGAATGGTAGGTTCAGCGACTATGGCGAAATCTCTGAATTCTCTCCTTAAAACTTGCAAATCTACAGTCATCAACTGGAAGTTTCTTCATATCTCGGCAGACGGTGCATTAGGGCTCCGGGCGAAAGCACCTTAAAAAAAACGCACAGGGCTATTTCTACCCCTTGGGTCTGTGTGGAAACGAAATAGAAAATGGTTTTTCAAAAGAAGAGTCGAAGTTCTTGGACACGTGATGATATGAAAGTAGTACAATTTGTGGTTGGTTGGTTGGTTAGTACATACATCGCCATATAGCTGAAGTGGAATGGTAGGTTCAGCGACTATGGCGAAATCTCTGAATTCTCTCCTTAAAACTTGCAAATCTACAGTCATCAACTGGAAGTTTCTTCATATCTCGGCAGACGGTGCATTAGGGCTCCGGGCGAAAGCACCTTAAAAAAAACGCACAGGGCTATTTCTACCCCTTGGGTCTGTGTGGAAACGAAATAGAAAATGGTTTTTCAAAAGAAGAGTCGAAGTTCTTGGACACGTGATGATATGAAAGTAGTACAATTTGTGGTTGGTTGGTTGGTTAGTACATACATCGCCATATAGCTGAAGTGGAATGGTAGGTTCAGCGACTATGGCGAAATCTCTGAATTCTCTCCTTAAAACTTGCAAATCTACAGTCATCAACTGGAAGTTTCTTCATATCTCGGCAGACGGTGCATTAGGGCTCCGGGCGAAAGCACCTTAAAAAAAAACGCACAGGGCTATTTCTACCCCTTGGGTCTGTGTGGAAACGAAATAGAAAATGGTTTTTCAAAAGAAGAGTCGAAGTTCTTGGACACGTGATGATATGAAAGTAGTACAATTTGTGGTTGGTTGGTTGGTTAGTACATACATCGCCATATAGCTGAAGTGGAATGGTAGGTTCAGCGACTATGGCGAAATCTCTGAATTCTCTCCTTAAAACTTGCAAATCTACAGTCATCAACTGGAAGTTTCTTCATATCTCGGCAGACGGTGCATTAGGGCTCCGGGCGAAAGCACCTTAAAAAAAACGCACAGGGCTATTTCTACCCCTTGGGTCTGTGTGGAAACGAAATAGAAAATGGTTTTTCAAAAGAAGAGTCGAAGTTCTTGGACACGTGATGATATGAAAGTAGTACAATTTGTGGTTGGTTGGTTGGTTAGTACATACATCGCCATATAGCTGAAGTGGAATGGTAGGTTCAGCGACTATGGCGAAATCTCTGAATTCTCTCCTTAAAACTTGCAAATCTACAGTCATCAACTGGAAGTTTCTTCATATCTCGGCAGACGGTGCATTAGGGCTCCGGGCGAAAGCACCTTAAAAAAAACGCACAGGGCTATTTCTACCCCTTGGGTCTGTGTGGAAACGAAATAGAAAATGGTTTTTCAAAAGAAGAGTCGAAGTTCTTGGACACGTGATGATATGAAAGTAGTACAATTTGTGGTTGGTTGGTTGGTTAGTACATACATCGCCATATAGCTGAAGTGGAATGGTAGGTTCAGCGACTATGGCGAAATCTCTGAATTCTCTCCTTAAAACTTGCAAATCTACAGTCATCAACTGGAAGTTTCTTCATATCTCGGCAGACGGTGCATTAGGGCTCCGGGCGAAAGCACCTTAAAAAAAACGCACAGGGCTATTTCTACCCCTTGGGTCTGTGTGGAAACGAAATAGAAAATGGTTTTTCAAAAGAAGAGTCGAAGTTCTTGGACACGTGATGATATGAAAGTAGTACAATTTGTGGTTGGTTGGTTGGTTAGTACATACATCGCCATATAGCTGAAGTGGAATGGTAGGTTCAGCGACTATGGCGAAATCTCTGAATTCTCTCCTTAAAACTTGCAAATCTACAGTCATCAACTGGAAGTTTCTTCATATCTCGGCAGACGGTGCATTAGGGCTCCGGGCGAAAGCACCTTAAAAAAAAACGCACAGGGCTATTTCTACCCCTTGGGTCTGTGTGGAAACGAAATAGAAAATGGTTTTTCAAAAGAAGAGTCGAAGTTCTTGGACACGTGATGATATGAAAGTAGTACAATTTGTGGTTGGTTGGTTGGTTAGTACATACATCGCCATATAGCTGAAGTGGAATGGTAGGTTCAGCGACTATGGCGAAATCTCTGAATTCTCTCCTTAAAACTTGCAAATCTACAGTCATCAACTGGAAGTTTCTTCATATCTCGGCAGACGGTGCATTAGGGCTCCGGGCGAAAGCACCTTAAAAAAAACGCACAGGGCTATTTCTACCCCTTGGGTCTGTGTGGAAACGAAATAGAAAATGGTTTTTCAAAAGAAGAGTCGAAGTTCTTGGACACGTGATGATATGAAAGTAGTACAATTTGTGGTTGGTTGGTTGGTTAGTACATACATCGCCATATAGCTGAAGTGGAATGGTAGGTTCAGCGACTATGGCGAAATCTCTGAATTCTCTCTCCTTAAAACTTGCAAATCTACAGTCATCAACTGGAAGTTTCTTCATATCTCGGCAGACGGTGCATTAGGGCTCCGGGCGAAAGCACCTTAAAAAAAACGCACAGGGCTATTTCTACCCCTTGGGTCTGTGTGGAAACGAAATAGAAAATGGTTTTTCAAAAGAAGAGTCGAAGTTCTTGGACACGTGATGATATGAAAGTAGTACAATTTGTGGTTGGTTGGTTGGTTAGTACATACATCGCCATATAGCTGAAGTGGAATGGTAGGTTCAGCGACTATGGCGAAATCTCTGAATTCTCTCCTTAAAACTTGCAAATCTACAGTCATCAACTGGAAGTTTCTTCATATCTCGGCAGACGGTGCATTAGGGCTCCGGGCGAAAGCACCTTAAAAAAAAACGCACAGGGCTATTTCTACCCCTTGGGTCTGTGTGGAAACGAAATAGAAAATGGTTTTTCAAAAGAAGAGTCGAAGTTCTTGGACACGTGATGATATGAAAGTAGTACAATTTGTGGTTGGTTGGTTGGTTAGTACATACATCGCCATATAGCTGAAGTGGAATGGTAGGTTCAGCGACTATGGCGAAATCTCTGAATTCTCTCCTTAAAACTTGCAAATCTACAGTCATCAACTGGAAGTTTCTTCATATCTCGGCAGACGGTGCATTAGGGCTCCGGGCGAAAGCACCTTAAAAAAAACGCACAGGGCTATTTCTACCCCTTGGGTCTGTGTGGAAACGAAATAGAAAATGGTTTTTCAAAAGAAGAGTCGAAGTTCTTGGACACGTGATGATATGAAAGTAGTACAATTTGTGGTTGGTTGGTTGGTTAGTACATACATCGCCATATAGCTGAAGTGGAATGGTAGGTTCAGCGACTATGGCGAAATCTCTGAATTCTCTCCTTAAAACTTGCAAATCTACAGTCATCAACTGGAAGTTTCTTCATATCTCGGCAGACGGTGCATTAGGGCTCCGGGCGAAAGCACCTTAAAAAAAACGCACAGGGCTATTTCTACCCCTTGGGTCTGTGTGGAAACGAAATAGAAAATGGTTTTTCAAAAGAAGAGTCGAAGTTCTTGGACACGTGATGATATGAAAGTAGTACAATTTGTGGTTGGTTGGTTGGTTAGTACATACATCGCCATATAGCTGAAGTGGAATGGTAGGTTCAGCGACTATGGCGAAATCTCTGAATTCTCTCCTTAAAACTTGCAAATCTACAGTCATCAACTGGAAGTTTCTTCATATCTCGGCAGACGGTGCATTAGGGCTCCGGGCGAAAGCACCTTAAAAAAAAACGCACAGGGCTATTTCTACCCCTTGGGTCTGTGTGGAAACGAAATAGAAAATGGTTTTTCAAAAGAAGAGTCGAAGTTCTTGGACACGTGATGATATGAAAGTAGTACAATTTGTGGTTGGTTGGTTGGTTAGTACATACATCGCCATATAGCTGAAGTGGAATGGTAGGTTCAGCGACTATGGCGAAATCTCTGAATTCTCTCCTTAAAACTTGCAAATCTACAGTCATCAACTGGAAGTTTCTTCATATCTCGGCAGACGGTGCATTAGGGCTCCGGGCGAAAGCACCTTAAAAAAAACGCACAGGGCTATTTCTACCCCTTGGGTCTGTGTGGAAACGAAATAGAAAATGGTTTTTCAAAAGAAGAGTCGAAGTTCTTGGACACGTGATGATATGAAAGTAGTACAATTTGTGGTTGGTTGGTTGGTTAGTACATACATCGCCATATAGCTGAAGTGGAATGGTAGGTTCAGCGACTATGGCGAAATCTCTGAATTCTCTCCTTAAAACTTGCAAATCTACAGTCATCAACTGGAAGTTTCTTCATATCTCGGCAGACGGTGCATTAGGGCTCCGGGCGAAAGCACCTTAAAAAAAACGCACAGGGCTATTTCTACCCCTTGGGTCTGTGTGGAAACGAAATAGAAAATGGTTTTTCAAAAGAAGAGTCGAAGTTCTTGGACACGTGATGATATGAAAGTAGTACAATTTGTGGTTGGTTGGTTGGTTAGTACATACATCGCCATATAGCTGAAGTGGAATGGTAGGTTCAGCGACTATGGCGAAATCTCTGAATTCTCTCCTTAAAACTTGCAAATCTACAGTCATCAACTGGAAGTTTCTTCATATCTCGGCAGACGGTGCATTAGGGCTCCGGGCGAAAGCACCTTAAAAAAAAACGCACAGGGCTATTTCTACCCCTTGGGTCTGTGTGGAAACGAAATAGAAAATGGTTTTTCAAAAGAAGAGTCGAAGTTCTTGGACACGTGATGATATGAAAGTAGTACAATTTGTGGTTGGTTGGTTGGTTAGTACATACATCGCCATATAGCTGAAGTGGAATGGTAGGTTCAGCGACTATGGCGAAATCTCTGAATTCTCTCCTTAAAACTTGCAAATCTACAGTCATCAACTGGAAGTTTCTTCATATCTCGGCAGACGGTGCATTAGGGCTCCGGGCGAAAGCACCTTAAAAAAAACGCACAGGGCTATTTCTACCCCTTGGGTCTGTGTGGAAACGAAATAGAAAATGGTTTTTCAAAAGAAGAGTCGAAGTTCTTGGACACGTGATGATATGAAAGTAGTACAATTTGTGGTTGGTTGGTTGGTTAGTACATACATCGCCATATAGCTGAAGTGGAATGGTAGGTTCAGCGACTATGGCGAAATCTCTGAATTCTCTCCTTAAAACTTGCAAATCTACAGTCATCAACTGGAAGTTTCTTCATATCTCGGCAGACGGTGCATTAGGGCTCCGGGCGAAAGCACCTTAAAAAAAACGCACAGGGCTATTTCTACCCCTTGGGTCTGTGTGGAAACGAAATAGAAAATGGTTTTTCAAAAGAAGAGTCGAAGTTCTTGGACACGTGATGATATGAAAGTAGTACAATTTGTGGTTGGTTGGTTGGTTAGTACATACATCGCCATATAGCTGAAGTGGAATGGTAGGTTCAGCGACTATGGCGAAATCTCTGAATTCTCTCCTTAAAACTTGCAAATCTACAGTCATCAACTGGAAGTTTCTTCATATCTCGGCAGACGGTGCATTAGGGCTCCGGGCGAAAGCACCTTAAAAAAAACGCACAGGGCTATTTCTACCCCTTGGGTCTGTGTGGAAACGAAATAGAAAATGGTTTTTCAAAAGAAGAGTCGAAGTTCTTGGACACGTGATGATATGAAAGTAGTACAATTTGTGGTTGGTTGGTTGGTTGGTTAGTACATACATCGCCATATAGCTGAAGTGGAATGGTAGGTTCAGCGACTATGGCGAAATCTCTGAATTCTCTCCTTAAAACTTGCAAATCTACAGTCATCAACTGGAAGTTTCTTCATATCTCGGCAGACGGTGCATTAGGGCTCCGGGCGAAAGCACCTTAAAAAAAACGCACAGGGCTATTTCTACCCCTTGGGTCTGTGTGGAAACGAAATAGAAAATGGTTTTTCAAAAGAAGAGTCGAAGTTCTTGGACACGTGATGATATGAAAGTAGTACAATTTGTGGTTGGTTGGTTGGTTAGTACATACATCGCCATATAGCTGAAGTGGAATGGTAGGTTCAGCGACTATGGCGAAATCTCTGAATTCTCTCCTTAAAACTTGCAAATCTACAGTCATCAACTGGAAGTTTCTTCATATCTCGGCAGACGGTGCATTAGGGCTCCGGGCGAAAGCACCTTAAAAAAAACGCACAGGGCTATTTCTACCCCTTGGGTCTGTGTGGAAACGAAATAGAAAATGGTTTTTCAAAAGAAGAGTCGAAGTTCTTGGACACGTGATGATATGAAAGTAGTACAATTTGTGGTTGGTTGGTTGGTTAGTACATACATCGCCATATAGCTGAAGTGGAATGGTAGGTTCAGCGACTATGGCGAAATCTCTGAATTCTCTCCTTAAAACTTGCAAATCTACAGTCATCAACTGGAAGTTTCTTCATATCTCGGCAGACGGTGCAT
The DNA here is from genome assembly GCA_023701765.1 of Hylyphantes graminicola. Classification (NCBI taxonomy): domain Eukaryota; kingdom Metazoa; phylum Arthropoda; class Arachnida; order Araneae; family Linyphiidae; genus Hylyphantes; species Hylyphantes graminicola. The sequence continues at coordinate 52,893,321 of CM043112.1, read as the reverse complement.
TAGGGCTCCGGGCGAAAGCACCTTAAAAAAAACGCACAGGGCTATTTCTACCCCTTGGGTCTGTGTGGAAACGAAATAGAAAATGGTTTTTCAAAAGAAGAGTCGAAGTTCTTGGACACGTGATGATATGAAAGTAGTACAATTTGTGGTTGGTTGGTTGGTTAGTACATACATCGCCATATAGCTGAAGTGGAATGGTAGGTTCAGCGACTATGGCGAAATCTCTGAATTCTCTCCTTAAAACTTGCAAATCTACAGTCATCAACTGGAAGTTTCTTCATATCTCGGCAGACGGTGCATTAGGGCTCCGGGCGAAAGCACCTTAAAAAAAACGCACAGGGCTATTTCTACCCCTTGGGTCTGTGTGGAAACGAAATAGAAAATGGTTTTTCAAAAGAAGAGTCGAAGTTCTTGGACACGTGATGATATGAAAGTAGTACAATTTGTGGTTGGTTGGTTGGTTAGTACATACATCGCCATATAGCTGAAGTGGAATGGTAGGTTCAGCGACTATGGCGAAATCTCTGAATTCTCTCCTTAAAACTTGCAAATCTACAGTCATCAACTGGAAGTTTCTTCATATCTCGGCAGACGGTGCATTAGGGCTCCGGGCGAAAGCACCTTAAAAAAAACGCACAGGGCTATTTCTACCCCTTGGGTCTGTGTGGAAACGAAATAGAAAATGGTTTTTCAAAAGAAGAGTCGAAGTTCTTGGACACGTGATGATATGAAAGTAGTACAATTTGTGGTTGGTTGGTTGGTTAGTACATACATCGCCATATAGCTGAAGTGGAATGGTAGGTTCAGCGACTATGGCGAAATCTCTGAATTCTCTCCTTAAAACTTGCAAATCTACAGTCATCAACTGGAAGTTTCTTCATATCTCGGCAGACGGTGCATTAGGGCTCCGGGCGAAAGCACCTTAAAAAAAACGCACAGGGCTATTTCTACCCCTTGGGTCTGTGTGGAAACGAAATAGAAAATGGTTTTTCAAAAGAAGAGTCGAAGTTCTTGGACACGTGATGATATGAAAGTAGTACAATTTGTGGTTGGTTGGTTGGTTAGTACATACATCGCCATATAGCTGAAGTGGAATGGTAGGTTCAGCGACTATGGCGAAATCTCTGAATTCTCTCCTTAAAACTTGCAAATCTACAGTCATCAACTGGAAGTTTCTTCATATCTCGGCAGACGGTGCATTAGGGCTCCGGGCGAAAGCACCTTAAAAAAAACGCACAGGGCTATTTCTACCCCTTGGGTCTGTGTGGAAACGAAATAGAAAATGGTTTTTCAAAAGAAGAGTCGAAGTTCTTGGACACGTGATGATATGAAAGTAGTACAATTTGTGGTTGGTTGGTTGGTTAGTACATACATCGCCATATAGCTGAAGTGGAATGGTAGGTTCAGCGACTATGGCGAAATCTCTGAATTCTCTCCTTAAAACTTGCAAATCTACAGTCATCAACTGGAAGTTTCTTCATATCTCGGCAGACGGTGCATTAGGGCTCCGGGCGAAAGCACCTTAAAAAAAAACGCACAGGGCTATTTCTACCCCTTGGGTCTGTGTGGAAACGAAATAGAAAATGGTTTTTCAAAAGAAGAGTCGAAGTTCTTGGACACGTGATGATATGAAAGTAGTACAATTTGTGGTTGGTTGGTTGGTTAGTACATACATCGCCATATAGCTGAAGTGGAATGGTAGGTTCAGCGACTATGGCGAAATCTCTGAATTCTCTCCTTAAAACTTGCAAATCTACAGTCATCAACTGGAAGTTTCTTCATATCTCGGCAGACGGTGCATTAGGGCTCCGGGCGAAAGCACCTTAAAAAAAACGCACAGGGCTATTTCTACCCCTTGGGTCTGTGTGGAAACGAAATAGAAAATGGTTTTTCAAAAGAAGAGTCGAAGTTCTTGGACACGTGATGATATGAAAGTAGTACAATTTGTGGTTGGTTGGTTGGTTAGTACATACATCGCCATATAGCTGAAGTGGAATGGTAGGTTCAGCGACTATGGCGAAATCTCTGAATTCTCTCCTTAAAACTTGCAAATCTACAGTCATCAACTGGAAGTTTCTTCATATCTCGGCAGACGGTGCATTAGGGCTCCGGGCGAAAGCACCTTAAAAAAAACGCACAGGGCTATTTCTACCCCTTGGGTCTGTGTGGAAACGAAATAGAAAATGGTTTTTCAAAAGAAGAGTCGAAGTTCTTGGACACGTGATGATATGAAAGTAGTACAATTTGTGGTTGGTTGGTTGGTTAGTACATACATCGCCATATAGCTGAAGTGGAATGGTAGGTTCAGCGACTATGGCGAAATCTCTGAATTCTCTCCTTAAAACTTGCAAATCTACAGTCATCAACTGGAAGTTTCTTCATATCTCGGCAGACGGTGCATTAGGGCTCCGGGCGAAAGCACCTTAAAAAAAACGCACAGGGCTATTTCTACCCCTTGGGTCTGTGTGGAAACGAAATAGAAAATGGTTTTTCAAAAGAAGAGTCGAAGTTCTTGGACACGTGATGATATGAAAGTAGTACAATTTGTGGTTGGTTGGTTGGTTAGTACATACATCGCCATATAGCTGAAGTGGAATGGTAGGTTCAGCGACTATGGCGAAATCTCTGAATTCTCTCCTTAAAACTTGCAAATCTACAGTCATCAACTGGAAGTTTCTTCATATCTCGGCAGACGGTGCATTAGGGCTCCGGGCGAAAGCACCTTAAAAAAAACGCACAGGGCTATTTCTACCCCTTGGGTCTGTGTGGAAACGAAATAGAAAATGGTTTTTCAAAAGAAGAGTCGAAGTTCTTGGACACGTGATGATATGAAAGTAGTACAATTTGTGGTTGGTTGGTTGGTTAGTACATACATCGCCATATAGCTGAAGTGGAATGGTAGGTTCAGCGACTATGGCGAAATCTCTGAATTCTCTCCTTAAAACTTGCAAATCTACAGTCATCAACTGGAAGTTTCTTCATATCTCGGCAGACGGTGCATTAGGGCTCCGGGCGAAAGCACCTTAAAAAAAACGCACAGGGCTATTTCTACCCCTTGGGTCTGTGTGGAAACGAAATAGAAAATGGTTTTTCAAAAGAAGAGTCGAAGTTCTTGGACACGTGATGATATGAAAGTAGTACAATTTGTGGTTGGTTGGTTGGTTAGTACATACATCGCCATATAGCTGAAGTGGAATGGTAGGTTCAGCGACTATGGCGAAATCTCTGAATTCTCTCCTTAAAACTTGCAAATCTACAGTCATCAACTGGAAGTTTCTTCATATCTCGGCAGACGGTGCATTAGGGCTCCGGGCGAAAGCACCTTAAAAAAAACGCACAGGGCTATTTCTACCCCTTGGGTCTGTGTGGAAACGAAATAGAAAATGGTTTTTCAAAAGAAGAGTCGAAGTTCTTGGACACGTGATGATATGAAAGTAGTACAATTTGTGGTTGGTTGGTTGGTTAGTACATACATCGCCATATAGCTGAAGTGGAATGGTAGGTTCAGCGACTATGGCGAAATCTCTGAATTCTCTCCTTAAAACTTGCAAATCTACAGTCATCAACTGGAAGTTTCTTCATATCTCGGCAGACGGTGCATTAGGGCTCCGGGCGAAAGCACCTTAAAAAAAAACGCACAGGGCTATTTCTACCCCTTGGGTCTGTGTGGAAACGAAATAGAAAATGGTTTTTCAAAAGAAGAGTCGAAGTTCTTGGACACGTGATGATATGAAAGTAGTACAATTTGTGGTTGGTTGGTTGGTTAGTACATACATCGCCATATAGCTGAAGTGGAATGGTAGGTTCAGCGACTATGGCGAAATCTCTGAATTCTCTCCTTAAAACTTGCAAATCTACAGTCATCAACTGGAAGTTTCTTCATATCTCGGCAGACGGTGCATTAGGGCTCCGGGCGAAAGCACCTTAAAAAAAAACGCACAGGGCTATTTCTACCCCTTGGGTCTGTGTGGAAACGAAATAGAAAATGGTTTTTCAAAAGAAGAGTCGAAGTTCTTGGACACGTGATGATATGAAAGTAGTACAATTTGTGGTTGGTTGGTTGGTTAGTACATACATCGCCATATAGCTGAAGTGGAATGGTAGGTTCAGCGACTATGGCGAAATCTCTGAATTCTCTCCTTAAAACTTGCAAATCTACAGTCATCAACTGGAAGTTTCTTCATATCTCGGCAGACGGTGCATTAGGGCTCCGGGCGAAAGCACCTTAAAAAAAACGCACAGGGCTATTTCTACCCCTTGGGTCTGTGTGGAAACGAAATAGAAAATGGTTTTTCAAAAGAAGAGTCGAAGTTCTTGGACACGTGATGATATGAAAGTAGTACAATTTGTGGTTGGTTGGTTGGTTAGTACATACATCGCCATATAGCTGAAGTGGAATGGTAGGTTCAGCGACTATGGCGAAATCTCTGAATTCTCTCCTTAAAACTTGCAAATCTACAGTCATCAACTGGAAGTTTCTTCATATCTCGGCAGACGGTGCATTAGGGCTCCGGGCGAAAGCACCTTAAAAAAAAACGCACAGGGCTATTTCTACCCCTTGGGTCTGTGTGGAAACGAAATAGAAAATGGTTTTTCAAAAGAAGAGTCGAAGTTCTTGGACACGTGATGATATGAAAGTAGTACAATTTGTGGTTGGTTGGTTGGTTAGTACATACATCGCCATATAGCTGAAGTGGAATGGTAGGTTCAGCGACTATGGCGAAATCTCTGAATTCTCTCCTTAAAACTTGCAAATCTACAGTCATCAACTGGAAGTTTCTTCATATCTCGGCAGACGGTGCATTAGGGCTCCGGGCGAAAGCACCTTAAAAAAAACGCACAGGGCTATTTCTACCCCTTGGGTCTGTGTGGAAACGAAATAGAAAATGGTTTTTCAAAAGAAGAGTCGAAGTTCTTGGACACGTGATGATATGAAAGTAGTACAATTTGTGGTTGGTTGGTTGGTTAGTACATACATCGCCATATAGCTGAAGTGGAATGGTAGGTTCAGCGACTATGGCGAAATCTCTGAATTCTCTCCTTAAAACTTGCAAATCTACAGTCATCAACTGGAAGTTTCTTCATATCTCGGCAGACGGTGCATTAGGGCTCCGGGCGAAAGCACCTTAAAAAAAACGCACAGGGCTATTTCTACCCCTTGGGTCTGTGTGGAAACGAAATAGAAAATGGTTTTTCAAAAGAAGAGTCGAAGTTCTTGGACACGTGATGATATGAAAGTAGTACAATTTGTGGTTGGTTGGTTGGTTAGTACATACATCGCCATATAGCTGAAGTGGAATGGTAGGTTCAGCGACTATGGCGAAATCTCTGAATTCTCTCCTTAAAACTTGCAAATCTACAGTCATCAACTGGAAGTTTCTTCATATCTCGGCAGACGGTGCATTAGGGCTCCGGGCGAAAGCACCTTAAAAAAACGCACAGGGCTATTTCTACCCCTTGGGTCTGTGTGGAAACGAAATAGAAAATGGTTTTTCAAAAGAAGAGTCGAAGTTCTTGGACACGTGATGATATGAAAGTAGTACAATTTGTGGTTGGTTGGTTGGTTAGTACATACATCGCCATATAGCTGAAGTGGAATGGTAGGTTCAGCGACTATGGCGAAATCTCTGAATTCTCTCCTTAAAACTTGCAAATCTACAGTCATCAACTGGAAGTTTCTTCATATCTCGGCAGACGGTGCATTAGGGCTCCGGGCGAAAGCACCTTAAAAAAAACGCACAGGGCTATTTCTACCCCTTGGGTCTGTGTGGAAACGAAATAGAAAATGGTTTTTCAAAAGAAGAGTCGAAGTTCTTGGACACGTGATGATATGAAAGTAGTACAATTTGTGGTTGGTTGGTTGGTTAGTACATACATCGCCATATAGCTGAAGTGGAATGGTAGGTTCAGCGACTATGGCGAAATCTCTGAATTCTCTCCTTAAAACTTGCAAATCTACAGTCATCAACTGGAAGTTTCTTCATATCTCGGCAGACGGTGCATTAGGGCTCCGGGCGAAAGCACCTTAAAAAAAAACGCACAGGGCTATTTCTACCCCTTGGGTCTGTGTGGAAACGAAATAGAAAATGGTTTTTCAAAAGAAGAGTCGAAGTTCTTGGACACGTGATGATATGAAAGTAGTACAATTTGTGGTTGGTTGGTTGGTTAGTACATACATCGCCATATAGCTGAAGTGGAATGGTAGGTTCAGCGACTATGGCGAAATCTCTGAATTCTCTCCTTAAAACTTGCAAATCTACAGTCATCAACTGGAAGTTTCTTCATATCTCGGCAGACGGTGCATTAGGGCTCCGGGCGAAAGCACCTTAAAAAAAACGCACAGGGCTATTTCTACCCCTTGGGTCTGTGTGGAAACGAAATAGAAAATGGTTTTTCAAAAGAAGAGTCGAAGTTCTTGGACACGTGATGATATGAAAGTAGTACAATTTGTGGTTGGTTGGTTGGTTAGTACATACATCGCCATATAGCTGAAGTGGAATGGTAGGTTCAGCGACTATGGCGAAATCTCTGAATTCTCTCCTTAAAACTTGCAAATCTACAGTCATCAACTGGAAGTTTCTTCATATCTCGGCAGACGGTGCATTAGGGCTCCGGGCGAAAGCACCTTAAAAAAAAACGCACAGGGCTATTTCTACCCCTTGGGTCTGTGTGGAAACGAAATAGAAAATGGTTTTTCAAAAGAAGAGTCGAAGTTCTTGGACACGTGATGATATGAAAGTAGTACAATTTGTGGTTGGTTGGTTGGTTAGTACATACATCGCCATATAGCTGAAGTGGAATGGTAGGTTCAGCGACTATGGCGAAATCTCTGAATTCTCTCCTTAAAACTTGCAAATCTACAGTCATCAACTGGAAGTTTCTTCATATCTCGGCAGACGGTGCATTAGGGCTCCGGGCGAAAGCACCTTAAAAAAAACGCACAGGGCTATTTCTACCCCTTGGGTCTGTGTGGAAACGAAATAGAAAATGGTTTTTCAAAAGAAGAGTCGAAGTTCTTGGACACGTGATGATATGAAAGTAGTACAATTTGTGGTTGGTTGGTTGGTTAGTACATACATCGCCATATAGCTGAAGTGGAATGGTAGGTTCAGCGACTATGGCGAAATCTCTGAATTCTCTCCTTAAAACTTGCAAATCTACAGTCATCAACTGGAAGTTTCTTCATATCTCGGCAGACGGTGCATTAGGGCTCCGGGCGAAAGCACCTTAAAAAAAACGCACAGGGCTATTTCTACCCCTTGGGTCTGTGTGGAAACGAAATAGAAAATGGTTTTTCAAAAGAAGAGTCGAAGTTCTTGGACACGTGATGATATGAAAGTAGTACAATTTGTGGTTGGTTGGTTGGTTAGTACATACATCGCCATATAGCTGAAGTGGAATGGTAGGTTCAGCGACTATGGCGAAATCTCTGAATTCTCTCCTTAAAACTTGCAAATCTACAGTCATCAACTGGAAGTTTCTTCATATCTCGGCAGACGGTGCATTAGGGCTCCGGGCGAAAGCACCTTAAAAAAAACGCACAGGGCTATTTCTACCCCTTGGGTCTGTGTGGAAACGAAATAGAAAATGGTTTTTCAAAAGAAGAGTCGAAGTTCTTGGACACGTGATGATATGAAAGTAGTACAATTTGTGGTTGGTTGGTTGGTTAGTACATACATCGCCATATAGCTGAAGTGGAATGGTAGGTTCAGCGACTATGGCGAAATCTCTGAATTCTCTCCTTAAAACTTGCAAATCTACAGTCATCAACTGGAAGTTTCTTCATATCTCGGCAGACGGTGCATTAGGGCTCCGGGCGAAAGCACCTTAAAAAAAACGCACAGGGCTATTTCTACCCCTTGGGTCTGTGTGGAAACGAAATAGAAAATGGTTTTTCAAAAGAAGAGTCGAAGTTCTTGGACACGTGATGATATGAAAGTAGTACAATTTGTGGTTGGTTGGTTGGTTAGTACATACATCGCCATATAGCTGAAGTGGAATGGTAGGTTCAGCGACTATGGCGAAATCTCTGAATTCTCTCCTTAAAACTTGCAAATCTACAGTCATCAACTGGAAGTTTCTTCATATCTCGGCAGACGGTGCATTAGGGCTCCGGGCGAAAGCACCTTAAAAAAAACGCACAGGGCTATTTCTACCCCTTGGGTCTGTGTGGAAACGAAATAGAAAATGGTTTTTCAAAAGAAGAGTCGAAGTTCTTGGACACGTGATGATATGAAAGTAGTACAATTTGTGGTTGGTTGGTTGGTTAGTACATACATCGCCATATAGCTGAAGTGGAATGGTAGGTTCAGCGACTATGGCGAAATCTCTGAATTCTCTCCTTAAAACTTGCAAATCTACAGTCATCAACTGGAAGTTTCTTCATATCTCGGCAGACGGTGCATTAGGGCTCCGGGCGAAAGCACCTTAAAAAAAAACGCACAGGGCTATTTCTACCCCTTGGGTCTGTGTGGAAACGAAATAGAAAATGGTTTTTCAAAAGAAGAGTCGAAGTTCTTGGACACGTGATGATATGAAAGTAGTACAATTTGTGGTTGGTTGGTTGGTTAGTACATACATCGCCATATAGCTGAAGTGGAATGGTAGGTTCAGCGACTATGGCGAAATCTCTGAATTCTCTCCTTAAAACTTGCAAATCTACAGTCATCAACTGGAAGTTTCTTCATATCTCGGCAGACGGTGCATTAGGGCTCCGGGCGAAAGCACCTTAAAAAAAACGCACAGGGCTATTTCTACCCCTTGGGTCTGTGTGGAAACGAAATAGAAAATGGTTTTTCAAAAGAAGAGTCGAAGTTCTTGGACACGTGATGATATGAAAGTAGTACAATTTGTGGTTGGTTGGTTGGTTAGTACATACATCGCCATATAGCTGAAGTGGAATGGTAGGTTCAGCGACTATGGCGAAATCTCTGAATTCTCTCCTTAAAACTTGCAAATCTACAGTCATCAACTGGAAGTTTCTTCATATCTCGGCAGACGGTGCATTAGGGCTCCGGGCGAAAGCACCTTAAAAAAAACGCACAGGGCTATTTCTACCCCTTGGGTCTGTGTGGAAACGAAATAGAAAATGGTTTTTCAAAAGAAGAGTCGAAGTTCTTGGACACGTGATGATATGAAAGTAGTACAATTTGTGGTTGGTTGGTTGGTTAGTACATACATCGCCATATAGCTGAAGTGGAATGGTAGGTTCAGCGACTATGGCGAAATCTCTGAATTCTCTCCTTAAAACTTGCAAATCTACAGTCATCAACTGGAAGTTTCTTCATATCTCGGCAGACGGTGCATTAGGGCTCCGGGCGAAAGCACCTTAAAAAAAACGCACAGGGCTATTTCTACCCCTTGGGTCTGTGTGGAAACGAAATAGAAAATGGTTTTTCAAAAGAAGAGTCGAAGTTCTTGGACACGTGATGATATGAAAGTAGTACAATTTGTGGTTGGTTGGTTGGTTAGTACATACATCGCCATATAGCTGAAGTGGAATGGTAGGTTCAGCGACTATGGCGAAATCTCTGAATTCTCTCCTTAAAACTTGCAAATCTACAGTCATCAACTGGAAGTTTCTTCATATCTCGGCAGACGGTGCATTAGGGCTCCGGGCGAAAGCACCTTAAAAAAAACGCACAGGGCTATTTCTACCCCTTGGGTCTGTGTGGAAACGAAATAGAAAATGGTTTTTCAAAAGAAGAGTCGAAGTTCTTGGACACGTGATGATATGAAAGTAGTACAATTTGTGGTTGGTTGGTTGGTTAGTACATACATCGCCATATAGCTGAAGTGGAATGGTAGGTTCAGCGACTATGGCGAAATCTCTGAATTCTCTCCTTAAAACTTGCAAATCTACAGTCATCAACTGGAAGTTTCTTCATATCTCGGCAGACGGTGCATTAGGGCTCCGGGCGAAAGCACCTTAAAAAAAACGCACAGGGCTATTTCTACCCCTTGGGTCTGTGTGGAAACGAAATAGAAAATGGTTTTTCAAAAGAAGAGTCGAAGTTCTTGGACACGTGATGATATGAAAGTAGTACAATTTGTGGTTGGTTGGTTGGTTAGTACATACATCGCCATATAGCTGAAGTGGAATGGTAGGTTCAGCGACTATGGCGAAATCTCTGAATTCTCTCCTTAAAACTTGCAAATCTACAGTCATCAACTGGAAGTTTCTTCATATCTCGGCAGACGGTGCATTAGGGCTCCGGGCGAAAGCACCTTAAAAAAAACGCACAGGGCTATTTCTACCCCTTGGGTCTGTGTGGAAACGAAATAGAAAATGGTTTTTCAAAAGAAGAGTCGAAGTTCTTGGACACGTGATGATATGAAAGTAGTACAATTTGTGGTTGGTTGGTTGGTTAGTACATACATCGCCATATAGCTGAAGTGGAATGGTAGGTTCAGCGACTATGGCGAAATCTCTGAATTCTCTCCTTAAAACTTGCAAATCTACAGTCATCAACTGGAAGTTTCTTCATATCTCGGCAGACGGTGCATTAGGGCTCCGGGCGAAAGCACCTTAAAAAAAACGCACAGGGCTATTTCTACCCCTTGGGTCTGTGTGGAAACGAAATAGAAAATGGTTTTTCAAAAGAAGAGTCGAAGTTCTTGGACACGTGATGATATGAAAGTAGTACAATTTGTGGTTGGTTGGTTGGTTAGTACATACATCGCCATATAGCTGAAGTGGAATGGTAGGTTCAGCGACTATGGCGAAATCTCTGAATTCTCTCCTTAAAACTTGCAAATCTACAGTCATCAACTGGAAGTTTCTTCATATCTCGGCAGACGGTGCATTAGGGCTCCGGGCGAAAGCACCTTAAAAAAAAACGCACAGGGCTATTTCTACCCCTTGGGTCTGTGTGGAAACGAAATAGAAAATGGTTTTTCAAAAGAAGAGTCGAAGTTCTTGGACACGTGATGATATGAAAGTAGTACAATTTGTGGTTGGTTGGTTGGTTAGTACATACATCGCCATATAGCTGAAGTGGAATGGTAGGTTCAGCGACTATGGCGAAATCTCTGAATTCTCTCCTTAAAACTTGCAAATCTACAGTCATCAACTGGAAGTTTCTTCATATCTCGGCAGACGGTGCATTAGGGCTCCGGGCGAAAGCACCTTAAAAAAAACGCACAGGGCTATTTCTACCCCTTGGGTCTGTGTGGAAACGAAATAGAAAATGGTTTTTCAAAAGAAGAGTCGAAGTTCTTGGACACGTGATGATATGAAAGTAGTACAATTTGTGGTTGGTTGGTTGGTTAGTACATACATCGCCATATAGCTGAAGTGGAATGGTAGGTTCAGCGACTATGGCGAAATCTCTGAATTCTCTCCTTAAAACTTGCAAATCTACAGTCATCAACTGGAAGTTTCTTCATATCTCGGCAGACGGTGCATTAGGGCTCCGGGCGAAAGCACCTTAAAAAAAACGCACAGGGCTATTTCTACCCCTTGGGTCTGTGTGGAAACGAAATAGAAAATGGTTTTTCAAAAGAAGAGTCGAAGTTCTTGGACACGTGATGATATGAAAGTAGTACAATTTGTGGTTGGTTGGTTGGTTAGTACATACATCGCCATATAGCTGAAGTGGAATGGTAGGTTCAGCGACTATGGCGAAATCTCTGAATTCTCTCCTTAAAACTTGCAAATCTACAGTCATCAACTGGAAGTTTCTTCATATCTCGGCAGACGGTGCATTAGGGCTCCGGGCGAAAGCACCTTAAAAAAAACGCACAGGGCTATTTCTACCCCTTGGGTCTGTGTGGAAACGAAATAGAAAATGGTTTTTCAAAAGAAGAGTCGAAGTTCTTGGACACGTGATGATATGAAAGTAGTACAATTTGTGGTTGGTTGGTTGGTTAGTACATACATCGCCATATAGCTGAAGTGGAATGGTAGGTTCAGCGACTATGGCGAAATCTCTGAATTCTCTCCTTAAAACTTGCAAATCTACAGTCATCAACTGGAAGTTTCTTCATATCTCGGCAGACGGTGCATTAGGGCTCCGGGCGAAAGCACCTTAAAAAAAACGCACAGGGCTATTTCTACCCCTTGGGTCTGTGTGGAAACGAAATAGAAAATGGTTTTTCAAAAGAAGAGTCGAAGTTCTTGGACACGTGATGATATGAAAGTAGTACAATTTGTGGTTGGTTGGTTGGTTAGTACATACATCGCCATATAGCTGAAGTGGAATGGTAGGTTCAGCGACTATGGCGAAATCTCTGAATTCTCTCCTTAAAACTTGCAAATCTACAGTCATCAACTGGAAGTTTCTTCATATCTCGGCAGACGGTGCATTAGGGCTCCGGGCGAAAGCACCTTAAAAAAAAACGCACAGGGCTATTTCTACCCCTTGGGTCTGTGTGGAAACGAAATAGAAAATGGTTTTTCAAAAGAAGAGTCGAAGTTCTTGGACACGTGATGATATGAAAGTAGTACAATTTGTGGTTGGTTGGTTGGTTAGTACATACATCGCCATATAGCTGAAGTGGAATGGTAGGTTCAGCGACTATGGCGAAATCTCTGAATTCTCTCCTTAAAACTTGCAAATCTACAGTCATCAACTGGAAGTTTCTTCATATCTCGGCAGACGGTGCATTAGGGCTCCGGGCGAAAGCACCTTAAAAAAAAACGCACAGGGCTATTTCTACCCCTTGGGTCTGTGTGGAAACGAAATAGAAAATGGTTTTTCAAAAGAAGAGTCGAAGTTCTTGGACACGTGATGATATGAAAGTAGTACAATTTGTGGTTGGTTGGTTGGTTAGTACATACATCGCCATATAGCTGAAGTGGAATGGTAGGTTCAGCGACTATGGCGAAATCTCTGAATTCTCTCCTTAAAACTTGCAAATCTACAGTCATCAACTGGAAGTTTCTTCATATCTCGGCAGAAGGTGCATTAGGGCTCCGGGCGAAAGCACCTTAAAAAAAACGCACAGGGCTATTTCTACCCCTTGGGTCTGTGTGGAAACGAAATAGAAAATGGTTTTTCAAAAGAAGAGTCGAAGTTCTTGGACACGTGATGATATGAAAGTAGTACAATTTGTGGTTGGTTGGTTGGTTAGTACATACATCGCCATATAGCTGAAGTGGAATGGTAGGTTCAGCGACTATGGCGAAATCTCTGAATTCTCTCCTTAAAACTTGCAAATCTACAGTCATCAACTGGAAGTTTCTTCATATCTCGGCAGACGGTGCATTAGGGCTCCGGGCGAAAGCACCTTAAAAAAAACGCACAGGGCTATTTCTACCCCTTGGGTCTGTGTGGAAACGAAATAGAAAATGGTTTTTCAAAAGAAGAGTCGAAGTTCTTGGACACGTGATGATATGAAAGTAGTACAATTTGTGGTTGGTTGGTTGGTTAGTACATACATCGCCATATAGCTGAAGTGGAATGGTAGGTTCAGCGACTATGGCGAAATCTCTGAATTCTCTCCTTAAAACTTGCAAATCTACAGTCATCAACTGGAAGTTTCTTCATATCTCGGCAGACGGTGCATTAGGGCTCCGGGCGAAAGCACCTTAAAAAAAAACGCACAGGGCTATTTCTACCCCTTGGGTCTGTGTGGAAACGAAATAGAAAATGGTTTTTCAAAAGAAGAGTCGAAGTTCTTGGACACGTGATGATATGAAAGTAGTACAATTTGTGGTTGGTTGGTTGGTTAGTACATACATCGCCATATAGCTGAAGTGGAATGGTAGGTTCAGCGACTATGGCGAAATCTCTGAATTCTCTCCTTAAAACTTGCAAATCTACAGTCATCAACTGGAAGTTTCTTCATATCTCGGCAGACGGTGCATTAGGGCTCCGGGCGAAAGCACCTTAAAAAAAACGCACAGGGCTATTTCTACCCCTTGGGTCTGTGTGGAAACGAAATAGAAAATGGTTTTTCAAAAGAAGAGTCGAAGTTCTTGGACACGTGATGATATGAAAGTAGTACAATTTGTGGTTGGTTGGTTGGTTAGTACATACATCGCCATATAGCTGAAGTGGAATGGTAGGTTCAGCGACTATGGCGAAATCTCTGAATTCTCTCCTTAAAACTTGCAAATCTACAGTCATCAACTGGAAGTTTCTTCATATCTCGGCAGACGGTGCATTAGGGCTCCGGGCGAAAGCACCTTAAAAAAAAACGCACAGGGCTATTTCTACCCCTTGGGTCTGTGTGGAAACGAAATAGAAAATGGTTTTTCAAAAGAAGAGTCGAAGTTCTTGGACACGTGATGATATGAAAGTAGTACAATTTGTGGTTGGTTGGTTGGTTAGTACATACATCGCCATATAGCTGAAGTGGAATGGTAGGTTCAGCGACTATGGCGAAATCTCTGAATTCTCTCCTTAAAACTTGCAAATCTACAGTCATCAACTGGAAGTTTCTTCATATCTCGGCAGACGGTGCATTAGGGCTCCGGGCGAAAGCACCTTAAAAAAAACGCACAGGGCTATTTCTACCCCTTGGGTCTGTGTGGAAACGAAATAGAAAATGGTTTTTCAAAAGAAGAGTCGAAGTTCTTGGACACGTGATGATATGAAAGTAGTACAATTTGTGGTTGGTTGGTTGGTTAGTACATACATCGCCATATAGCTGAAGTGGAATGGTAGGTTCAGCGACTATGGCGAAATCTCTGAATTCTCTCCTTAAAACTTGCAAATCTACAGTCATCAACTGGAAGTTTCTTCATATCTCGGCAGACGGTGCATTAGGGCTCCGGGCGAAAGCACCTTAAAAAAAACGCACAGGGCTATTTCTACCCCTTGGGTCTGTGTGGAAACGAAATAGAAAATGGTTTTTCAAAAGAAGAGTCGAAGTTCTTGGACACGTGATGATATGAAAGTAGTACAATTTGTGGTTGGTTGGTTAGTACATACATCGCCATATAGCTGAAGTGGAATGGTAGGTTCAGCGACTATGGCGAAATCTCTGAATTCTCTCCTTAAAACTTGCAAATCTACAGTCATCAACTGGAAGTTTCTTCATATCTCGGCAGACGGTGCATTAGGGCTCCGGGCGAAAGCACCTTAAAAAAAACGCACAGGGCTATTTCTACCCCTTGGGTCTGTGTGGAAACGAAATAGAAAATGGTTTTTCAAAAGAAGAGTCGAAGTTCTTGGACACGTGATGATATGAAAGTAGTACAATTTGTGGTTGGTTGGTTGGTTAGTACATACATCGCCATATAGCTGAAGTGGAATGGTAGGTTCAGCGACTATGGCGAAATCTCTGAATTCTCTCCTTAAAACTTGCAAATCTACAGTCATCAACTGGAAGTTTCTTCATATCTCGGCAGACGGTGCATTAGGGCTCCGGGCGAAAGCACCTTAAAAAAAACGCACAGGGCTATTTCTACCCCTTGGGTCTGTGTGGAAACGAAATAGAAAATGGTTTTTCAAAAGAAGAGTCGAAGTTCTTGGACACGTGATGATATGAAAGTAGTACAATTTGTGGTTGGTTGGTTGGTTAGTACATACATCGCCATATAGCTGAAGTGGAATGGTAGGTTCAGCGACTATGGCGAAATCTCTGAATTCTCTCCTTAAAACTTGCAAATCTACAGTCATCAACTGGAAGTTTCTTCATATCTCGGCAGACGGTGCATTAGGGCTCCGGGCGAAAGCACCTTAAAAAAAACGCACAGGGCTATTTCTACCCCTTGGGTCTGTGTGGAAACGAAATAGAAAATGGTTTTTCAAAAGAAGAGTCGAAGTTCTTGGACACGTGATGATATGAAAGTAGTACAATTTGTGGTTGGTTGGTTGGTTAGTACATACATCGCCATATAGCTGAAGTGGAATGGTAGGTTCAGCGACTATGGCGAAATCTCTGAATTCTCTCCTTAAAACTTGCAAATCTACAGTCATCAACTGGAAGTTTCTTCATATCTCGGCAGACGGTGCATTAGGGCTCCGGGCGAAAGCACCTTAAAAAAAACGCACAGGGCTATTTCTACCCCTTGGGTCTGTGTGGAAACGAAATAGAAAATGGTTTTTCAAAAGAAGAGTCGAAGTTCTTGGACACGTGATGATATGAAAGTAGTACAATTTGTGGTTGGTTGGTTGGTTAGTACATACATCGCCATATAGCTGAAGTGGAATGGTAGGTTCAGCGACTATGGCGAAATCTCTGAATTCTCTCCTTAAAACTTGCAAATCTACAGTCATCAACTGGAAGTTTCTTCATATCTCGGCAGACGGTGCATTAGGGCTCCGGGCGAAAGCACCTTAAAAAAAACGCACAGGGCTATTTCTACCCCTTGGGTCTGTGTGGAAACGAAATAGAAAATGGTTTTTCAAAAGAAGAGTCGAAGTTCTTGGACACGTGATGATATGAAAGTAGTACAATTTGTGGTTGGTTGGTTGGTTAGTACATACATCGCCATATAGCTGAAGTGGAATGGTAGGTTCAGCGACTATGGCGAAATCTCTGAATTCTCTCCTTAAAATTTGCAAATCTACAGTCATCAACTGGAAGTTTCTTCATATCTCGGCAGACGGTGCATTAGGGCTCCGGGCGAAAGCACCTTAAAAAAAACGCACAGGGCTATTTCTACCCCTTGGGTCTGTGTGGAAACGAAATAGAAAATGGTTTTTCAAAAGAAGAGTCGAAGTTCTTGGACACGTGATGATATGAAAGTAGTACAATTTGTGGTTGGTTGGTTGGTTGGTTAGTACATACATCGCCATATAGCTGAAGTGGAATGGTAGGTTCAGCGACTATGGCGAAATCTCCGAATTCTCTCCTTAAAACTTGCAAATCTACAGTCATCAACTGGAAGTTTCTTCATATCTCGGCAGACGGTGCATTAGGGCTCCGGGCGAAAGCACCTTAAAAAAAACGCACAGGGCTATTTCTACCCCTTGGGTCTGTGTGGAAACGAAATAGAAAATGGTTTTTCAAAAAAAGAGTCGTTTTTTCATATCTCGGCAGACGGTGCATTAGGTAGGTTACGTTGAATGCATTGATTGTAGACGGTTGCATTAGGTTTGTAGGCTCGCCGCCGTGGGGAACAGGGTAATGTTCATCCCGAGGGGGCCTGTCCGCAGTAGGTGCGCCGCCGTGGGGGACAAGGGGATGTTCATCCCGAGGGGGCCTGGCCGCAGTAGGTGCACCGCCTTGGGGACAAGGGGATGTTCATTCCGAGGGGGCCTGTCCGCAGTAGGCTCGCCGCCGTGGGGAAGAGGGGGATGTTCCTCCCGATGGACTATTTCTAGTTGAACCAGGTGGCCTGTCCGCAGAAGGCGCGCCGCCGTGAGGGACAAGGGGTGTTCATCTTGAGGGAGCCTGTCCGCAGTAGGCTCGCCGCCGTGGGGAACAGGGGATGTTCATCCCGATGGACTATTTCTAGTTGAACCAGGTGGCCTGTCCGCAGAAGGCGCGCCGCCGTGGGGGACAGGGGGATGTTCATCCCGAGGGGGCCTGAGTCTCAGTTGAGCCAGGTTTCCTGTTCGCAGTAGGCACGCCGCCGTGGGGGACAGGGGGATGTTCATCCCGAGAGGGGCTGAGTCTCAGTTGAGCCATGTGGCCTGTCCGCAGTAGGCGCGCAGCCGTGGGGGACAAGGGGTGTTCATCTTGAGGGAGCCTGAGTCTCAGTTGAGCCAGGTTTCCTGTCCGCAGTAGGCGCGCCGCCGTGGAGGACAGGGGGATGTTCATCCCGAGGGGGCCTGAGTCTCAGTTGAGCCAGGTGGCCTGTCCGCAGTAGGCGCGCAGCAGTGGGGGACAGGGGGTGTTCCTCTAAGGCCTCTTATATACATTATACATGAAAAGGGCCTGATTTTTTCTTTCAAATTGAGCCCAATATGTGGTCCTAATTGGGCCCATTGGCTCACATTGCCTCTGAGCTACATATTTTTTATGAAAGGGGCCAACAAATTTTATGATTCAAATAAATCTACTAATGGAAAGTCGAAGTTTAAAATACAAAAGATGCTAAGTTTGTGCCTTCAAACTTTTGCATGAACTGAATTTCTATGTTCCGACGTACCCTTCATTGCATAGGGCGTACAAATATATCTTGACTCTTTCATGCACACAAGTTTCGTGTGAAAGCTATTTTTCAGTTTTGAAGTTCATAAAAAATCGTTTACTTTCGAACATGGGACAAGATTGCCTTGAGGACTTAATGCTTTTGTGAGTTGAAAGATATTTTAAGTACGACTATGAAAAAGCCATGGATGGCATGGCTAGTAATTCCAAGGCTTTTCTAGGCTTGATGAATATTTGTAAAATAAATGTATAAAGATGTTATAACGATAATTAAAGATAACATAACTTCTCCTATGGATTTCATATTGAATTTTTTACTTTTAATCAAAGCAGCTTGATTAAATAATGAAAATATTCATCGATATCCTGTATTATGGTATGATGGGCCAAAGTCATGACTGCGCCGAATGGGCCAATCTTAGCCAGTCCGCCTCTGCTTGCTGCTCCCCGTAGTCTGAGATGATGCCCGTTGCTCAGAGACTGTGTGTGGGAGTAATTAATGGGAAATCTTTTCGACTTTATCTCGGAGATGCCGATCTTTGCGGCTTTGGGATCGTATGTTGACCATATAAGTTACGTATTGTTTCAATGAATGCGTTGTAACAGTACTGGAACAAACTATTTAAGACAGTATATTGTAATTTCTACAATTTGGTCAACAGTATATACTAAGACTGTGATATTAACCCTTAATATCAAGTATTCATCAGACATTTACTATTTTTAATTAATTCTGTAGTCCAAAGAAGGTCAATAAGCAGTATGTAGTTTTTCTAGATATTTATCATCGAACAATGTTTCGTTGTGTTAAACCACGTAATTAGCATCCAAATTGGGACAAGCTTTTCGCATTTTTCTTCCTTCCCCCTTTGCGACGAGTATTGCTTGCTGCTAAGAGACTGTGTGTGGGAGTAATTAATGGCAAATCTTTTCGGCTTTAACTCGAGATGCCGATCTTTGCGGCTATGGGATCGTATGTTGATCATAAAAGTTACGTATTGTTTCAATGAATGCGTTGTTGCAGTTCTGGAATTAACTATTTAAGACAGCAAATTTCATTTCTACAATTTGGTCAACAGTGCAGAAGTAAGCACTAAGCATGTGATAGTAACCCTTAATATCAAGTAATCATCAGACATTTACTATTTTTAATTACTTTTGTAGTCCAAAGAAGCTCAATAAGCAGCTACAATGTAGTTTTTCTAGGTACAGCTGCGGAAATAAAAAAAGTACCACTAGTGATTATTTCAGCCATTAGTCACCCAATAGTATCGGACCTTTTTGAGATTGTGAACAATTAGCGTTCTGAGTTAATTGCATGACACAAAATTTGCATAAGGGGCCGTCTTCATATTAAATATGTTACGAACTTTGAAATTTCCAATGGCAACACCCAATTTTAATAACTCAGAAATGTTAAGCACTCTCGAAAACCCTTAAATCTAAGTTTTTTTTTTTACATTTGGATGAATATTTGACGAGTTATTCAATCGAATCACTTGTGGACGTTTTGGGGATCATCTCTTAAATGACAAGTGCAGTCTAGCTCTCCCTTTTGCAAGGCCGTCTTTATTTATCAATTACACATAATGTTATACACAGTCCCCTAAAGGGTAATTAAAAGGTATTTTGTGATTTACTCAGCAAATTATGAATAAAAATTTTTTAAATTTGGGCTTTCGCTTAAACTTCCTGTCTTAAATGCATTTCTGCAAAAATATTGTGGGGTTTCTATTCATATTTTTTTTTAAAAATTAATATAATAATAATTTAAAAATACAAAAATTGTTTTAAATACCCCAATATTGAATGCATTTTGTTTGGGTTATCATAATTTCCTTTCAGTAAAAAATTCGTTTCATTATTTTAATTATTTATGGATCGGGATAGTTTTTTATGTGCAAATCATTTAACATTATGGGACCTAAACTTTGCACGTCTCTAACTCCCCTAATAATGCTTAAAAACTAACAAAACTTTGCATTTCGTATTAACATAGGTCATAGATTTGAAATATGGACTCAAAAAGGGGTGTTACTATTGGAAATTTTAAAATTAGTAACATTTTTAATATGAAGATGACCCCTTATGCAAGATTTGTGCCATGCAATTAACTCAGAATGTTAATTGTTTACAATTTCAAAAAGGTCCGATTCTATAGGGTGACTAACGGCAGAAATAATCACTAGTGGTACTTTTTTTATTTCCGCAGCTGTACTTATCATAACGAAATACCAACGAACAATGCTTCGTTGTGTTAAACCACGTAATTAGCATCCAAGAAACCGTTTTTCGCATTTTTCTTCCTTCCCCCTTTGCGACGAGTATTGCTTGCTGCTCCCCGTAGTCTGAGATGAATGCCCGTTGCTCAGAGACTGTGTGTGGGAGTAATTAATGGGAAATCTTTTCGGCTTTATCTGTGAGATGCCGATCTTTGCGGCTCTGGGATCGTATGTTGATTATAAAAGAAACGTATTGTTTCAATGAATGCATCGTTGTCGTTCTCAGACAGTATATTGCAATTTATACAATTTGATCAACAGTTGCGTTCAACAGCAACGGGATACGTGCTCGTTAAATCTGTGGGACCGAAAGTCATGTGGTCGGTCTTGGCGCAATTTCCCACGGGTACAAGGTTCCTGGGGACTATTTTCCCTCCCCTTCAGTAACATGCCTAAATTGCGGAGGTGGCGATATATGGCTGCATCTGTCACTTATATGTACTTGTGCTGTGTCTGTCTTACATGACAAAGGTTTATAAGCGGGTCTCTAATCAAGTACACAAACCCGAATATATTTGTCTACCAACCAACAGGGTGAGGGTTCGATTCCCACCTTCTCCCTGGGTGTACTTTCTCTGTGAATGCTAGTAAAAAATTATGTTTATGACTTGACGACTCTTACTTGACGAAGGCTCATAAGTGAGCCTCAGATCAAACACACAAGCCTGAAAATATATGTACCTACCTACCACTTGCCATTACCATTACTCATATTAACTTTTGCTGTTAAAATTTGGCTGCATAATACGTTATTATGAGTTGTGTCTGTCTTACTTGACGAAGGTTTATAAGCGGGTCTCTGACCAAGAACACAAGCCTGAAAATATATGTTTACCAACCAACGTTATTAAGATTGCAGTGTCAAAAGCCTAATTTTATCTCATGTCTTCTTTAGTCACTATGTTTGAAGACCTATTTCTTACATGTTTTTAGTTACTAACGTAGTCGATAACATTTAAACTCAATTCCTAAACCTGGGGCTGGGAGCCCAGTCGGTTAAGCACTCGCTTAGCTTGCGGAAGGTCCCAGGTCCGGGTCCGGGCATCGCCAAAATAGCTGCCGACCTATAAACGCCCGTGCAGCCAAAAATGTCCGACGAATAATACCCCGTGTAAGGGAGTGCACGTTAAATATCCTTCAAAGTCCTAACGCTGCGTACGATGTCGCCCTTAACGGTTGCGTTGGGTGCCTATTCAGGTGTTGGCTTGTCACCTGACTGTGGTTCTAAAATTCGATGCCCGTCGCCAATAGCCCTCGTGTAGCTCTAGTGCGACGATAATTCAAACCTAACCTAACCAATTCCTAAACATACAAATACGCATACACCATCCAACCGTCCCAACGACTTAAAAAGCAACAAGAAGATCCCCTAAAAATTCCTCTTGACAAGCTTCCGAATATAAATCTCAATCACTTTCATTTGCCTGCACCACTTTTATTTCCCCCTTCCCCCTTTCCCGTCCACCTTAACAAATTGTGACTCATGTTGACAATCCAAAAGTCACAACTTGAGAAGAAAGAAATTAAAAGAAAGGCGCGATCGGAAGCGTCCCACCCTCCTCCAGAGTGAAGATTAAAAGAAGAACGAAGAAAAGATAAAAAGGAAGAAAAGACCCTTCTTTAAAGAGGGAGTTGAAATATGGGTGTTCGTTATTTTTGGAGGACAGAATTAGATCGGCTATTGTTTATAGGTTTGGCTGAGCCACGACTGAATTTTTACTGTTTTCAGTCTACCTAATTTTCCTCAAAGTTGTTGCTTAAAAATACGAAATGCTTAAACTTTAGATAGAGTTTGATATGCAATGAAACTTTAAAGATAAGTCCCACTTTGTTCATTTTTAAGAAGCCTTTTTTCCCTGTACACGCATATTTTCTCTACATTAAACGTTTTAATCCGCTATTTCCAGAATAGTATGTATTTTTATATTAAAAAAAAAGTTTCGTAAATGCTTTTATGAATAAGATGTATAAGAAATCCCTAATTCGCTCTTATATACCCCTGCCTAACACATCTACACAGAAATGACTCACGGCCGACTCCATTGGTAATGCCAGAGAAGTTACCAGTTACATGAAACTACCCGTCTGGTTTGGTCGTTAGCTTTTCCCAAAAAATAGGCTAAATATGTTCAGAACCTGAAAAGTATAGTCGGCCCGAATGGGTTTCGTACTTTTTCTTCGGAAGAGCCGACTATACAAACTTGATATATGGCGTACGCCACGAAAACTCATGTGGCCTAAGTTGAGTAGGACATGACCGAGCATTTAGAAAAAAGTTAAAGCTGATTCGACGTAAACATTTGACACATGAACAGTTAGCATCTTAAGAACAAAAACAGTTGACTCAAGAACATTTAAAACCTTGAACAAAATTTAGCTGAAAATTGGATGTTGAAAGCCAGTTACATACTCCAACCACTTCATCATTTCATTTTTCTACGAAAGGTTCAAAAGCTTGGTTGGTTGACATATATTTTCAGGCTTGTGTGCTTGGTCGCAAGGATCCGCTTATAAACCATCGTCAAGTAGGACAACACAAGACACACACAAACACATATGACAGATGTTGCCATCTGTCGCCACCTTCACAATTTAGACATGTCCCTGAAGGGGAGGGAAATTTTCTCCAGGAACCTGTACCCATGGTGAACTGCGCAATGACCGACCACAGGACTTTCGGACCCAACAGATTTTACGAGCACGTACTCCGCATATACTCGGTAAGTCTTCAGTGGCACCGGTCTCGAACTCTCAACCTTCCGATCTCGACTAGGCTCCTCACAGCCCCGGTTCAAAAGCAAAAGACAGTAAAACAACCTTAGAGTGTGATTATTTTTTGATGCATGAATAAACTCAAAACTTGATGCATTGTTACAGGACTTATGTCAAGAACTAGCTAATCCTAAGTAACAAGTATATAAATCTGTATTATTTTTTCGCATCCTTATTCTAAAGAGTACAGACACACACACTTATCTTCACTTCTAGTTGAAGAGAAAAAGAAAAAAAAACTTTCTTCTAAGCACTAAATACTCTTAACGTCCGACGCAATGGGTGGTGATATAAGGACGAACTTTATAATTACAGCAGATTCGGCGGCCACGACAGTGTTAATCTCAACGACTTCTAGGAATGTCTAATGAAGAAATTTTTAATTACCGGGCTGAATTTGGGAGGGGGGAGGGGGTATGAATCAATGGCCATGTGATTAGTGCGGTTTGCCTTAGTGGGAAGGGGGGGGAGGGGTACTAAACGACCCAAGTTCGAGGAATTATAAAATAATTGAAATTTATCGGCTGTTGAGATTCTAAGAATCTTTTTGAATTGTTTTTTTCCTTTTCCTGGTTCCACTTGATCGGGAGATGGAATGATTTTTTTTAGAGTCAGACGATTTTGTAGGGGGTTTGGAGTTGTGTTGTTGGGTGGGAATTAATCACGGGGCGGTTCCAGTGAGCTGGATAATTGGATGGGTTTTTGGGGGGTTTTAATGATGAAGGGGGATTCGATGTCGTCTCGTGATATTCTTTAGTGGGTGGATGTAGTGTTAATTATGTAGTTGGGTCAAAAAACGGTGCGTTAATTAACAGTTGATGACACTACTGTGTTCGAAAGCAAGACAAAAAGTCAGATTATTTATTAATTAAATTGTATTTGTGGATAATTACATCACTATAACTACTCTTCAAATTAATGACGAAAGTGACAATGAGTTTTATCTTTAAAAACACAAATAAACATATCAGTTATATTGTACTAAAATTTTACTTTCTTATCATTTTTCTGTCAAATAGTATAGATTCAAGGTAATTTTAACACATTCTTTCTACTTGAAACATAGATAATCTCAATTGCAAGTGAAGTTACCTATAAAGTGATTGAAGTACTTTCTGCCCTTTACGCAAATAATAAAAATACTCTTATAGTATACTGTTATCGAAGTAATCTATTAAGAAATAACGAAAGCTTTGGGATAATTGATTGGTTTACCATACCTATTTTAAGAAAAATCTAATTTATATGTTAAACAATACTAAAATGTTGAAATTAATTTTGAAATAACCTACCACCCCATAAAACTACCCTTAAAATTCTTACATAAAACAGCTAAACATTAATTTACCCTCTACTATACATCAAACTTAAGCAACAATACATCCAAAAAGCAGTCCATTTAACAACCCCTAATGCCCCCCAAATGTGAACCCGAGTGCAAGGCACAGGTCCTTGTATCCCATGGGTCAATACAACTTCCAGCCCTGGTCCACGAATATTAAAATTACCCTCATAATCAACTATTGGAATGGGAGAATGAATAGAGAAATAGTGAAAGCTTGGGGATAACTGATTGGTTTACCATTTTATTTCTAAGGACAAGCACTTTTTTAGTTAGATATTACTCAAGAGTGGCAAACTGAATCCAAAATATTTTCCAAAAGTTCACGTAAGAAGAATAATCCAGGGTTAGTCAAAATGAATATGACAATATTTGATTGGTTTATAGTTAATCTGTCCATACGTAACTGTAGTTTGGTTACACTAAACATTCATTCGTCTAAAAATAGTTTTCCTATTGTCCTATTCATTTTGACTCACCCTGTATATCACCTCATAAAAGTACCCTTAAAATCCTCACATAAAAACAACTAGCAATATACAGTAAACTCCCGATTATCCGCGGAATTGGGTGGCGCAGCTTCCGCGGATAAGCGAATTCGCGGATAATCCGCAAAAATGAAGATAAAGGCCGATAAACAAAATTTATTCTGGGTTTTATTAAATTAAATTACAGTAATCGAATATAGCATGTACAAATTTGCTTACTTCAAATTGTCTATTACTGTCGTTTCTCATTATTATTCTTCATTTGATATTTAGATGATCCGTTTTCCATCTTTTTAATGAGTTGTAGTTCGTCTCGAATTGTCAAGACAACTTTTTTTAGTTTCTCACGCATTTCGCTAGTATCAAAATCAAATAAAGCAATTCAATTAAAAAAGCGGGCAGTTTATTTTACAAGTGAAGCTTTTGGACAAAAACCTGTTCTTGATGTGCACCTGGCTGAACACCAGGTTTCCTATATAGTAATTCTTATTTTAATAATGCATTCGTTATTCTTGTTAAATTTATTCGTCGTTCTTTGAAAGTGTTCTTCTGTCTAGAAAGGAATTCGTTGTTCTTGGAATGCATTCTTCCAAAGAGTTTTGAAACAAATAAAATTCATTTATCGCGCTTTTTTAAAAAAATTTATACATATTTGAACTGAAAAATTGGAGGCGGGAGGGATAGTGGCCCGCGGATAATCCGCAAAGCGGATAATCCACCCGCGGATAATCGGGAGTTTACTGTATCACACCACTATAGAGGAGACCCATTACTATACATTAAACCCAAGAAACAATACATCCAAAAAGCAGTCTCTTCAACAACCCCTAATGCCCCCCAAATGTGAACCCGAGTGACAAGGCACAGGTCTTGTATCCCATGGGTCAATACAACTTCCTGCCCTGGTCCACGAATATTAAAATTGCCCTTACAATCAACTGCTGAAATAAAAGAATATATAGCGAAAGAATATAAAGTTTGAGGGTAACTTAGGTTTATCACAGTGTTTCCAAAAAAAGTTATATGTGTGAATATGTTTAATATTCAATTGTATCAAACTGACGTTAAACGTATTATCTAGAATGAGTTTATATAAGAAGTAATCTAACGTCTCATAAAAACCTCACATAAAAAAGCTAAACACTATATATCACACCACTATAGATGAAGCCCATTACTATACATTAAACCCAAGCAACAATACATCCAAAAAGCAGTCCCTTCAACAACCCCTAATGCCCCCCAAATGTGAACCCGAGTGACAAGGCACAGGTCTTGTATCCCATGGGTCAATACAACTTCCTGCCCTGGTCGCGGGAGATAGCCCCGGTAAGCCCCATTCCGATAATCCCATGTCGTCAAAGCCACCTCAAAATCCCCTCTCCCCCCTTGACCAGTGGACACTTTGGACTGTGTTTGACCAAGGGCGGGAGAATGTTTGATGGAGGGGGTGTTATATACTGAGGGTTAGAATATGGATGGAATTGGTGTTTCGTTGAAGAATTGTGTGGAATTGGTTTGGCGAGTGAAGGCATTGATTGCTTTGGTGAATAGATTCAAATAAAGGATTGGGAAAGTGTTTTAGAATTTTTATGCTGAGGTTCAATGTCCGACTCCATCAATAGGTTCGAATAAAGGATTGGGAATGTGTTTAAGAATTTTTATGCTGAGGTTCAATGTCCGACTCCATCAATAGGTTTGAATAAAGGATTGGGAATGAGTTTTAGAATTTTTATGCTGAGGTTCAATGTCCGACTCAAACAATAGGTTCGAATAAAGGATTGGGAAAGTGCTTTAGAATTTTTATGCTAAGGTTCAATGTCCGACTTCATAAATTTGGGACACTGGGCAGCAGAAAATTGGACGCTGAGCAGGACATTCTACAAAATTTCTAAAATTTTCAGTGCACAAAAAATATTTCTCCAAAAATTCCCAATGGTCATGTAAAGTTTGTTGAAGTAGAATACGGTCAACCGGGTTTTAATTTTTTCCAGGAATCAAATTATGAAGACCTTTTTTTAAATGTGGGACAACTAAGTTAGCATGTTTTACCCAAAAGTGGTTTTTGTCCATTTTAAAAAGTGGTTTTAGTCCAAAAATAATTTTCTAAGCCAAATTACTCCGGCTGTATTAAATATCCTTAAAAACGTTTTCACTACATGATAAATATACATAGCTGACTTAAATGTCACTATAACACCAATTTATGAAATTGGTTTGAATATCGATTTAATTTTCATTAAATAATTTGACAAAAAATATTCAAACCAGTTTCAAAAAGTGGAATTATAGAGTCCTTTAGGCCAGATTCATCACATAAAAAAACGTTAGTAAAAATATTCAATACAGCCGGAAAAATTTAGATTAAAAATTTTTTTATTGGATTAACACAGACTTCGGTCAGTAAACCCGGTAACTTATACCTTTCCCTCATAATTCATATCTTGATTTAGTTGTTATTAGTTCAGATTTTTAGATTTATGACTTCAGTGGTTCACTGACTTTTATTTTAATTTTTTTTTCCGAAGCATGAAACAAAATATTTCAAACAGAAGTCTCATGGATGTGAGTTGTTTTAAGCTTATCCCAGCTTTTTAACAACTTTTAGCATGCTTCACTATTTCCTCGCCAAAGCTTCTCTGTCCTATTCTCAGCTTCATGGGTGTTATCGAGTGGTTGGGAGTTGGCAACGTTGTTCCAAGTTTGAAATAGTGCATTGATGGGAGGTTAGATGGGAGATTTGATATTTAATTAGTAGCGGTATTGTAGTTCGTGTTAATATAGAGGAATACTGCTGGGTGGTGGTGGTGGTATGCTAATAACATTGTTTTTTAAGGTAAACGTGTTTTAAAGATTAAATTTTGTATTAGTACGAATGTATGTCGGTTAAGTGTTTTGTGTGGTTGCCATTATATTAATAAAAACTGCATATGCCAGTGTATATCAATACGTATTTCAAAATGGTGGTTTTTGAACATTGGTAAGTCCGTCATTCTGTTTGTCTGAAACTTCCCCACAGCTTAAACTAAAAGATCTAAAGATATCAAATTTTGTACGTTACTTCCAGTTTAACGTCAAATTATGGTTTTGCATAATGGGTAGTTAAAAATTTCCCAGTTGTTAAGTATAAAGGTTTAACCAAATTCTATAGCATTAAAAATATCTATCATTGATTTTTATGTGAAGATCATGTGATGTTTCACGCCCCTAGCTTATACTTATTGTATTGGTAATCAAAAAGCAATGTATAGTACCAATAAATGTGTGATTTTTTTTAAAGGTTTATGAGATGGTGTTATTGAGAGGTGGGCAGTATTCGTCACTTCAAACTTCGCAATTCAAATTGGATTCACATAACAATTTTCTTATATTTAGATGCCCAATATATCTTGTTTGACTCTTTATACCTTTCAGTCTCAATGACAATTTGACATCATCCTTTTAGATTTTTTTTTCTGATCGTCTATAGCCAATTATGATATCAAAAAGCACACAGTTCGTTTCTTCAAACTTTTTTATAATAGAAAATATTTTTTTTTAAATCCCAAAAGATGTCAGGCATATTATTTTTTAAAAAAAAAACATTATGATCAGAAATTATGCCAAATGGTATCACTGGGACTGAAAGTGTTAAAATTGATTAGTTTTTATTATCAGAAAAACATTGTTATTTCCTTCATACTTTCATGTACAGAAGATGTTATCTATGGCAGATGAAAATGAGTTCATCATTTTGTAAAGAAATGTGATGTGGTAAACCGATTCATATGGTTCTGAAGAACACCCTTGAACGATGTTTCAAAATATGCAATTATTTATACCTTCTGAAAAATTGCAGAAAGATTTTTCAATTCAATTCTAGTGGTACCTTTTTTAAAAAAAATTAAGTCGAAATTTGATTGTTTTCAGAATTTTATTATTATAGGTAGAACAATATTCCAAATACAACCTAAATACTCATCATTAAATGCAATAATAAGTTGATAGCAAAATATATTTTTATACAAAGTTAAACCAACTAAAAATGGAAAATAGTATATGATTGAAACAAATATTTTACCCAACAAATTAAAATCTAGCTCTAAACTACTAAGTAAACGTGACCGACAATTTACGTTTCTGTAAATGTTGTTTTTCCTTCAGGATACTGTTAGTGCGTAAAACATCTGTGCAGGGTGTTTCGCAATGACATATCGCGCATTGAACAAATGAACAGTCTTTGAAATAAAATAATATTCAGGATATTTCTTTAAAAATTATTTATCCCAATAAAAATTACACGTACTTATCAATCAAGTATGAAATTATTTATTGCTTGTAGTAATTTTTTATTGAAAGTAGTAACTGATATAAGTAGTTTAAATTTACTATTTGGAAACCTGTAAGTTCCTGGCAAAGGCGTTCGAACAGCAATACAGAAATGTACTTTTAAAAAAATATTTCTTTTCTTTTTAAAGTTAAAAACAGTCCTATATCACTTTTGGTGTCGAAAAAGACTACATTTGAAACAGATTTGTATAAAGTAATTATTTAGAGTTAACGCTAAATTTGTTATATTACTAACAATTTTGTAAAAAAAAAATACCTAGAGATAGGAAGAAGCAAATTTGTAGATCTTTTCACATTTGATAGTAAAAATTTAATTTTTAAATATTATAAAATTTTGATCTAAGAAAAATACCTTCTATATGCTTTCATTTTCTCAATATTTTTTTTATTTATGTACGCAGAATAATTGAATATTTTAAAAGAAGTATTTTTCTCTTCCTTCAATATTTCAATAAATTCATATTTATTTATAAACGTTGTCATGAATATTAAAAGTAGCCACTCTTCAATTGATAGATAGCTATATTTATGATTACAAATAGTAACTGCAAAACATATGCTGTTGATGTTTATAGTAGTTTTATTACATTACTAATTTAGAAGAGCGTTAATTATAGAGTGATGTCAATAGTTTAAATTGAATTCTATAAGTTCCTAGCAAAAACGTTCGAACAGCAAATACAGAAATGTTCTTTCTTTTTTTTTATTTCTTTTCTAAAAAAAAAGGCAATCTAAAAACCTTACTTAATATCATATAGCTTTTGAAGTTACTTTATTAACAGAACTATGAAAAAATATATAAAAAGTAAAGCAAAAACATAAAGTATCATCACACATTACGTGGGCATTTTATCACGTGTGGGCGATAACTAAGACAAGCACAAAAATTCTACATAACAAACTTAAACATCTTTTCGAAGAAAGTGCTTTCCCAAACCTTCTTTTAAACTAAAGCAAACAAAAACAATGGAATTTCCCGAAGAATCTCTGAACCCTAACCACACACAGAACACGACAGGTTATTTCTCACATTTTTAAAAATAAACCCAAACCAAAAATCCCAGGATCAAACATGTCGCCCTCCCAATCTTCACGGATTACTACATCACGCTCCCTCTCATTTCGCGGACTCAGAGGGAGACTAGAGTGAGTCGAAATACAACCATTTTTCCAGGGATTTTTCTGTTACCGTTACTTTATAAAAAAAGTAACTCAGTTGCAGTTACTTTATCAAAAAAGTAATGCAGTTACTTTATAAAAAACGTAATTCAGTTACTTTATAAAAAAGTAATTCAGTTACTTTATAAAAAAACTAATTCAGTTACTTTAAAAAAAAGTAATTCTGTTACTTCATAAAAAAATAGCTCAGTTACAGCTGCTTTAATAAAAAGTAATTTACTTAAAGTTACTTTATTAAAAAGTAACTCAGTTACAGCTGCTTTAATAAAAAGTAACTAAGTTGCAGCTACTTTATTAAAAAGTAATTTTACTAAAAAGTAACTTAATTGCATTTACTTTATTAAAGAGTAGCTCAGTTACAGCTGCTTTATAAAAAAGTAACTCGGTTTTAGTTACTGTATTAAAAAGTAACTTTCCTAAAAAGTAACTCAGTTGCAGTTATTTTTTAAAAAGTAACTCGGTTGCAGTTATTTTATTTAAAAGTAGCTCAGTTGCAGTTACTTTATAAAAAAGTAACTAGGTTACAGCTTCTGTATTAAAAAGTAACTCAGTTACAGCTATTTTATTAAAAAGTAATTTTATTAAAAAGTTACTCAGTTGCAGTTACTTTTTTAAAAGGTAACTCAGTTACAGGTGATTTATTCAAACTGTCGAATTACAGGCATTTTTCATTCCTAAAAGTATTATTATATAGTGTTTTTTTTTTTTTTTTTTGGAAAATAATTTATTTATCCAAATGGAAAATAACCTAAATACTTGTCAATTACCCTATTTTTTAATATGATATTAATTTGTATTTTAAAAAAAAAAGCTTCGTTAAAAAAAACCTCTATGATAGGTTGAAAAATACTATATTTGAAACTCATTTGCAAGTAGAAAGACGCACGATTACTTCGAACGGGGTAACTTTGGCCTTGGATGGTAACTTTGGCCAGAGCATAAAACTCTATTACTTTTATTCTCATAGGTCAATTGCCACTAATTTAAAATATGCAATCAAATTTATGAAGGAAAAGATTAGGCTTAAGATACCCATGGTACATAGAATAAAATCAAAATTTTGGTTCCGTTTTCTGATGTATTTAATGCGTTTTCTTTACTTCAACAATAATTACTTCAACATTTTCCTTCGAAAACATGCTTCTAATTTTACATAATCTCTAACTATATATTTTTTTACAATTAATCAGACTTTCCTCCATATTTATAAAGTATTTTTATGCACAAAATAAATATTTGCTTTCTCAACCAAATTATTTTCTTCCTTTAACAAAAAAGTAAGTTTTGATAAATGATTTTGTAGATTCAACAAAAGAGGGTCTCTGATCAAGCCACAAGCCTAAATATATGTACCTACCTACCCCCTCACCAAAAGCTTTGTCGGTTCGGACTTTACAGATTTAACGGGCATGTCTGTCCCACCATATTCGGTGACCATCCCGATTTTTAAAGTAATGTTTTCATAGCATAAATACTTTTACAGTACAGTTGTAACACGATTTGGTAACCTTTTTAATGAGAAGTTGGTCTATTATCCATCTCGGCCTCAAAAACCAGTCTCCTATTTCGATTCGATTCAAAATTTAGCTACACTCCTTTTAATTTGTTGCTGTTGACATGGCGCCATATGACCTAACAGTTAGAAACAACCAACAGCATGCCGAACTTACCTAAACTAGTGTGATATTAACTACTCTATTTGTTAAGACTCAAGTTCTCAAGTAGAATATTGTTAATAAAGTCAATAAAATTACTTAACAAAACAAGTCAGCAAAAAATATTTTTTCCTGTGCACAGTTTCAACCAACCTAATTTTTTCATTCCAAAATACAATATACTTTCAATTTTTAATGGAATTCTAATATGCAGTGAAACTCTAGTGCCCTCCTTTGTTTAATTTTTAAGAAAGCTAAGTCGTTTTTTCCACATTCAAATGATTTAGATCTGCTATTTCTGAATGGTATGATTTTCATATGCAAAAGAAGTTTTGTATTTACGAATAAAGCATAAAAGAAATATATACATCTTTCTCACAATCCCGTGTCTCATTCATCTACACAGAAATGTGTAGTCTAACGGGATTCTCATACGTTCTTTAGTCATATGTATCACAAAGATTGCTATGCCTCCTGGAAAATTCCTCCAGTGCACCACCGGTACCAAGGTAAGCGACCCGGAGAGGCTTTATCCCTAAAGTGCTGCAGAAGCGACCAGACGGCCATTACGAGGCTTAAAAGTGGACACATTAGATCTCTGTGTTACACGAATGGGAAGAAGACCTTTCCTATCTGCCCGAAGTGTTCCATCAAACAGGCGGCACCCGACCACATCCTGGACTGTATGGGACTTTCCAGACACGATATGTATGAAAATCCAGTCATGGTCCTAGACTTTTTACTAGTGACAAACATTATAGACCTGGTTTAGCTCTGCTAAACCAAGGAGATAAGCAACAACAACAACAACAACAGATTGCTATGCAAACGAAATCTAGTACAACTTTTCTGCTTTCCTTGTGTTTAGTAAATATTATAAATTAGCAAAACATATATTAAAATATTAGAAATATCAAAAGGTTTATTTTTGTATGCTCTTGTAAACTTGATTTTGCATGACTTACGTTATTTTACTTCTGAAAAAGGCAGATTTGAAACCACCTCATTTCCACGAAACACAGCACTGCAAAAAACAACAATCGAAATCAATTTTCCTTTAAAAATAATATAAAAAAAAACACCGACCACGACAATAACAGCGGAAGACAATCCCTGGCGATTTGGTGCTGTGTTGACTTTGGGAGAAATCTCCAGGAACTGAAGATGCAGCGATAATGTTACTCTTAAGAACAAGTTTATTTCTGTTTCAGTTAATTATTTACCCTCTAATGCATACTGTTACTGTTTGGTAACTAGTAACATATTCCACTTTATTCTATTAAATTCGAGCTCCTCCTTGACAAATCTGTTTTTTTTCCATCTATTACATTTCATTTTAAAGTTTTAGTTACTGATAATCCTCATAGATGACAGTAGTAAAAGTATATTCAAAATTAAAGAGTGAGGTTATTAACTTTTGTGAAATTACGTTTTTGGCAGTATTCAAAGAATAATAATATTAGTGCTAAATACTAATAAATTGTTTTGAAAAATTAATGAAAAAAGGGTCATTTTGAAACATTTTTAGTAGTTTTCTAGTCATTATTATCAAAATTGAAATTTTGCAGTTGGTTTTTGTCATGTGGAAAAAAATTTTAAAATTGAAATTATTTAAATTTTAATGCAGTTAAATTTTTTTTAGTATTTTTTCCATAATGTGTGAGTATTAAAGATACATATATATATTTTTGGGATGAAAATAAAAATTCATGAATTAGAGGGTTAAACTATTTTAGTGTAGCATTTTCTAAAAACCTTTCAATACAGTTAGGAGTCTCTAAAAACCATGGATGAAGCAACCCTACTTTTGAATTATAGAGTGTGTTGTTTTTAATAACTTACAATTAAGTTTTCTGATTTATTCGCAGATAAATAACCAAGTAAAGTATTAAATTGTTCTGCAGCACACATTTTCGCTTGTACAATGAACTTTATTGTCATATTCACAGTATTTATAACCATTAATGATTTGTAAAATTAATTTGAAAGCAAACATTAATAAGTTTTAGGGTATATGTCGGCTCAAAATAACTACCATTGCCTATTTCAACACCTATTATTTTTTTACCTATCTTATAAAAATAGAAAAATTGCCACAGCAAAATTTCACACTTTTTATTATAAAAGTGTTTGCTTCTTAATAAGGAATTAAATATATTCCGTAACATCAAAATGTATTATTTTATTACTTTATGATGTTAGATTGTGTTTTTGAGCCTAATTTAATATTTTGTTGTGATTGTTTTATTTATTAAATAAAGTTCATTTTCTTATTTATAAATAAAACGAAACGATAAGGATTATACACGAAACATGGGATAGATACGCACATCCTATAATTCAGCAAATTATTACTGAAAATTTGATACCCAGAGGTAATCAGCAATGTCTACTGTCCAAGTGCCTCTCTCTACCCTCTACCTAAAATATATACATCACCAATATGTGTAGATTTTAAAAAAAAAATTGAATGCAATATATTCTTGTTATACTTCATAACACATGAAAAATATGAGATAATCTCTTTTTACTGAATTTGAAGTCTATATATAACTTTCCGTTTCTCCACAATACCTATAAAACTAGAAAAAAGTTTTTTTTATAGTTTTTTAAAACCTTTTGCCCACGCTCGATTTTATCGCTAACCTTATACAGTAATTCCTCGCTATATCGCACCTCGTTACATTGCGCATTCGGATATATCGCGTCTTGCATCATGTCTCCCAAATTTTTTTAATATGTACTTTCCTTAAAATCGATTCTAATATTGGTGGCTAAATTCATCTGATATTGGTGATGCAGTTAAGAGGCCTCTCTTGGGAATTCCACATCTTGAAAATCGTAATGTTATTCCTATGGAGAATATTCGCAAGTCAATTACCGCCACAATTTTATTAGAAAGTTACAAGTTTCTTGTATCATTGTAAAGAACGAAAGGAACTACATAAAAGGATAAAACTAATTTGTTTTGTGAAAATCACATATCTAGTATTTATAATAATTTTTTGAAGTTAGTAACAAATGGAGTACGCATTAAGTTCTAATTTTAAAAAAATATTAAAAATACTAAATATGTGATTTTCACAAAACAAATTAGTTTTGTGCTTTTAGTTCCTTTCGTTCTTTACAATGATACAAGAAACTAGTTACCTTTTAATAAAATTGTGGGCGGTAATTGACTTGCAAATGTTTTCCATAGGAATAACTTTACGATTTTCAAGATGTGGAATTCCAAAGAGAGTCCTCTTAATAAACTTTCGTTCTTTGATATTTGCCGAGAAACAGGGGTTCTACGAGAAAAATCAAAGCGGCTAACTTAAGATGAATTTTCTACTAGAAAATGAGTGAAATATGTATAATATTACATGTGCAGTAATGCTTAATTATTATAGATTAATATTATATAATAAGTCCTTTCTAAATTTTCTCTTTTGGAGATCTTTTTTGGAGATTTAGGTTTGCCTTTCAAATACATACTGTGCTTTAGTATAAAACTTTTTTTGAGCATAAATACTTCATAATTAGTATAATATTTATCAAGTCGCTCGTTATATCTCGTATTTTTGCTTGTCTCCCAGGAGCGATATAACTAGGGGTTGCTGTATTAGCATCCGGTGGATACTAAGAACACGTGTACCGCATTTGAAATCTGTTGAGGGGATTCAGACTGATGGAGTGATAGACACACGGTCTAAAGTTCGGAAAACAAATTTCAAAATGAGCATTCCCTAAAACATGTAAAAAAAACACAAAATCTCCACTTCGTAATTTATACTCCATAGCTAGCCGCCCCGGTGGCACACTCGTTAGGATTCTAGCCTTTGGAGCTGCTGGGGTCGGGTTCGAATCCCGGTCAGGCATGGATGTTTGTGACTGTCAATAAATGTTGTTATTTGCCTATGTGTTTGTGTCGTCTCTTTCTTTGTGTGTCTATTGTGCTTGTGTCATTTCTGGGGCTTAGTACAATAGACTTAAAAGTCGCAGTGCTTGGCGATCTTGCCCCCCACCAAGAAAGTCATAAGTCAAACTCCATAGCTATACTTTCATTACCAAATATTTCTATCAGGTAATTGAAAGTAAAACCATAAACACTAAAAGAAGACTATCTTCATTCTCTCAAAACAACAGGTATCACAAACCACACCCCTCTTTCCTTAACATCCCCTTCCCACCGAGGCATCGTGCGGTAATCCACAAATGGAAGCCCAATCCCAGCAGCCGTGACATCGGCTCGGTCACGGGGATATCAGGGATCCCTTGCTCCCCAGCATCTTTTCGAGAGAGAGATGATGCTGTTGTTTTTGATTGGGATGGTGGCGTTGATGAGGTTGGTTTTGTACAGCTGGGATAGGAGATAGGTTAGACGTTAGAGCATAAATCTATTTGGTTTTTGGTTTGTTGGGGATGTTAGGGATGATTTGCTTTAGGGATGCACCGAATATTCGGTTACTATTCAGTATTCAGCCTATTCGGCCACTTTAGCCGAATATTCGGTTACTATTCAGTATTCAGCCTATTCGGCCACTTTAGCCGAATATTCGGTTTGGCCGAATAGCTTTACTATTCGGCCTAATAGCGAACTCTTCTAAAACATTGAAAAATTCCAAACAGGACTTGTTTTCTTTTTTGATAGACTCAAATTCTTAAGTTTTTTTTTATTTATAATGGTAAATCAAGCTTTACTCATTTCATTAAACAAACAAGTTTCTTTAAAGAGCTTTAAAATAACTAATAATTACTATATTATAGATCAGAATTGTAATTTTTTCAATAAAAGATTTTAAAAAATTAATTTTTTAATTTTCATTCTACATCGGATCTAAATTCTTCGGTTTTAGTTTCATACTTTCGTTTTCGTGTTGTGATTTTACAAAGTTTCAAGCACTTTCTAAAAGGCTTGTTTTAATAACAAACGGGTACTCCTTTATTATGTTTCTTTAATTAAAAATTTTATAGCTCTATTGTTTTAAAATTATTGTGCTCTTGTGTACTTAGATGTTTATGTTGAATAAAAATTGATGAATAATAAATACAACTTACTTAGATCTGACAAACAAAAAATAATAATTGGTTTATGCAGGCCGAATATTCGTTATTCGGCCAAATTTGGTATTCGGTGCATCCCTAGTTTGTTTTTAGTTAGACCTGGACCTACTGTCTTTGGTTGTTTCAGACTGGCTATTCACATTCATGGGGCTTGGACAAATAGGCTTTAGTCCCTCGCTAACCACTCAACTATCATGGGGGTGAAGTAAAAGTAACCGTGCATGCATTAATTATGGTTTTTTCAATTGAAATTGTGTCATTGTGTGTTAGGTAAAATTGTTTCTCATGTAAATTTTAGAAGGTTATATCAAAATTAAAATATTATCAATCTATCTCAATATCAACTTGCAGACCACAAAAGCTCTTCTTCACTCTTAGAAATAACACTTTCATTTTTGACGATTCATGAATCCTCAAGCCTCATTTCGTTAATTTTGAGGATTGTTTCGTCAAACTCTCACTTGACTTTTGAGTAAACGCGAATCCTCACTTTTACGATCTTAATTTGACACTTCTGTATCTTGATTTGAGGAAACTGAATCTCATTGTTGTACTCACATGCTCAAAAATGACGAAAGATTTCTTTAGATTAGACGACATTCAAATCCTCATAAAAATGACGATTCAAATTTCCTCACTTTGCAGAAACGAAAACTCGGAGCATTTGCCAGTAATGGAATCGTTAAAATTAAGGAAAATTTCGTCGTTTTTTGAGCATTCATTTTTGGGTGTGTAACCACTCAACCTCATGGGGGTGAAGTAAAAGTAACCGTGCATGCATTAATTATGGTTTTTTCAATTGAAATTGTGTCATTGTGGGTTAGGTAAAATTGTTTCTACTGAAATTTTAGATGGTTATATTAAAATTAAAATGTTATCAATATATCTTAATATCAACATACAGACCACAAAAGCTCTTCTTGAAGTCACGCTATGCGTCCCTTTCAGGTTATCGGTTTTTCCGATAGAAATACGAAGCCTATTTACGCAAGGAAAACTACCCCGAGAAAAAAATTCTGCAAACATATGGAAAAAATTCCAGTAATGTTACAGAAATAACCAATTTTACAAAACAAGTTTTTGTAATTCTGAATAGAAATCTTCGTTTCTGCAGTTACAAAAAAGGTCTGTCACGCGGGAGACCGGGGTTTGATTCCACGCCGGGAAAGCAGACATTTTGTTTTTCTTTGCAATTGCACGGAAAATGTGGTATCCATAAAATTTTCTTGTATAACTACAGAAACATTACTTGTGTGGGATACATAAAATACTCCCGTAAATTTACATGATGTAAACATGTAATGTTATAAATATATTTTTACAGCACTATTTTTAGTAATTATTTACTAGAAATTTTCTAGGAAAAGTTTTTTACAAATTGTTTTTGTAATGGTTACAGATTTTTTTCACAGTGTACGAAGCCTATTCACGCAAGGAAGACCTATACTTTCCAAGCTCCGAACGTGTTCTTCCTCTCTTTCAGAACAGCCGATAGTTCGACGCCACAAAGAGCTTCTCTGGCCTTATTACTTGAGTCAACCGTGGACGAGGCATCAGCAGCTCTTGCTATTCCAAAGCTTCCCTTGATTACGAGATTCGTAACTTTAAATTTCTGTCAAGTAATGAATAGCATGTTTTTTCCAAGACCTTCCACGGTCCTGAGTAAAACAATGTATTCAATGTGAAACGGTCCCATATACACGTCGTTACTTATAAATGTGATTCAATAATTAATGGAGTAAATAACAAAAACTTCAAGCCATATGTTAATAGATAAAACCAAAAGTGAAAATGTGAAAGTTGGTCAATATTTTTAATATTAATTTATATAGTATTATATTAAAAAACATGAAATTTGATTTTTTTAAAAAAAATATTTACTTCTTACCAAAAAAAAATCAATGTTTTTTTTTGCAAAATAAATTATGACTATTAAACAAGACAATAATATTCCAATAAAACCAATTAAGAAATAATTAATTTTATTTTTTCCGCAATTTTGTTGGCCCTCATCATATTTAAACTAAAAGAATTTAATAAAAACATAAAAATTTTATAATTAAATTTTATTTAAAAAATTTGCAAAAAAATCAGTAACTTTTACTGTGTATGCATGCATACTGCATTGCAAAGTGTTATCGAAAGAAAAAGAACGTGTTCTTTTTTTTCAACTGGACCATTTTCAATAATAGTGATCATCTCATATATATATATATATATATATATATATATATATATATATATATATATATATATATATATATTAATATCAATCTATATGATACTATAAAACTTTAAAGAAAACTATAAAATATTTTTTTTTTTTTTGAAAATAATATTTTAATATTTAATGGAAAGGCATTATTATCGCCTGTTAAAGCCATACTTTTAATGAAAAATCCAACCAAAAGTTCAAACTTAATCTGAAATATGTTTATTAAATTGTATTTTAAAACACTAAGCAAAAAAACTATTAGCAACTTCCTATGCATCATATATTATTTAACGTTATCTATGAAAAAGAGTGTGTTCTTTGGTTCAACTAGTCATCTATCAGTCTGTGTATATTCGGTTTACCGGGTATCACAAAACTGGTTTATCGAAATTCGAAGGTATCGACCTTTTTTTTTACACGTTTTTACGCTCGACTTTGATAAATATTGCAAGAGGTAAACTTAACAGGGAAATTTTATTGATAGCAGCTAAAAAAAAAACGAATTTAGTGGCGCTATCTTTTCTCCTTTAAGGGGTCATAGGAGTCTTAAAAATGTGCAAAGAATGTACTACAAAGTATAGTTTGATCTTTCATGTAATTTTTTAACTACTCAATATATAAGTATAATTTTTTATATGTAATTCTATAAGATTTATTTAATATAAAACAAATTTTAAATTTTATGAAACTTTAGCCAAAACTAAAATAAATGATATTAAACATAAAGCTATTTGAACACATTGGGATTAGGCTTGCGCGGCAAATTTTGAGGTCAAAATTGAAAAAATGACCAAGAAAATGACTTTATATTGTACAAATATGTACAAAGAAAACAAAATTTTAAATCAAAATTTTAAAATTTTTATTAATTTTTTTTTCTAGAAAAAAGTTCTTAAAATAATTTCTAATTAAAATTGAGCTGAGAATTTAGGTATAAGTCTGTGTTTGTACATATTTGTACAATATAAAGTCATTTTCTTAGTCATTTTTTCAATTTTGACCTCAAAATTTGCCGCGCAAGCCTAATCCCAATGTGTTCAAATAGCTTTATGTTTAATGTCATTTATTTTAGTTTTGGCAAAAGTTTCATAAATTTTAAAATTTGTTTTATATTAAATAAATTTTGTAGAATTACATATAAAAAATTATACTTGTATATTGAGTAGTTAAAAAATTACATGAAAGATCAAACTATGCCTTGTAGTACCTTCTTTGCACATTTTTAAGACTCCTATGACCCCTTAAGAGGATGCCTGTTCCATATTTCACATCTTATCATGCAAGAAATGGCTCCCAGCTAGAATGTTGTTTTTAAAAGCGATTAAAAACTCCGGATAGAAAAAAAAAATTTGAGATCCCAAAGTTTACCTAGACTCGTTCTCGATTCAAAAACCCTCTCTAAAATTGTGTAGAAAAAAATGTATAAATCATATCTTTTAAATTAACAGCTACACGTGAAAAAGAAATTCGGCTATTTAACAGAAATCAAGCGCCTCACAATTTCTCGAAAAAAAATGTGCTTAAAAAAATCTGCACTTCAACGTATCACAAACGTTTTTTAAACATAAATATTACCGAAATACATTCATAAAAAAGCAAATTCATTATATTTCTTAGCCTTCTAGGCATAAATGTGTGTTTTCCCGATATGCTTTAACGTCAATTAATTACTGGGCGCCTTTTTTTTCCTGCCTCTAAAGTTTTTCCGCGAGAATTTTTCGCTCCCCCTTCCCCCATTCTTAAGCTGGCAATTACCACCAATGGGGAAAAAAATCTCTGCTTTACATATCTCTGTATTGGTCTGACATTCATGTAACTGACAATATTTTTTGTAAAAATTAGGTTCGTTATTTAAATCTTCATTATTGTATGTAATATTTTCAAAATATAAAGTGTAGTAGTAGTTTGTAGTTGGAAACATGAGAAATATTTTTTACCACTATGGGATTTCATTGTAATTTAAATTTTTAAACCCATTTTAACTTAAATAAGTTTCGAGGTTTCGTTGGTTTAATAAAACTTCAAATATTAGTGTATGTAATATTTTAAAGTGTAGTAGTAGTTTAAAACATGAGCTATTTAGATTTTAATATTTTTTACAACCATAGGATTTCACTGTAATTTTAATTTTAAAACACATTTTAACTAAAATCAGTTTGGGTGTTTCATTGGTTTAATAAAACTGCAAGTAGTCGTTTTGTAAATCAAAAATCAGTCATACTTATGAGCCCACCATTAAATCTCCTTAGTAGCATAGGATATCGTACGCTTACGTCACGACATCGATACGATATCACAATGTCACAAAGAGATCATATTGATATCAGAATTCTATCACACAATATTATTCGAAGGAAAATATATATGAACATTTTTAAGGCTTGAATCTGTTTATTAAAAAAATATAATTTGGACATACATTGCAATATTAATCCAATCTAAACCTATGATTAGTTAAGCAGTTGTAAAAAAAATGCAATAGTTTTCACTGTCAAACTTTTTAAAGTAAAAATAGGTAATTATATTTAAATTATTCCAATAAGGTTTTATAAGGTATTTTAATAACTTTTCTTATTTTAAACAAAGTTTTTTTTACCGAAATTTTTTATTTTTAGCTTATTAAAACGAAAATACTATTCTGAAATCAAGTTAATGCTTAATATGAAATATTAATAAAATTACACACTTGTATGCTCAGGTAGTCGTGTAAAACTTCGTCAAAACGACTCAGTAATTTGTCACTTACACTTTTTCCGAACCGAGTCCTCATCATTTTCAACGAGGAAAAGAATTCTTCGTTAAGTGGCTAGCGATTACAACTCATTATGTTTGTACCTTAGTCCCAGCCTTCTTATCGTTTACTTTGTTAGGTGCGATAACACCCTTTGCGAGCCTTATGGCGCCCAAGTAATTAATTACTACTTTGATTTTTTATTCCTTTATTTTTCATTCTTCTACTAGGTGGCGCTTTTTTTATTTATTTTATTCTTCCACTAGGTGGCGCGCCGGGCGATAATTTTTTCCCCTTGATCAGGTTTTGTAGGGTTTAAATCTTTTTGGGAGGGATTTTTTCCCCTTTTTTTTTCCGTCGTTGTAACGATTAACGGTTAACTACGGTATTGTGAAGCTTATTTTTATAAGGTTTTTTTTTTTCTTGGGGATTTTTTTATTTCGCATTTAAGTTAATGAGTGTTGGTTTTAGTATTATTTCCATTAAGTTCGATTTTAGGGGAAGGGGTTTCATACCTCATTTTTAATGAAGTACGTTTAAAACCTCTCATTAAAGAATTTTTTTAGTTGGGTTTATAGAAAATCGCCTTTTTTTAAACGGATTCGGGTTTTTTGCTTAATTATTTTTTAACCTTATTTTTTTAGTATGAAGATTCTTTTCTTAAATGAGGCTTTAATGCCCCGATAAAGAAAACACTGAAATATTAGCACATGAACGACGTGTAATTGCTCTTCTGCTTGCATTACTTAAAAAGAGATTTATGAAATATTAATTTTTTTTTCTTTCTTTCTAAAATAAGATTTGAAATTTCTAAGTAGAATATCTTATTAAAAAGATAAATAATAAATTTGTATTTGTACTTGAATTGAATAACATTTTACATTCTTTGATATGTTTTTGGTACTTTTCATAAAATTTTGTTTTAAAAGTAAAATAACATTAAATAAGAAAATATCCTTAGCAGCAGAACTTTCAAGATAATTTAAGCTGCATTTTTTAACACAACAATTTGTATTAAAATTTCATTCTTTAAACACGTTATTTACTGAATGTAATTGCAAAAAAAAATACAATTTCGCAAAAAAAATGAATAAAAAATTATAAAATTGTTTAAAAAATGGTTTTGGTGTATTATTTCATTGCAAGGTAAAGTAAATCTATTCAATTATGAAAAGATAAAGCTTCAAAACATTTGCATGATTCAATACGCTTGTGTTTAACCTTCATAAATCAAAAATCACATCCATAATTTACAAAAAAAAGGCATTTATTTAATTTCTGTTTGAATGTATATCGTATTAGAAAACAAGTAACCTTGTTAAACACCCTTTGGTAAAAAAAAAATGAACAACGCGTAACAGTTTTTTAAAGAAATAGATATTAAATTTAGGGGAAATTATCTACAAGAAATTGAAATTAATGTATTGTTGGAATAATAGACAGTGTAATTGCTGTTGTGTTGTAACAAAGATATTATTAAAGATTTTTTGTTGAATTAATGTTAGATAATTTTTTCCCGAAAGTTTTAATCTGTAAACAAATATCATATTATATTATAAATTATGAAGATGGATAAAAATTGTATAATAAGTGTTTTTCTTGAAAAAGAAGCTTACTAACTCAATATATATACTTGAATATAAATGATAAAATAGAATTCTTGTATAAAACTATTTTATTAGAACTACCGCTTTTTACTTTCGTCTAAAACAAAACAAAAATCACGGGGTGAATTAAAGGACACCAAAACTAAACTTTTAATTTTTATGTTTTGATGTAAAAACGTAAAACGTTGTTGCGTAAAAACAAAACTTCATGAAATGTAAAACCCAGTCCACATTTATTTCAAATAAATACCAAATAATTTACCCAGCAGTTATATATAAATATATTTTTTCAAATTTTTAAAAAAATATAATCGATCAGAATCATTCAAAAAACAACCAAGCTAACCACTCCAACCCCCCCCAAAAAAAAAAATAATAATAATGATAATGATGATAATAATAATGATAATGATAATGATGATGATGATGATAATAATAATGATAATAATAATAATGATAATAATAATAATAATAATAATAATAATAATAATAATAATAATAATAATAATAATAATAATAATAATAATAATAATAATAATAATAATAATAATAATAATAATAATAATAATAATATAATAATAATAATAATAATAATAATAATAAAACCCATACAAAAAGCCCAAATTTCTAGTTTTACTAGAACTACTCCTTCTTACCTGAGTCAAACA
This sequence comes from Hylyphantes graminicola, assembly GCA_023701765.1. Taxonomy (NCBI): domain Eukaryota; kingdom Metazoa; phylum Arthropoda; class Arachnida; order Araneae; family Linyphiidae; genus Hylyphantes; species Hylyphantes graminicola. The sequence goes on along the minus strand of CM043112.1, from coordinate 52,849,016 downwards.
CAAGAAAAATCACGAAGGTGGATTAAACGACATAAAAAAAAACTAAACTTTTCTTAGAGGGCTTTGAGCAAAAGAACTAGCCGCTGAACACGTACCGTTGTGCCCTTCGGCGGACTAAAAGTTGGGAACCAGCGAACCATTTCTGGCCGTGCTTTTTCCGCCCCTGCCTGCCCACTTCACCGCAGAGCTTTAAGGCGATGGAGTGAAAACGCCCGTGTAGAGAAGAAACAACTCAAAGGTGAATAGGTGTTTGGATTTTTTTTTTAAGGTTGGCGAGTACCCAAAATTCAAAAATCTTTACTATTACTTTAATCTATTCTAAATTTGGCATAGTGTTTTCAAATATAATAAACAATGCTTTTTAGGAATTTTTTTTTATTTAAATATAAATTGATTTATTTTAAACGGTTTTTTTTTTCAACAAAAAAGGGGGTTACGCTAACACTTCTAGCATAAAAAGGTTTACATTAATTTTAATAGGTTTTTTAGGTTAATTTTTGTTTAGTTTTCATATTCTAAATGAAACCATTATCAATTTTTGTTATATTAAAGGGCACCAAAACGAAACCTTTCATTTTTATGTTTTGATGTAAAACCGTAAAGCGTTGTTGCGTAAAAAACAAAACTTCATGAAATGTAAAACCCAGTCCACATTTATTTCAAATAAATACCAAATAATTTACCAAGCTAAAGTTGTTATATATAATTAAAAAAAAAGGGCTAAAAGTTGTTATATATAAATATTTTTTCAAATTTTTAAAAATATATAATCTATCAGAATCATTCAAAAAACAGCCAAGTTTACCACTTTCCCCCCCCCCCCCCAAAAAAAACATACAAAAAGTCAAAATTTCTAGTTTTACTAGAACTACTGTTTCCTACCTGAGTCTAACACAAGAAAAATCGCGAAGGTGGATTAAACGACATAAAAAACTAAACTTTTTTTTAGAGGGTTTTGAGCAAAAGAACTGACCGTTGAACACGTACCGTTGTGCCCTTCGGCGAGCTAAAAGTTGGAAACCAGCGAACCATTTCTGGCCGTGCTTTTTCCGCCCCTGCCTGCCCACTTCACCGCAGAGCTCTAAGGCGATGGAGTGAAAACGCCAGTGTAGAGAAGAAACAACTCAAAGGTGAATTGGGAGTTTGGATTTTTTTTTTTAAGTATAGGTGATGTTTGGGTTTTATTAGGGGATAATCCTTGGGTATGTTTTAGGTTAATTTTATTTAGTTTTCTTATTCTAAATGAGATAACATGCTCAATTTTATTTTTCAAAGGACACAGTTAATCCTCTAATGCATACTGTTGCCGTTTGACAACAAGTAACATAATCCACTTTTTATATTAAATTAGAGCTCCTTCTCGACAATTCTGTATTTTTTCGCCTAATACATTCCATTTTGAAGTTTTAGTTACCAATAATTCTCATAGATGACAGTAGTAAAAGTGTATTAAAAATTAAAGAGTGAAGTTATTAACTGTTGTGAAATAACGTTTTTGGCAGTATTCAAAGCATAATAATATTAGTGCTAAATACAAATAAATTGTTTTGAAAAATTAATTATAGTTAAAAGGGTTATTTTGAAATATACAAAAGTAGTTTTCTGCCATTATTATCAAAATTGGAATTTTGTAGTTGGTTTTTGACTTATGGAATAAATTTTAAAAATCGAAAGTATTTAACTTCTAATGCAGTTAAATTTTTTTCAGTATTTTTCCCATAATGTATGAGTATTAAAGATACATATGTAAGACAAAACCAGTCAAATGCTACCTAAACCTATGACTAGTTACACAGTTGTAGCGCAGCCCCGGTGGCTCAATCGTTACGATGCTATCCTTTGAAGCTGCTGGGGGTCGGGTTCGAATCTCGGTCTGGCATGGATGTTAGTGACCGTCAATAAATGTTGTTATTTGTCTATGTGTTTGTATCGTCTCTTTCTTTGTGTGTCTCTTGTGCTTGTGTCATTTCTGGGATTTAGTACAATAGACTTAAAGTCGCAGTGCTTCGCGATCTTGCCCCCCACCAAGAAAGTCATAAGTCGTACCTAAACATATGACTAATTACACAGTTGAAGCAAAAAAAATTTAATAGTTTTCACTGTCAAGCTATTTAAAGTTCAAAAATAGGTAATTATATTTAAATTATTCCAATAAGGTTTTATTGATTATTTGAATAACTATTCTTATTTTAACCAAAGTTCTTTCACCAATAATTTTAATCTTTAGCTTATTAAAACGAAAATACGATTTTGAAATTAAGTTAAGGATAAATATAAAATATTGATGAAAGTGCACTATAATCCTTATATTTTCGGAATTCGGTTTAGCTCAACCAATACCGAAACACTGAAATATTGGTGAAAAAGTTCACCACGCAGTGGTTGATTCTATTAAGAACCATATGTTTAGCGAAATCAAATTTTTAACAGAGTACACTGTACATTAATTTAACTTATAGCTAAATACTTTAACGTTGCATAACGATTCTGGATGCAAATGTCTAGCTTCTGATTATAGTGGTTGAACTTTTTCATTATGACTACTTTTGAATATATATAATATCACAACTCTAACCTCAAACCTAGCACAATAATTCTCTCATGGAAAATATGGGATTGAATTGCTCATAGGAATGTATAACAATTTTAATAGAATATATAAATCAAGAATTTAGAATATAGTATTATTTATTAGAATATATTTTAATAGAATATATAGAAATATTATTTTATAGAATATTACTTTAATAGAATGTATTATTATTTTACGAGGTTTCAAAAATAAATTATAAAACTTCATTATCATTTTATCAAAAAAATTAACGAGTGCTTTAACCAAAATATTTTAAATATTATTTATACCATATAGTCGTTTCTAATGGAAAAAAACGGACTTGTTGAAAAAAAAAAACGTTTTTTTTTCCCTCCTTTACGTTTTTTTTTTCTTTTTTAATACTACAGAGTTGAGTAAAAAAAATCATTTTTTTTGTTATAAAAAATATTGTCCAAAATATCATTCGACAAAAGAACATAGGTTAATTAATATTTATTATACCTTATGTAAGTTATTGTCATAAAAAAAATAAGCCTAAGAAACCGCTTATAATATTCAAAAAATATTTGCACAGTCTTTTTGAAAATAAGTATTTACTACTATTAAACATTGATAGAAATTCCCTAATTAAGGCATCAAAATTAATTGCGATAATTGTTTGTATTAATTTTAATTACCTTGTTTGCGTTTGTCTTAGCCAATAATCTACTCGTTATTAATATGGCAAAAGTGTAACTAAATCTTGAGTATTTTTTATTAAAGTGTTATCAAAATAAGAATTTTAAGTATATAAGTATTGAAAACATATTTGTAGATTTCTTTATGTACTACACATAAGAATGGAGCTTTATTTTAAAAAATATATATGTTAATAGTCTTTTCGAAGTGTCGACTATTTTTTTTGGTGAAATCTTCGTTATTACTATTTCAAACTAAAGCAGTGAAGCATTGAAAACTAACAATGCATTTATTTAATAAACACAAACAAAGGATTGGGTATGACGTAATGTCTAAGCTAGATATGCAATTTGTTTATAAATAAACATTTCTTTTAATATTTGCAATCGCTTAAATCCATTCTGGGCGATATACTTTAGACCTAACAGGGTTTTTAGAAATAACATTTCCTACTAGCATACAGGTGTGATTACTTTAGTACTTATTTTACATAGTAACATACTGGTCATTACTTTAGTACTTACTTTACATAGTAACATGCAAGTGATTACTTAAGTACTTACGCTACCTAGTAACATACAGATGATTACTTTATTACTAAACTAAACCTATTTTGTAGGAAAAAATATTTCATCTAAAAAAAGTTCCTAATGATACGGTAAAAATTTTGGGTTACTTGATGATAGTCTTTCAAATATCCTAAAAAAAATTTCAACTATTATTTCGTTTACCAAATTTAGTAAAATTTTAAAAAAAATTTAATTGCTGACAACTAATGTATTTTCAGTATTTTTAAAGCGGACAATTTAAGTATCATTTGGGGTCGGGTTCGAATCCCGGTCAGGCATGGATGTTTGTGACCGTCAATAAATGTTGTTATTTGTCTATGTGTTATTCATTTCTTTGTGACAGTAAAAATTCTTTCTGTGTCTGTCCCACTTGACGAAAGCTTATAAGCGGTTCTCTGAACAAGCACACAAGCTGGAATATATATGTACCATACCATACCATAACAAGTATCATTTTTTTTCGTTTAATTTTTTCAGATTTTCAAATATTGACATTGTAGAATTCGATTACCAATTGGAAATATTTAATAGGGTTGTTATTAAAAATATATATATTTTTTAATATTAATAAAAAATATGTATATTTTTTACTAGAAGGACTGTTATTAATTACCCAAAGATACCCAAAAAACAAAAACGTTTGGAACAAGGGGAACGACCAGCCTTTATTCCCCTATTTCCACACATAAAGAAAAGAAACAGATTCTTTACTAAATCATACAGTTTACGCTCGAATAGTGGGGGAAAAGTCACAAGTTTTGCAATAGATGAAGTAGCGCCATCTATGGATGCTTCGTAGAACAAAATGGGAAGTCTAGAATATCTAAAACACGAATGCTTCTAATATTTTCTTCGTTTTATGATAATAATAATAATAAAATTAACGTTAATCTTAATAAAATTAATTCGTTAATAAATAGTTTTGATAATAAAAATATAAAATAAGCTGTATGAGGTCGTTATCAGAAAAATCTAAACAATCTAGTTATCAGAAAAATCTAAGCAAACATCGAATTGACACGGAACTAAAGAACTTTTGATTAATTTATATTTGTACTGTGTTTACTAAAAGGAAAAGAGGGTTGCATGTTTTATTCCTTGTGTAAAGCCTCTCTAGAATTTCAGTAAAGTTTATACAAAAATACAGTTTCTAAAATGCATGATACTAAATTCGGAGCGTCGATGGCAAATCTGCGGGAAAATGTCTTTTGTTTGTTAAAATAAAAACATATAAAATATCATAAAGCATGAGTGATTTAATAAGCTAGTTTAATTGCAAATTTAACTATCATTTTCATCAAGCAGTTATTTTACTAAATTGTTTTGCTAAGATAAGTCTAAATATTTTTGCTGTCGATTTGCTTATTCCGTGTTTGTTGTCAATCGATTCTAATTTTAACATTCTATGTTAAATCGAAACTTACAAAATATCTCAATGATAGTAAGACAGACACAGAAAGAAGTTTCTGTCACAGAGAAAGGAATATACACCCAGGGCGAAGGCGGGAATCGAACCCGAACCCTTTACAACGCGCAGACTTCTAGAGTAATGATTCAAACCACTTGGCCATCCGTGCCCCGTCGTGTTAGAAGTTCTAAATTACGGAAATGTCATAAGAAAGGTCATATAGTCATAACTTCTTTCAAACGAAGCACGATTTACGGACGCTAGTATTACGTAGTATGAAATTACAACGTTATTTCAAAATCAAGACGTTTTTGCTCCTTATAAATTTATAAGGTGTTTTAAGATGGGGTTGGGAGGCTTACAAGAATGCATAAAATTTACTTTTCAAATTTTGTTTCGTCTGAAAACGTTTTTGTAACTAAAAGTTAACGTTTTCTTATCAGTAATTTTCTAATATCTATCATTCCACTTATATCTATTGTTTGAAAACATGACGAATAGGTGTTACTCCAAAATTATATGGATTTAATGACTTTCCATTTTTAAAACCAATTTTTACAGAAAAAAAACCATCTAATTTAAGAGGGACTGTCAGTCCCATGGAGCTAAGACATTAGTTTTAAAATCACAACTTTTGCAAAAAAAATTGCTTTGCCATGTTATCCCATTTTCACCAGGTATGGTCATCATCATTACATCAATTTGAAACAAAATTGAAAAAAAAAATAACATGTGGTTATTCAGTTATTAATTGATAAAATATGAAATAGTGTCGCCATCTGCTGTATATTTTTGCATTTTAAAACTTCACAAATATATAATTAAATAACTAGATAATATTTCGTTTCAAATTTGTTTGATTTCGATGTTATGTTGATTCTCCATATCTGGGGTAAAAAGGGCTAACAGGGCAAACCAATGGGTTCCGGACACAATCCCGACAGCCGAAATCCCGACAAGCCAGAATCCCGAAAGCCATAATCCCGAAAGGCCATAATCCCGACAAGGACGAAATCCCGAATGGGTCGAAATCCCGACAAGGACGAAATCCCGAATGGGTCGAAATCCCGACAAATCTATAAATTAAAGCCGTTATGCTTGATTACGGGCAATTTAATTGTTAATTTTTGCTTTAATATTTTTACATTTGAAGAGTGACTTTTCCTTTATTGCTATGTAACCATAAAATGCTTTTGGTTAAAAAAAAAAAGGTGTGTTTTAATCAAAATGCATTTTTGTAAGGAAATCACATATATAATTAATCGGAGTATATTTAATAGTCTATTGTTTATCTTTTTTAGTGTTTTCGTTTCATAATTCGGACTTATTCATTATGTGGTGTGGTCTAGGTTGATATAATTTTTCTTATAATAGGTTATGTAGTAAGTTAATTGTGATTTTACGCTGAGTTCAAATATTTAATAAGATACGTGTGATTAATTAGTTTCTTTTGAATTGTCAAAATCACGTTTTACTTAGGATTAAATCAGCAATTAATGGAAATAAAACACCAAAAATTGTAATTGCATTATTTTAAAGTTGAAGGGAAAAAACCTATGCATGTCAATGAAGGGAACTATAGTATCGCCTTCAGACACGTTTGAAATTTTACGATGAATGTCGTTTACTTGTCAACAATGAAAGGTGTGTCTGTTAATAGTACATTAGATATACCTTTGGGGGTGAAAGTAATTCACAGAATGAGATGAATGTTGAGGCTTTTGTGAGTTTAGATGAAGGCCTTAGACGAAAGTATGTTATTGTAAATAGTAGCAGGATACCTTTATCTACGCATAGAAGTATTTATAGCAACCCTAGAAAAGCGTAGCTTAAACTGGTTTTCCCACCCGTTTTGTTATTTTTATTTGCCCCTGGTGTTGGTCAACTATAGTAATCCAGCAAAGTTAGATTTTTATATATAAAGAAGTTATGTCTTAATAACTATCATAGAACGGGAATTGACCTATTCCACTGTTTTAGGAACGAGAAACATAAAAATTTGGATATTATGAATTATTATTAATTGCCTTAAATAACAGTTGTTAATTTATTATTAAATGTTACTTTGTAATAATTTGGGAAAAGTAATTATTATTTTTGTTAATTGTTATAACTTCCGGAATGGGGTAAGAGGCTTACCTAGCTTTTAGTTTTATTTAAAAAAAAAAAGCACCAATAAGTTAGAAATTTCTTTGCACGCGTTTTGTTCTCGGAAATCTATTATTATTTTTTTAACTGAGAGAAATTTATTTCGGAAAGTGAAAAAAGTTACAGCTTAAAAAAATATTAATCAGATAAAATATCAGATATAGTTCTCAAGATTGATGTTTTTACAATAAATTGTAGTTTGTATATGCATAAGATTTTATGGAATAATTAATTTTTCCCCTTTTGAATGCTTTCTTTTGTGTTTTTTAAAAATATTTTTTTAAAGCTTAAATCTTACTCTGGAGTGTCCTTTCAGGGAAATCCTAGATATTAAAAGAGAATCATATAAGTCTAATCACTAAGGATCAACTAATTAAAATATAATGTAAATTAATTAATAGCCCATCAAGAAATATAAAATTTAAAACATATAGCTAAGGAAAATAATTATTACTACTAATTATTAGCAAAAAACCCACATATTTGCTTGTTATCAATAAATGATAAATTACCAAATAATTTTATTCAATTAATAAAGTAAATTTAAAAGTTTAACTTATGGGATAGCTTAATAGCCATTTTTAAGTCTATTTTTTTACCTTTTACGAAATAGGGGGGGGGGGGGACCGGGGCTGGTTTTCCCATGGGGTAAGTTTTCCACCATGCCTCGAGTTGGAAATAAATTATTTGAGGGAGGGGGGGGGGGGTGGAAGGGAACGGTCTGCTTCGTTTTCGAAGATACGCTGTCTATTTCACTCAAAAGAATTTTTGTGCAGTTGATCATGTAATTATTTTGTTAGAGCTGTTTTTATGATTTTTTCAACATTGAGTAATTTTTGTATGCTTACATTCACACCTAAATTAAGCGTCCTTCCATTTTCCATTTAACTTACAGTTTTATCATCGAGTACACTAGAAGAGGGTTTCTCGTACTAAATAAATATGTATTTGTCTTAAAAATAACTTAAATCTCTAAAAGTCAATGAAATATTAAAGTCGAAAAATGGCGACGGCCAGGTTTACCAAAATGTCACGAGTCAAGAGAAATCCAGCAATGCCTTGTATAAAACGTGCTTCAGCCTTTATAACGTTCCAAAAATGCAATTACAGTCGAACCCCGCTATAGTTAAACTTCAACGTAACCAACACTTGGTTCATTATATCCCATGGTTCACTACAGCCAACTTTGCTGAAATTTTTTTGTACGATATAAGGCTTCTAAATGAAAATTATAATAATTGTTTTGCCCATCTTTAATATTGAATAAATAAATCGAATTTATATAAAAAAATATTTAAGAAAATTACAATTAAATTGATTAATTTTTGAAATTATTAAAAAATGTCGAACATTTCGGAATAGCCGAATTCCGAAGGATCCGTGTATTGGAAACTGTGTATTTGTATAACGGACAAATCTTTACATATATTTAATTGACTGGCTCCATCTTCATTCTGATGGCTTTTTTTCCTTGGAGAAGTCCTTTATTTTTCAAAACTGTTTTCTCTAATTTAAAATGTGTTTAAACTCTTTCATAAGAAATGAGTGACTAAAGAGTACATGTTAAAAGGCGAAGTATTGAACAGTTCCACTTGGGTCAAGTTTTCAAGAGGTATTGGTAAAGAATATGAAATATGTACAGTTGGGGACAAGAAGATGAATAGCTTCATTGTACTCCAGAAGGGGTAGGGTAGGTTGGTTACACAGAAGTACTGCTGACACGCCCCTTAGAATTGTGTGTGAGTTGAGGGGGGTGAGATGAATGATTTGAAAAGAAAGGGTTGTTCCTGGAACTTCTAGAGGGACTGAAGATAAGCATGCTTCTTGTTTACTATGAAAAAGGTCTAGTTTTAGTGAAATTTGACCTGTTGTGAAAAATTATCTTCACGCTTGCCACTTATATAACTTAAAATATAGCGATACGAAGAAAGAAATAAGAATGGGAAATTTGGGTTCACAAGCGAACTCTCATTTTCTAAGCGGTTCACTATATGTATCCATATAAAATAACGTGTTCAGAAGGGACCTCTAAAAAGTTTCATAACAGCGGGGTTCGACTGTATTTTTTAATATACACTGTTCAAAACAATTAGGGGAGCGCATGGTTTAAACGTTTTCACCTCTAATGATTCGATTCATAATCATCAGCTTGAGATTTTTTCTCACTAAGTTAAGATATAGCACTTATTTATCGTTCGATGGAAGAATCGTGTCTTTTGAAGAATTAAACAATGTTTGTTTTAATTAAATGAAAATATGAAAAACATGGTAAAATAAAATTTACTCCCAAAAAGTTTTATGAAATAAATTAACCCTAAATTATTCACGCCTGCATTCCAATAGATGTTTAAAAATTGAATTTACCTTTTTTTACAAATAAAGTTTTAAAAAATAGTGTTACAATTTATTTAAAAGTTATTATTCCAATTTTTCCCCTTTCATTTTAGTTAAAAATTAAGATCAAAGAAACTTTCCCAGGTCTCCCCTAATAATAATCAATCGATTGCAGCAATTAATACATAAAAAATGGACACAATAAATTTTGATTTTTTATTGCTATTATATACGTTAACTAACATAATAAATTCAATAACCTTATAATCAATAACCTTACAAACCATAAAAATCAGTAACCCTATCTTTTATCCCTTTAAGTGTTCATTGCTAAAAATACAAAATAATTAGGTAAATTTCAAAACCTGCATCATTTCTCATCCTCTTTTTTGGCCGTTCGCGTAGAGGAGTATATATATTTTTTTTAATGAACGCTTGTACTCAATTTTGGAAAACTTTCACCTCCCTTCTCCATCCGAAACCCCCCAAATTTTTAGCCATTTGTTACTGATACTGTTTAATTTACGACCACACCCCTAAACTAGCCAAGTACAGCGATAACGGCGCCAAACTAAAACACTTACGAAAACTTAAACGAACCGGAGTTTAAATAATACTGATTCCAGTACATTTATCCCACAACAAAATGATAATTGAAGCAGTAATAAGTATTAACAACATTTAGTTTTTATGGACAAAATTGAACCACCAGAAACGAATCATCCATGTACTATAAAAAAAAATACCAGACAGTACATTACTATACAAAGAGACAATTAAAAACTCCACAAAACAATGAAATAATTAGCAGCACATTTTTTTTATAATACACAATTTCAATAAACAGAAGACAGCCGATAGTATTTTTTTTACAACAAACAGTTTATATTTCATTTAAAATAAACCAATATATCTAATTTAAAAAAAAAATCGAGAAATGGACAAAAAATCTATTTTCGGGATTTCGACCCATTCGGGATTTCGACCTAGTCGGGATTCTGACCCATTCGGGATTTTGACCTATTCGGGATTTTGGCTTGTCGGGATTTCGGCTTTCGGGATTCTGGCTTGTCGGGATTTCGGCTGTCGGGATTATGTCCCAGACCCCAAACCAATATTTATGCCGAAGTTGTGATTCCAAAACTCTTTGGGACTGACGATCCTTCTTAATTATAAGTCACTTTTCTTACAATCAATCTAAAGATACAACACAGAAATCAACGAAATGCTATAATAAAATTATCTATTTTCGTAAAAAAAATTCCAAGGTGTCAGCCATTATTCATTTTTAACTCGTTTCATAAAAACTTCAATGTTTTACACCAACTATTTTTACTTCCGATCCAATTCCGAAAATCGAAAGCCCCATCTGCATTATTAATGCCACCAGGTCCATTACTGATCGCTTCACTTCCTATCCCTTTCGATTTCTGCAAACGATAGCACACACTTAACTCAAAAGGAAATGGAGGATTTATTCGGTCACTTTTATCTACAATTCGCCGCATCAGTTTGACAAAAGTTTAAACGATAGTTTTTTTAAAAAATTATTTAAATATTTTTCGTGACACCGTTTAATATTATTACCATATTATTTAAAATGAGGAAATTTAGACAGTTTAAAGGAAAAAAACATATACATACGTTTATCGAAAAAACACGCAACTTTGAAAGTATTTATTTAAAAGCGTTATTTAAGTTAGCACTGACAAAATTGAAACAATAGCGATTCAGATACACAAAACCGATCTGAAAATTACAGTTGTTCCAAGTTTGTAAATTACACTATTGATACATGCAATTAGTGTTTAACCACACTTTAATTTTTCTCAGAACTTGTAATCACTTTTCATACATAAAAGCACAGTTCAGATTTATAAATTCTAAATTTTAGTGTTTCTTCGGGAAAAAAAACACAATCTATTCACGCCGTTCATTTTTTTTTTAATTTTAAAACGAACTCGATTGTTTATAAAAGCAGTTTATTTAATAATTTTTCTCGGAATGCCAGATATTTTGATTGTCCATAGGAATAGTAAATTTTTTCTTACCAACGGTCTCAAAACGATGTTTCCCATTTTGTCAAAATAACCTTTCAAATTTCTGACATTAGTCTTAGTCATTTAGAACTTAGTCATAGTCATGTACTTACTAGCTTAGCCTATATAAAACTTTGCCATTTAGATTTCTCGTAGAAACAGTAAATTTTTATTTTGCCACATGCATCACTGACTTCTTAAAATTCCTTAATTTTTAAACAAAAATAAACAAAACAATTTTTCAAATTTCTGACATTAGTCTTAGTCATTAAGAACTTAGTCATAGTCATATACTTAGAATAAACTTTGTCATTTAGATTTCTCGTAGAAACAATACATTTTTATTTTGCCACATGCATCACTGACTTCTTAAAATTACTTAATTTTTAAACAAAAATTAACAAAACATCTTTTCCAATTTTGTCAAAACAAAATTTCGAATTTCGGACTTTAGTCATTTAGAACCCTTATCTTATCCGGCCCTCCGATCCCTCTTTTAACCGTTTAAATAATTGTGCGCCGGGGCTAATCTTCAAGCCCAAAAGTTCAGTGTTAAATGCTTTAATTAAAGTTGCAGAGAGTTCTCTCTTCCCGCTTATAGTTTGAGGGTAATTTCGAACTTTTTTTTCATAGCGTTCGAGGTTAGGTTCCAGCGGCAAAAGGCGGGAAAATAAATTGCTGTCAGGGAGTTAATTTAGATGTCGCGAGTTTTGCGTGTGTGAAAGGTTAGTAGAATTGATTTTTTCTTCTAGAAACTTTTTTTATTTGGGGGAAAAGATGGTAGCTTAAAAGTGTAGGGTTTCGGAATCAAAGTGGTATAACTTCATTTTCCATTATGCAAGGATAGTGAAGATGTGATAAATAGTTTTTGTAATTTTAATTGTTTTAATTTGCTTTTAAAAAAGAAAAATCGGAGGTTACAGACGTATAAATCGGTCACTGACAATCAGGTTTACCAACAACACAAAGATTTTTCAAATTTATAATTTTACTAAATATTAAAATATTGATTAGTCATTTTAATTATCTGCTATAGAAATAGTATTTGAAAAAATTAAAGGAAATTAAATTTTTAGTCAATAATTAAAATTTTAAACTAATGCAGTGAAAACAAGTTTACACTTTAGCCAATTTTCTTATACTTCAAAGAGTTAACTACGAAGAAATTTATGCTGTTCTGGAAATCTTAAAAGCATGAAGATCAGTAACGTGGGGGCATGTATCATACGAGATTAAGTTAAAGAACAAATTATAATAAAACAATTTATATATAAAAATTTATAAACACACACACACAAAACCACAAAAACAATTTATAATAATAATTTAAAATGAGAAAGGTAAGGCGTTTTTTCATAAATAAGTTATCATTACAACTTTTCTCTGTAAGCGACATTTCAACTATTGTTCTTCAAGAAATATTCGTCCTCTTTCAAAATCTATCAAATAAAGAGAAGTCAGGGTCACATAAAGAACTACTTATGGAATAAAGAGAAGTCAGGGTCACATAAAGAACTACTTATGGAATTATCCTCAATTTTTGTCCGAATCTATGAATTATGTCATTTATGGCTCTTTAGTTGTCATTTCTAATAAATATTAAACTTAATTTCCAAAATGACAATTATTTCAACACATCATAATTATTTTAATATTCTTTATGATGCACTTAATAAAATTAGGATTTTATAAAAAAAAAATCCACAAAATTAATTCCTTTTGATGGAGATGCGAAAAATATGAACATAAAAACTAGCGTTCAATTGGTTATTTTGCATAAATTAAGTAAAAAAAATATTTGCTTTTTCTTTTTTTCTTCTGCAAAGCATAAAAGCACAAAACTACACCTAGTCTCAGAGCCCTCTTGTAAACAATACTTAGTAAAAAAATTTAAATTAACGAAAGGTCCTTACTGTAAAAAATCTGTTTACTTTTAAAAAATAAAATGTCAGCTGGTATGCCACCAAAAATTCCGGATAAATTTACGGAGAAAATCAGGCTTAGATTTAAATTTTAACTATTTTTAATAAAATGTGATACATTTCCCAAACTATACGGATTTTTGTTGTCATACCATATGATCTTTCTGGCATTTCCCCAGTAAAAACAAGACCATTTTTTTAACAGTTTGTAGTCGTATTTGGTTTTATGCCACTTTACCTCTGAAGTGTAAAGTTGGCGGTCGCAGTTACGGGTTTGGCGTGAGAGAATTAATTAAAACTCTGGAGGAAATTATGCGGAATCGGGGTGGACGTGAAATGAGAAGCTGAGATTTTTTTTTGTCTGTAGAAGTTTTGTGGTTCTTAACTTGGGGACTTGTTGGCCATTTTTTTCGTTTGTGGGGAATTTGAGGAAAATAAATCTAATTAATGAGGATGTCTTAGATTAAAGATTATGCACTTAATGACAAATGGCACTTAATTACAATTTTCTTTGATTTTTCTTAACCTTGTATATTTTTAGAAATGAGAGATATAGTTTTGTGGAAAAAAAATATATATTTGTAACGACCGCAAATGAACTCACAAGTAATAAAATGAATTGCACTGGTAATTTTGATTCACTGTATAGTTTTTTTTCTTGATTACTTACTATAACAAGATATAAATATATAATATTGAATTTGGATATAAAATAACTTGGAATGCGCCCTCTATAGAAAGAAGGGGCATAGGTTTTATAACCCGTTACACTACTCGTCAGAAGTGATACATACACAAGAGACACGCATAGAAAGGACGGCAAGGGAAAAAAAGAAAGGACGGCACAAATAGGGGAGAGCAGGGGAATCCCGCCACCTCGGGTAATGCCGCCACCCCTTGTATCTCGCCATCGGTGTGTGTGGGAGGGGGCTGTGAGCGCTGACCTGTAGCAGGAAACAAAGTAATTTGTAGTATAGACGCTAATGGCCGTGCGGTGAGTTGGAGTAAAGTTATTTGAAAAATACGGTTTTTAGTGATTTTCATCTAATCTTGAGCCTTCTGAAATTAAGCGATAAGTGACTGCTATCTCTAAGTTAGATAAATCAGTTATATATAATTTAAAAGAGTAATTATTTGGCTATTTTATTACGTCGTTAGTTTGTACGCTACGCTAACTACTTTCTTTAAACAAGCCGTCGATGCCATTATGTCTTACTGGGGTAATGCCGCCACATCACTCTGGAGTTATGCCGCCACATGCAAAAGGATGGCGGCATAATCCGTGAAATAGAAATTTCATATATTGGCCCTACAACCTATTAGTTTTCGTTAGAAATGTCACGTATCTGAAAAAGAATAACTGAACAGGTCAAATAGACCAACGAAACTTTAAAAAAAAAACCCTGCATAGTTAGTTGCACATAGAAAGTTAATAAACGAGCTGTATCCTGTACAACTTACCATTCCAAAGTTAATTAAACCTATTTTAGTTCTATATGTATTGCTTTATTATGTAATTTTCAATTATTCATAGATAATTTGCTTTGTTTGTTGATGTGGTGGCATAACCCCAGTGGTGTGGCGGCATTACCCCAGGTACCGGGGTAATCCCGCCACTGTGCGAGCTTTAGAAAAATGCAATTTTATTCAGTTTCTATTAAAGATTTAAATTTTAAAAAATCACTACAAGATAGGTTATGAACTGTAGTATGCTATGCTCATTACAATTTGCATTAATTGCAATACAATTCTGCATGAAAATTCAATTTCCCTTAAGGTGGCGCCATTCCCCTTCTCTCCCCTACATCGACAAATAACAACATTTATTGACAAACATAAACATCCATCCTCGGGATTCGAACCCGAACCCAGAAGCTGCAAAGGCCAGCTCTCCTCCTAGAATTTAGATATAACTATCCAATTGGATTTTCAAATGAAAACAATATCAACGCAGGTCGTAGAGGAAGGGCTGACATTAAGACCTGTGTTGGTTGAGTATTTATGACCTACTTAATTGAAATCGAATTATTCAATGTTCAAATAAAATATATTAATTTAAAATATTAGAAGTCAGTTACAGGATGAAAGATGAACCTTTATATCATATGGATTTAAAAGATAATGTCTATGAGATATTTTAAACTTACACCATTTTCAAAACTGAATAAAATCCTGTAACTTTACAACAGAGGGTGATTGTAAATATGCTGCCATTAACCTGTGATGTCCATTTACATATAATGTAAAATTATTTGTGCTGCAAATATTTTATAGAAAAAAAACTGTTAATTTACACATGACGTACACTAACGCCATCATGACCATGACTGCCGTCATGAGTTAGTTATTTGTTTAATGCTGCGATCACTAGATTTTAGGTATATACTTATGAGATTATAACTGTTGTCTTAAGTGCTTATATTATATATTTATATTAGGTCGTAATTACTTTTCGAAAATACTTTTCGATCTCGTAAATTTATGAGCACTTATAAAAGAAATATTGTCTATTTTTCTTTTACGTGTAAATCATGTCGAAGCGTACTATATTTAGCGAAACAAAAGTAATTTTGTATGACACTGAGTACGCCGAGTATTTCATAATTGAAAGCAGTGAGAAGTCATATTTATCACAAAATGTTTCATCCCAAATTGAAAACATAGATTTACTCATATATGGGAAAAGTCAACTTTTTTTTCAGTGTATTTAAATTTTAAAAATATTTGCACATTTTATTTTTATTTGTGATATTTCTTGGATTGCAATTGTATTTCGTGCTAAAAGAGGAATTACCATATCAAAAAATATGCGAATGTGCTTGCACTGATAAAGGAAAACAGCGAAACAAATATTATATCCCAAAAATATAAAAACTTAAAAACAGATATTTATCTGAATACAACATTTGATTTCTCTAAATCTAGGTTTAATGCATTTTAATAAATTATAAATATTTTATAAAAAATTAATGTTCTTCAAAAGAAGTCTGCAGAAATAGGTGTATCAACTATCATACCTTACCAAAATCAATTTGTCATCAAGCATATTTAGTCCTTATCTGTAATACTAGATGGCGCTGCCACGTAATTCAATATTTAACTTCCAGCTCCAAAAAGTCAGACAATTTTTTTTTTTTTTTTGAATTATCGTCGTAGAGCTACACGAGGGCTGTTGGCGTCGGGGTCGTGCAATAGAACCACAGTCAAGTGACGAGCCGACTATTTATTTATTTATTTATTTATTTATTTATTTATTTATTTATTTATTTATTTATTTATTTATTTATTTATTTATTTATTTATTTATTCATTCATTCATTCATTCATTCATTCATTCATTCATTCATTCATTCATTCATTTATTTATTTATTTATTTATTTATTATTTATTTATTTATTTATTTATTTATTTATTTATTTATTTATTTATTTATTTATTTATTTATTTATTTATTTATTTATTTATTTATTTATTTATTTATTTATTTATTTATTTATTTATTTATTTATTTATTTATTTATTTCGATATCCAGAAACTCCGAAAACATTTACTTTTTCTATATGTTTTTATACGATGAATGAATAACAGAAATTGGGATTGGGTCATTTCACATGCGAAAATTTTTGTAAGTAATGAAGTTTAAAATAACTAAATCAGCGAAAAACACTTTAACACAATTTATTAATTATTTTAACTACATTGATTGACGAATTTATTTATTGCAGTCGGCACATTTAAAGAAATTGAAGCAAAACTATTGCGATAGATGGATCAGTCATGACATTTCTCGGAAATTCCGAAAATTATTAATTTTTAATTTAGGATAGTTTACGGAACATTCAACCTTTCCAAAAGTTGCGTTTTGAAAATGCTTTTTTGCTTTAATTAAATGATTTTGCAGAATATAAATTAGTGTTTTGTATTTTCACAACTGTATACAAATACTATAATATTTATAATTCCACAGTAACCAACAGAGCAAAAAGAATATTGCACAATTATATTAAAATGAATTGCAGGCATTTCTTCGAATCTTCATCATATGTTTCCTATTCTATTTAGCTCATTCCTTTTAACCCTTTACCAACTCATCGGAAAACCCCACGCATCAATAAAAGCACGATTTTACAACACAAAAAAATAATTATAAGTTAAAGCAGCAACCGGAAAGCGTCCATGACATTCACATTTTAATTGAGAAGGATCATTCCGTGTCCGAGAATCCAATAGAGAATTCGGTCAATTCAAATTCTTCCTGGAGAAAACGAAACGAGTCATCGTGAATCATCTACTACGAGAGCGACGTCACGTCCGACTTCTAGGGATGACGTCATGTTCGGCCAATCAAGGGGTTCCCCGGAAATGACGATGATGAACGTCACGCAACCCGTTCTGCTGCCATTCGGAAGGGTTGAATTGTTTGTGTTCTTTTTAACAAGTAGTTTTCTAAATTTCATGAACATAAAATTTACAGTGAGAGCAGTATTTTATTAAAACTTAATTGTATTTTTTTCATAATTTAAAACGATTCATTAAACCAATTCAGAATTTTCAATACATTAAATAACCTTCATCCTTACTTTTTTTTTTAAATACATATCCAAACAAAAAAACAACTAAATTGAGAACCAAAGGAGTGAATACTACCTTGTTAATTACTGTTATTTCAAAAAATAAAAATAATAATAATAAAAAGTCAAGGCTGGGATAAACGAATTTCTCCTTATAAAAATGTTTGAATTATTTTTTTTTAAATTAAAAAAAACTTAATTACCAAAACATATATAATTTTTTTTTATAAGAAAAAACTTGTTCCTTTATCCAACAAAGAATCAAAGAAAAAAGGTATTTTTGAATAATATTTACATTTAAGACTGGAAAGCCCTGACATTAAGAATGGCAGCCTCGAATTATTACCAGTAATTTAAGGAAAAACTTGAAATAAATCCTTGAACAAGTTCATGTCATTCCTCTCAAATAACAAGTAACTTGTTTCTCAAAACGATATTTGTTTAACATCTTTCCTCTTTTTCGTCCCTGAACTTCCTTTACCGTCTCCTTTTATTTGGGTTTCTGGTTAGGAGCTCTTTGACAAACGTTCTAAATTTGCATTGCAAATTGAGCGAAATATTCTAGTAACTCGAATAATAAAGACATGTTAATAAAGAAATACAAAAGAGGGAAAAATCGTTTTCTGATTGTCCGACGAATCAAAATAAGGTCAGCTGTTTGATAAATAGGTTAGATTCGTTTGACGTCATGATCGTTTGGTGGATCGGAAATAGTTCTAGTTGTGGAATCGGGGAATTCCTCTAATAAACTTGTTGTGTCGTAAATGAGTTGCCTCAAAGAGATCAAGGTACTTTGGAGAAATTGTTAAGGTGAAAGTTTGTTGTTGTAATAATTCGAATGTAGCATTTTGATTAAAGTTGTGGGAAAAGATAAATGTTGGAAAGTTTTTGGATGTCCTTGATTAAATGAAATTTTAGCTGTAAAATTAAAAAAGTTTGAAAGATGTCAAAAAGATATTTGTGTATAAAAAAACAAATCTAAGTAATTTCCGTTTGGTTTTACAGTAGAACCCCGATTATCCGAGTTAATGTGGACCGAGACTAACTCGGATAACCGAAAAACTCGGTTAAAGCAAAAATTTTAAATAAAACAATTCTGTATGTCTAAGTGTATATTTTAACAAGTACAAATGTTATACAGACTACGTGTAATTCATATGCAGGACATTGAAGTAGTAGTTCTTTCACTTGAAGAGTCTTTAATTGTTTTTTGTTTTATGTTATTTTGGCGTTTCTCGGCAGCAGTGTAAGAAAAATTGTTCGATTTCTTTTCCTGAAGATTTGTGAGATCATGTTCTGTTCAGAATTTTTTTTCGATAGTCGTCGGAAAAATCCTATTCAAAGCTCGGTTAAAGCGGAAAATCGGATTATCGGGACTGCACTGTATTCAAAATAATATTCTTTAAAGTTAGTCAATAATCATTATTATAGGTAAATAGAATAAACAAATAAAAAAAAAATTAAAATAAGAGGAATTGTTTATATTTCTTTCCACTATTGGAGTACAAATTAAACGTATAAAAGTGGTTTTCAGCAATTAGTATTAGTTTATTTTTGTATGAAAATGTAAACTGCAAACACTTCTATAATGTAATTCACTAAAAAAAACGTGTAACATCATATACATAAATTTTTTGTCAACACTAACAATGCTAGTTTCAAAAACTACTTAAAAAAACAAACTAAAAATCAATAAATGTAAAAAAAATAGGTTTCGAAATAAAAACTAAATACAACCGTGCACAAAAAGTTTAATCAAAAATTAGTCAATTTCAAGATTAAGAAAGAATTTCGAAATTATAAATATATAATTAAATTCCGTAATTAACAACTGATTGGTGCAATTTTATGCATAATAAGAAATTTTTTTAGTCATTAAACAACAATAATTCAATTGACTTGCTGCAAAAGCAATGGAACACAAAAAAAAAGCAATCTAAACTCAATTTATACAACATTCACAATTATTCTTTTAGAAATACTATAAGTCACTTCTAAATTGCTGTTTTTAAATCAAAATGAATAGCTAGTTGATTCTAAGAGTATTAATTTTCGTTCCCAACGTTCTCTAAGTTTAATTTCTAAGTAATGTGAAAGCAAAGACGAAAAAGTTTGAAAGAAGCGGTCTATAATAAGACAAAGGCTTTTGTATTATTAATTGAATTACTCAGCAACTAAAACTAAACACTTAGTGCAGCTGCAAAGCTTAGCGGTTGTTTTTTTTATTAAAGCTTATTCTTTAAAGTTTCAATGAACTTTTTTTTGAATTGATTCTGAGACTACTTATAGTATCATACAAATATTAAAAATAAAAGATTACACTTAAATTGTAAGACTTTTTTTTATAATGGGGCTGCAATATTGGCAGTCAAGCCCTCCCCGCCCCCCCCCCCCCCCCCCCCCCCCCCTGGTTTTGCAGACTCGGCATATTCCCCAGAACTGAGAGCCATTCTTTTGTGGCACCATCTAGGCGACTCTCGCTACTATTTTGACGCACAGATTACAATGAATCTGAGCTCTCTGTGGATGTTAAAGTATGCCGAGATTTAATTTTGCCGGGAGAATCCAAGCCAAATGGACCATCCATGGATCTTTTACATGTCACATAATCTTATGACATGCGCGCCCAGGATTTTCCCTTCCAGAAAATCCGACGACTCAGCCGGGGCTCGAGCCCGCAATCTTGGGCTTATGAGGCGGGCGCGTCAGACCTCTCAGCCACTGGGCCGCTAGTAGCGTGCCGAGAGACTAATTTTCACTTGCCGGACATGTACCAAACGCTTAGTAAAAGTTGTTTGGAAATGTAGCAATATAATCTAAGAATATAGTTTAAAATAGAAAATTATTTTTCATAAATTTAAGTAAAATAATAAGAGACTATATTTTGATTGTAATTTCGAAAAATTGTATCAGTAAAGTAATTTAATTGAGACTTTAATAATAATTTAGACTCTATAGATTTATTTTCATATACTATAATTTTTTAATTCGTATAACTATCCTACTTTCGAAGTTCCTATTTTCATGGAATAAATAACAATGTAAATTATTGAGTTTGAAAAAAGAAATTTTGACGTTTTTCGTTTTGATGACTCTCAAAAGAATGTCATTTACTTTAAATTACATCTATCGATCAGATATCATTGAAAAATATGTGTTAACCTGTGGATATAAATCGATGCTTGACAACATCGTATTCCTATTACCAAACACAAATTCTTTCAAAAAAAGCCAAAACAAACTCAAGGAAGTTAATAAGTCCTTGACTTCCTTAAATGTCTTCTTCTTTGAGAAGCGATGACAGATCAGACTGCGCCATATAAAAAGCATTAATAAAACAATTTGTTTTGTCTCACAGCAATCAACAAGTCAAAATCACATAGTCTCATCCAGAATTGGTATCTTCCACATTAGAGTAAAAAAACCATTTTGTACAACATTTTTTTAAATAGCAGTTGTTATGTGATTTTTCGTTTCGTGCAAGCAGTTGTGTTTTTTATATTGATCATAATAGCACTAAAAAAAAATTGGAATTTCTCTTAACAGGTTATTTAGCTAAATGATATGTAACCACTTGTTTTGAGTATAAATATTAGTTACATATGGTATTAGGGAAAGCGAATATGAAACTACTCAAAACTATGTACAATTGTTTATTACTTTTTACAAACTGCACACTTTTATTATAATACACTACGATGTCATTCCAAACTGATTTATGTCACACAGAATATATTGTGGCAACAATTGAAATTAGTGGAGATAGTGGATAAAATTGAACTTTCTCTAACTTAACGGAAAGTTGAATTTTTAGTTTTTTAAATTTTGAATGTACCTCAAAATAAAAGTTTTTGCAATTAAATTAAATTTGGATACATTAGCATTGCTTGATTTATTGCTTTATTATGACGTATCCCACTTGTCTATGTTAGTTCTCTGAAAGTTGGACACTGACGCGTAAGGGAACACGGATCGAACGATTATCCCTTTCAGTCCCAAAAATTTACTAACTTCAGTAAACATCTGATATTCACAAGGATAAGCGAGGCGAGGAGATTTTTAGGTCCAAAAATAAGAGTTCCATAAGAAAAAAAAATTAAAATTTTTTATATGGTTTTTGAAATACGTGCCAAAAAACAAAAAAAAAAATAATTTTTCGGGGGGGCATTGTGAAAAACAACAAAATAAAATAATAAATATTACCTAAAAGCGCATCAAGTTATATATTTCGAGGTATCTGAACTATATTGTTAATAAATTGGTAATTATTTTAACCGAAGTAGTTCACAATTGTGTTTTAAATATGTGGAACTGAAGCGTGAACTTTTCAAAAAAATCAGGTATTTTAAAACGCTTGTTAGCTATTTTTCTAAATTTAAAATAAAATAGTAGTTTCTGACTTCGATTTGAGAGTCGGTGTAAAATATTGATGAATTTATAACGAAGTTGTGAAGAATCGAATGATGTGTGCTTGGATGTCATAACGGGACATAAACATTTGGAAGAAAATATTTGAAAGTGATTGACTCCCAAATGGCATTACTGGGACTGAAGAGGGTTATATACAGCCCAGCTTTTTACATTATAAACGTTTTGTGCGGAAGCTTAATAGAAAAAAGAACTTGTTCATTTAGTTTCTTCACTATCTCTCTTGTCCCGTGCTTGGATTCGGACAGATTCTCTGGCACCGATTTTCAACATTTCAATGGTTCGTCCTTGGGGATCTATGCGTTGGGTATGTCCTTGGAAGACGTTGCCACGATCGCAATTCAACAAGAAACAAAGAACATATAATTCGGTTTTTAAAGGGAAAAAGGGTTTCTTCGAACATTTAACTTAGGGGCATTTTTTTTTAGGAGATTAATATTCTATTTTGGAAAGTATTCATAGGAAATGAGTGGGTTAATGTGATAGTAAAAAAAATGTAAATGAGAAACTGAGTATGTCTGTAGTAAAAAGATTATCTGAATATTTTGTAATATAAATACGCCGTTTAAACGTCACAACATTTGTTTTTTACTACTTTATATTTTTGAGTTTTTGACGACTGACCCATCAAGAGCAAATTGTATGAAACACAGAAATATTAATAACACAACCCACAAATATTAAAACTTAAAAATTTATGAAACTAGTATTAATGCAATATACGATCTGACAAATTAAACTCATTACGTTTGGCATTCGTTAATTGTAAGACATATTGAAAACTTAAATACACCGAAAGGTATTTTTGTGCAGCTCAAGTCAGTGAAAATGAAAACACGCGTCTCCTTGATGTAAGGTTTCCCACCAACACCACAAAATTTTAAGATTTTTTTTTAATATTTTACTTGTATTTGAATTTACAAAAATGGAAGAATTTAGTTATAAACTTCTGTGCTACAGCAATATGGATTTAAAAATAAAAAAAAACAGTTTAAAATTTAAATTTAACTCATAAAGTGAAAACAAGTTTACGAGTTCAGTGGTCCAAAAAAAAAATTGCTTATCCGATCAGAATCGTTTAAAATCTAAAATAGTAACTTATTAGTATATGCTATAATCTATCATTCCCAATAACATTAAAAACAAATGTTATTGAAATTTTTTTCAAGCAAAAGCTCATCAATTAACCTATATACAGGACAAAAATACTCCTGTTTAAATCCTCTATTGAAGGGCGCAGGAAGATGAAACGTCTTCTAACGGCGAAACTCCCGTATCTTTTGGCTCTTAGGTGCCTTTAAATATGTAGACTCGGCATGAGCAGAGATATTCCCACTGTGAATGACCCGAGTATAGACAAATACGAACTCAAAGTAACGGGAAAATTAAGTGACGGTAAATTAGTTTTATTTTCCTAGTATGATCTTTGTGCATTAAAAATATATAATTTTTGTTTATTTTTACAAATTTTTAAAAAAAACATAATTTCAACATGACAATATAATAGTAAGATTCTTATTGGCCAAAAAAATAGTTTTGCTTGTCGATTTAACTTTTTTTTTAAAAAAATTTCCTATTCGCATAACGTTGCTGATAAAGTAACAACTTAACTATCTGGTAATTCTGAAGTTTCAAATTTTAAACAGGAACTATGATATTTAAACCATAAACACTCTGTCCCTTAATAAATATATTACTGACTAAATATTTTTTCAGTGTGTGTGTGTGTGTGTTAATTTTTATCTTAAAACTAGGTTTGTTAAATAAATATGATGCCACGTGTAAAACGAATAACTATTATTACAAAATACGACTTTTTTAAAGCCAGCTATTTGTGTGTTATTTGAAAAATAATAAATTTTCTCATAATTTAAAAGCTATTCTTATTTAGAAAAATAGAGAATTTAGAAATAAAGAAAAATTAATTTTTATAAAAGTAATCTAAAGAATAGCCTTTTAGTGTACCCATTGAAATAAAATATTTTTTAACGGCAGGGTAGAATTACTTCAAACTGACCGTTTTCCTCTTTAGTTACCTAATATTGAGAAAACATTTAAATAAAAATGAATAATAAAATAATGTGTAAAATGTCAAGGTTAAATACTAGTTTTTAAAATACATGGATATTTCTGGAGAAAACCATTTGTCTCCACATATTCTTTTAAGATCAACTTTAAACTTACAAAGAAATTTTCAAAATCCCCAGGATTATAAGTTTGTCGATCTTAAAAAAAGGTTACATTAATAGCGAAAACTTCACCTGCAATTACTATTTCTCAACCTTTGAAAAGTAAACACAACAAAAAAGAGGTCCCAATAAGTCTTTTATCTATCAGATAACTATCAAGGAGTAGTAGTTATCAGGAAACACCGTAAACGAATTCGAAAACACCCAAACGACGGAACCTAAGTTAAAAAAGAGGGGAAACCTTACAACTTTTATGAATAAACGAAGATGGCGTCAGTTACCTTCCACTGGTACTCGAACAGCGCGTAGGATATTCACCAAGGTGAAAACAAGCCGTTCGCCGTTGTCCCTTAAACAGGCCAAGCGGGGACGTTCATTCCGCCGCTCGGAGTATCTACAGAATGTCAACAAGAAATTTCGAAAATATCCGCGATAAAAACGACGATTACGCGCTACGCAATCAAATAATTCTAAAAAGAATGTTTTTAATGGTAAAGAACAGTTGCTGGCGTTTCGTTAATTTAATAGGCGTCCGTTGCGAGTTGAAAGAGAATGTATCCGTGCGCGCTCCTGGTCGCGAAGTAGTTCGCGGAAGAGCACTAATGGAGTTAACTTCATAGAACCGTCGTTGAGAATGATGATAACAAGCGGGCGTCAAAATATTTTTCTCTGAAACACGGAGTTGCTTAATTTTTTCTACCTTAGGCCATTCTACTTAGTTATAATCAAATGTCTCCATTCCCAAACTCATGTTCCAATGGAATGCCGGTGTCCGGTTCGCAGCGCGTCTCCGTGAGATCCCCTTGTTTTGTGATCGCAGTGGTCTGACGAATAACGAAACTGTTTTGTTTGTTCCTGAATCAACCCATAATTATTTATAGTTTTTTAAAAAAAATAATAGAATTTTTTTGGAGAGATTATTGTGAATTTTAAATGACTGTGTATTCAAAGTTAGAACGTTTCTATTTTCCCCAATAAAAAGTGAAATTAAACGAAAAGAAAAAAAATCGCTCGCTGGAAAAAGTTAAAAACGGAAAGGCGTGTTTTAAGAATCGTCACGTGTGCCATCATCTACAACAACAACGACAGTGTTTTTGTAGACCAAAACCGCAAGCAAACTGTCCGGCCGCAGCAGCATTTCTTGCGGTTGATGGTCCGCTCGCTCGCGAGGCACTAGCCCGCCGAGACCCACCATGAGACGCCGCAAAACCTTCGTCATGAGCGGCACCTGGCTACCCGTCGACGGAGAAATCGCTGACTGGCGCCGCATCGAGCCCTCGCCGCCGCCGACCCTCGTCAAGAAGGGCAGCCCTGCTGCGGTGTTCACGGCCCTGCCCCGCCACTGGCGCTCCAACAAGGACCCTGCCGAACCGCGTGTAGGGTTGTAGTGTTTAGGGACGTTCCCGACGGACTGGTGTGACCGTTTCGTGCCGGGAACGACGAGAACTTCTTGCGGGACTGAGGAACGCGACGGCCGCCTTCAAGAACGGGG
>CM043112.1:52672938-52822182 GCA_023701765.1 Hylyphantes graminicola | reverse complement strand
CGAGGCCTTCCTTCCATCTGTGTTGTAATTGTCCTATCTCCCGCCATTCGTCCTTGTGCGGCCAATCACTTCCAACCAACTTGCTATTCCAAATTCCCCGCCATACCCGAAGTGGAGGCAGCTTCGCTGTCATGTCCTCCTTAAACTGTTAAACGTCGTCGTTCGTTTCCAACTCATACTTATCTGGCACTGGGGAAATTCTTGATCAAGAAGGAGGATCCCCCGAACAGAGACCTTCCATTGCACAAACGGTCGGTTGACGTTCGCCACATCCGCAAATTGCGGTTGCTTGGGGTGCACACTTTTGGTAGTGGGGACAGCGTTCGCGCAGTCCCTTTATAATTGAAATAGTAGAACACACAAACTGAAAAAAGCTTCACCCAAATCCGCCTCTTATAAATTATATTGAGACTCTCCGAGAAGTGGCGTTGTATATTACTTTGTGATAATTTCATTAAAATTCCGATTCATTAATCCGATTTTCATTAAAATACCGGGAGCAGCGCGAACGCAGTCCTGACTACCAAAAATTACACGCCCCAACCAACCGCAATTTGCGGAAGTGGCAGTTGTCAGCCGACCTAAGTGCAATGGACGGCCTCCAACCGGGAGAGCTCCCTTCTTGATCAGAGCATCTTCGGCGCCAAGTAAGTATGAGCGAAAGGGCCCAAAATTAATATTAACACTAGTCATACTTTAATAAATTGCTTTTAGATATTCTATGCAACTTTTGAATATGAATTGCATTGCATCTTCTCTTAAAAAAGGTACTGACACCCAGGGCCGTCTTAAACCAGGCTGAGGCCCTTGGGTGCACAAAAATTTGGGGCGCTTTTGGACAGTACAAAAAGCATATAATATTTTTTACTGAGTATGACCATTTATTATAGGTAATCAAATACAGTATGATATAATATGTCATTAATGATACTAGAATGGTGCTGGTTTTTTGATTACGATTACGGTTTCTTTCGGAATTTCTGTTGAGCAAAATCTTTCATTATATCATCAAAGTCAATTTTTTGAAGGATATAATTTTCTATGCACATAATTGACAAATTACTCAGCCGTTCTTGTACCATTGCTGTTTGCAATTAATTTTTTTATTCTCTTAAGCTGCGAAAGCTGCTGTTGTAGCAATTTCTATGTTGGGAAAAGTTTCTTCGAATGTATCTGATTTTATAAGGTTATGTAAGGTTGAGACATTTAAATCCGCTTATTGCTTTGCTATGTTTTTTAAATATTAGCTTAAATGAAAACATTCTGTTTTAATGTCATCTGCATTAATTTTGTCATGATAAAACTCTGCCTATTTGCATTTTTTGGTCAACTCACCAGATTCAATTGTTGTTAACTGAAAGAAAACTAACTTAAAGAAAACTAAATCGACTATCAATATCTTGGTATGCTGCCGGACGTTTCTTTAAATGTGTATTTAATTTGTCAATTATGGAAATGAAAGTATCTACACGAAACTTCTCCTTGCCTCTCAACAGTGCAGTCTCTTAAGATCCTTGAAAAAAGGTAATACGTGTGCTGAGGAGCGAAATCTTTTTCTTTCAGAATGTATCTTTGTAGTCAGCATATGGATTTTTATCTTTAGCAGCCGTTTCGTACTGATCAAAATTATTGCCTGCTGTATTGACATAACTGATCAAAAATATTCGTAAAGTTTCCTTACAACGACCATGGTTTCCATTTTTTTACTAGGCTTTGGGCTTCCTTTCTAGTGTGTCCTGGTTGATTGATGTCACTTGCAATTAAAGACAATGCTTCAAAAATTTCTAATTTACCATTTTGATGAGCATTGATAGCATTGGCGCTTGCAGACAATCTAGTTTCCGAAAGAGACTCCAGGACTCTCTTTGCACCTAAACGATCCCTCAACACTTTCCATCGTTTTGTCGAAACTGAGAAAAAATTGTACAATTCAACCAGAAACAATGTTAACATTTACTTTGGTTCTTGTTCGGTTGGCGGTGCAGCTTGACTTTGGAATCGGAGTGATTGCGTGAGTAATCGCTAGATGGCGTACTTTGTAAATTAGGTAGGATGTGATTGGAAATATTATTAATTGGAACAGTAGGAATAGGTGCAGTTATCGATATAATGACGTAGTATATGCCTTGTAAATACCTTCTGATAAGATTACTGTTTTGTGAAGAAAATGTAATGTGCCCGATAAATATGTTTTGAGAATAAATGTGCGAGATAAATTGTCGTTCCTTCGGGGCCCCCTGAGAATGGGGGCCCTGGGCACAGGCCCCGTGTGCCCTTATGGTAAAGACGGCACTGATGACACCGCATTTCAAGTCAAAATGCGTATTTATTAAAAATCATAAAACCGTATTGGGTTAAAATTTTGAGCCTCTCTAAACTTATCAGTATTTTGATACTTGAATTTGTTAAATAGAATTTCCAGATATCCACTGACTCATATTCGGACTACACTGCGTTGCATAATGATAGAACCACCATGTATTTTCAACCTAGCTTATAATAATTGAAAGAAATCATTGAAATAATTTCTTTTATTGAAAATATACGTAATAAGAAAGAAAATAACGGAATAAAAACTTAATACATGTTTAACTTTTCATGTAATGAAATAAAAATGGATATATTCTGTTGCAAAATGATAGGACCCGTCATAGTTAATACGTTATAAAAGAACAATTTTTGGCTATAACTTCGAAAATTCGATCTGGCATGCTTTTGACAAGACGTCGGAGTACATCTGCATTAATATTTTCCCATTCTGTTATAATAGCGTCGTTCAATTCTTGAACAGTTGTATATTGCTTTCCGCTTGCGTATACGGCCCTGCTTAGCCTACCCCAAACGTTCTTGATTGGGTTTAAATCATGAGAACAAGCTGACCAGTAAATAACCTGCACTCTGTTATCCAGGAAACAATTCCAAGACGCGTTTGCAACTTTAATACTGGCATTATGATGTTGGAATTTCCAAAATGGACAACCAATTTTTTCTCCAAATGTCAACAAATTGTCTTCCAACATGTCTTGGTACACATTTTTCATTCGACCAGAGGAGAACACATTATTGGTCTGCCCTGCGCTTCCAAAACCAGCCCAAACCATTGGCGATCGTCCCCTTCCCCCACTGTCTCTTAGAGAAAATACTTTCTTCATTTTGTAGATCCCTCTAATAGTACTCCCATCCGCCAGGATCATCCAAGTTGAATTTTGTTTCGTCCCTGAATACTATTGAAGCTACTGTTGTTCCCAAGTCATATGTTCTTTTGTAAATTGCATAATTTTTTGCTGGTGAAGCTCTGTAGGTCTTGGCTGTGTTTTCTTTTTCTTGCACACAAGATGTTCGTTCCGCCAAACCACTCTTGATAAAGTAGACTTGTGAACGTTGATTGTGGGGTCTCGTGATAATCTGGTCAATGTTTCCCCGACTTTTAGTTTCTTTACAACTAATTTTTCTTGCCGAATCGTTAGCTTTCGAGGTCGTCCAGTTGATTTCTTCTTCCCATATTTTGATCTAAGATGGAGAAAATTATTAACCACGTTTGGTGAACGTCCGATATGTCTTGCTATATTCCGTGACGACAATCCTGCTTGGTTTAAAGCTGCAATTTGCCCCTTTTCGGAATCTGATAACTGCTTTTTCCTACCCATACTTAATAACACCTTTTAAAATCTATTGATTTGACTTATTCACAATAAATGCAAGCAAGTTTAGTTGAACTAGATCAAAACAAAGCTTTTATGGCTAGAAAAGTTTCCGGTTGCCTATTTCTATCCTCCGTGAGAAGTTTCAACACATGCAATTTCTCTTGTTTGCTTAAAAGTAAGAGTGGTGCTATCATTTTGCAACAGTAAAGCTCCATTTGTTTTAAACATTTGCTTATTAAGCCAAACTCAAAACTTCTCACAGCTTGATATTCTGCATTCTACTTAATTATACTATTCTAGTTTCTGGAAGAATTACAAACTTATTCAAGAATGTGTTATACAGTTTTTACTCAGAAGAAACAAAGTGGTTCTATCATTTTGCAACGCGGTGTATAAAAATTTTACTTCGATTCAAACAATGTCGTATGATGAGGATAAATCTTTATCACGCGACAGGAATTTTTGTCCAAATAACTTAATTCGCGAATTACAAACAAGGTATTAATTACAATCAGGGTATTACAAGTAATTAACTATTCAGTAATTTAAATTAAGAAAAGAGAATTTTTAACTAAACCTGTTTGCCTTTTCTTCTCTTTACTTTCCCATTTTGGTTTAAAATTATAAGATATTGAAAAACAGAAAATAAAACAACATTCGAAATTCAAACCTTCGAAAAGGAAAACAAACGTTCACGAATTCGGAAGATTCCTTGGCTCATAACAGATGACGTCACAAGCAATCGGCCAATGGCGTACCGCTTTGTGCATTTATTGTTTTATTAAATTACAGAAATATTTTTGAGAAATTTTAAGTTGATATTTGAAACCAGGAGCATTTTTTCTATAGGACCCAATAGTTTTCATACCACTTTTAAAAATATGCAAATTGTCCATTGGTAACGACATGAAAAATGCACTAATTATTCTTTTTTTATTACTATTTCTTCCGTTCGCGCAATGCCATCAAAGTTGGTAAAAATTGTCAAAAACCGTAATTTTTCATAATTTTTTTAAACACTATAAATGTTTTTAATTGCTTTCCTATATCATGTTGTATAATTAAAATTTACAAGAAGTTTTTGAAAATTAGTGAAAAATACGAATTTTCCTAATTTTTTATTACGTTGAGAGGCCGGACGATCTGACATAAAAATATATAATAACTTATTATACAATATATTATAGTATTTATTGTTAATAAGTGCCTATAACATGTGGATATTACATACTAAATTTTTTTTGCCAACTTTGATGACATGGCGCGAACGGAAGATATGGTAATAAAAAAGTAATAAATTGGTGCATTATTCATGTCTTTACCAATTGCAACTTTTCCGCACTATAGCTAACCGAAATAAAATAAAAAGTTTTTTTTCTGCCCACCCTACTAATTATACATATATCGTAACAGTCATAAAAGCAAATATAAATAAGAACAAATATGAAGATATTGCATTAAAATTAGTAAAGGAACTAGACAATCTTTTGTGACACCAAACAGTATTTTTAAGCATTTTTTATTAAAGAAAAATACAGAAGATAGATTATCGTAACAGTCATGCAAACAATAAATAGTCAAATAAATATGTAACTTTGATATCAAGACAAAACATTTTTGAAAACAAAAAATATAACTATGGCATCTTTCTAATTGAAGAAAGATATAAAGTTCTTATTCCTATATAGCAACCATTTTCATGTCTCAATATATTACTTTGCAATTCAATAGTTTATTTATATAGAAATAAATTTAGAAATGGGTAAAGAAAAGAGAAAAAAAATAGTTCCACACTAAATTCCAAAATCTTGGAAAGGTTCCCAATTGAAAATAAATTATCAGTATTTTGTACAAATGTAGAAAAAAAGTTACCAAATCATAATTATTTGAACTATATTTCTCCTAGAAATATGTACTATATCGAGCGTTATTTTTTTTAAAAAAAAAGAACACTATTAATTGATTTTGGTGAAGACCTGAAGTCATTTAAAAATATTTTTTTTATTACATTACAAAACTACAAGTAATCACACCACAATTAGCGGTCGATAACCAAAGGGGTTATTTTTTTAAAGAGCTGTATGTAAAAAATCAGACTAGTCAGCCTTTATTGCAGTTAATTTCACATTGGTGCATGAAAACTATAAAGTATATTATTGCATGTAAAGGAAAAGCCGATAGTTAAACCTAAAATTGCTTTGCATTACAAAAACATAGATTTAAAAACAAATAAAACAAAATACACACTGAGAATTGCAACAAACTGAAAGTAACCTTTCATGCTGAAATATCTCAGGAATGAGGCCTAGAAGAATTTTAAAATAAACCACAATCAGGGTTCGTACTCTATCTATGATAGTGAAATTCAGGATTTTTCAAGGAGTTTATCAGGAGTGCAGCAATTTAAATTCAGGAGGAAAAAGAAATAAATTAGAATATGTGTGTTTATTACTTTTGGTTTAGTGACTTAGATCCAGAATCAATCGAACAAGGACGTGTAAATGTTGTGGAAAATTTTAGGCTTCGGTGTAAAAGCCAACTCCTTTTTTGGGGGAAAAATCACCTTTTTGACTTTTTTTTAAAAATTTATGTTGCCATTATTTTAACTTCATGACTTTTTGGACCAGCAGATAGCCTAATAAAGTACGAGAGAAAACAAACTGAGAAAGGAGACAAATGATTCATGTTGTCAATTTTTTCAGGAGGGGGAGTGAAAATTTCAGGAGTTATAAGGGCCCTTAAAAATAAAATTCAGGAATTTCAGGCGGCTTACGAACCCTACACAATATTTGTAACACCCTTGGAGACATAAGGTTCAGAAGATGACAGCAATCTCTACTTTGATTGGCTATATTGGCACATGTGGTGAAAATGACCAATCAAAGCAGAGATTTTGTTATGAACTCCACGTCATATATCCTTGAGTGGATACAACAAGTTTTTCTTATATTCCTTTTTTAATTGAAAGAGCTAATATCACACAATTTCAATTCATATCTGCAAAGTGAATGACCGCTTGCGAGAAAACCATCCAGAAATAACAATCTGACATAGATGCCTTGCAACTAATTTCATTACTATTTTCCAATCCACAATAATTATTAAATGCAATGACTTGAAATGTTTGCATTGGGGAACATGCTGGTATTCATTTGATCCTAATAAAGCTCCAAAGTTTACTTCAATTAAAAACATTACCACTCTGCTTCCAAATTGGTCTTAAAATTCTCATTTTAGTTTGGCTCAACAATGCTCTATGTTGTATTGCATTTTTGATCTCTTCTGTGGTCGAACTTTTACCCAGAATGAAAGAACACACCCAAAAACTTTTTTTTTTACAACAAGATCAAGACAAACAAATACATAAAATTTTTCAAGTCATAAATTTTAAATTTACGGTAAATTTGAAATTAGTAAAAAAAAAACTGCCAGGAATACATCTAGGGGATTTCTCTCTGGATTGAATTAAAAACACCGATGCAATCTAGAAAATATCAAAAGAAACAACCAAGCCAGGCAAAAATGAGAAATATCAGCCAATTAGAAGCCAAGTGATTTCAACAAACTTAATAGATTAAGCATCTCAAAAGCAAACATACTTAAATTAGGTATATATTTGGATAACAAAGGGCAGTCAAGTTACATTACTCATATTTTTAAAAAGGTGAATATTGTCAAGTATAAGTTCTTATTTAATAAGGAAACAAAACTTGAAAAAGAGGCCTTTTTATACTAAAAATCTTCGTCTCTCCTCGGAAACTGAACTTTATAAACAATCTAGTCAATTCAACATTGGTCAACCATGGTCTGAGACTCAGAGTCTTCCATCATGTGCATTTCCTCAGGTCCCCCGTTCCCGTGCGATAAAATATGGACCGCCAGCAAGTACTTCCTCGAATAGGCCTTCTCGCACAAGTGGCACTTAAAGTCCTTCTCCCCAGTATGTATCAGCAGGTGCCTCTTCAAGCTGCTCTTCTCCGAGAAAGTCTTCCGGCACACGAAGCAAGAGTAAGGCTTCACGTTCGTGTGGGTGTAGAGATGCCGCGTGAGCGCTTCACGCTTGCCGTACACCTTAGAACAATACTCGCACTTATAAGGCTTCTCCCCCGCGTGCATCAGAATGTGCTTCGACAGCGTCGCCTTGTCTGGCATCGCTATCTGGCACCTGTCGCACTTGTAAGTCTTCTCCGTGGCGTGGTTCAAAAAGTGTCTCGCCAAATCAGCCTCGGCTCGGAACATCATATCACATTTGGTGCAAGCGAGCGGCTTCACTTCGGCGTGGGTCCGCTCGTGCTTCGTCAGGTCGCGCTTGTCGGCGAACTTTGCATCGCAGTGGTCGCAGACGAGCAGGGGCTCCAAGTTGTGCGTCATCGAGTGCTGCATGAGGCTGTAGTCGTTGGTGAACGTCTTGTCGCACCGGTCGCATCCGTACATCTCCTTCGTGTCGGATTTGTGGGTCAGGAGGTGCTCGTCCAGGCCGCTTTTCTCGGAGAAGAACATGTCGCAGTGGTCGCATTCGTGGGGCTTCTCTCCCGCGTGGGTCAGGACGTGTTTGGCCAGGCCAGTCTCGTCAGCGAATGCCAGGTCGCATTGGTCGCACACATGGGGCTTTTCCCTGTTAAAAGATAGCTAGGTTAGTTCAGTTTTAATTATTGTTGCACTAGAGAACACAAAAGCTATTGGCAACAGGAGATGGCAATTTATAACCACAGACAAGTTACAAGCCAACACTTGAGTAGGCTTTAAAGTGTTTAGTTTGCAGTCAGATCTGTTGAAAACCGATCTTGCAAACCGTAGAAAATATACTAAACTAAAATGTGAAGGGGAAACTTGTAATCATCATTAACAAAGTTAGTAATATGTTCATTGACACAAAAATCTCATTTTTTAAAATGGGACTTAGCACATTCTCAAATGTCACTTCACGTTTTTCAATTTAAATCTAAGAAATATTTTTCTCAATGAGAACAACATAAATAGTAAATTTAAAGATAGCAAATGGAAATATACCTCTTAGTTAAATGATAAATTGAAACTTTCCAAAACAATTGTTTGCAGTTATGATATTCAGACCGTCAAATGATTACAAAACCATTATAGAAATTTTGAATAGTGTAGATTAATTTGTGAATATTTGGGTTTGATTTGAAATGTTAAAAAGATATATTGACATGTTTTTTTCCCTTTTCAAAGAGGAGTTTCTCATTTAAATCCAAAGTAGCGGACTATGACATTACAGGTTTTTTCAAGCGAATCATCATAAGTTCATATATTTTACTGTATTTGAATGTCGAAAAATAAAGGATCTGATAACTTATTTCCAACTGTTATACCAATCAACTTAAGAATAGCTTCTGTCACTCGATTTTAAAATTTGAATATTTAAGCAATTTTAAATTGAAAAGTCAGATTTGTCTGATAATCTATTCTAATAAAATAGTGTGCAATAAGTAAAATACCAATTTTGATTAAAAATGCTATTATTATTATTAAAGGGGGAATGACTGGGGCCTCCATATCAAAGTGCCTCTGTGTTTAATCCAAAAGGGGGGGTAAACAGGATTTGTAAGCTACAATTCTCCGGCTGCATTGAATATTTTTACAAACTTTTTTTTTGTGTGATATATGTAGCTCACTAACAGGGCTTCATAATTTCACTTTTTGGCATTGGTGTGATTATTTTGTTGTAAAATGATTTATTGCAAAATTATTTTTAAAAAAATAATAATTTTTTTTAAAAAAAGTTTTCGAACCAAATTTTCACAAGTGAGATTATAGTACGCTGTAAGTCAGCTACATTTATCATATAAAAAAAAACTTAGCGTTTTTTTATGTGATAAATATAGCTGACTTTCAGGCCCCGGCAATTCCCACTTTCCTGAAATTGGTTTGAATATATTAAAAAAAAATTTTTAACAAATAATTTTACACAAAATATTCAAACCTATTTCAAAATGCAGGTTTATAACAGAGGCCTGTAAGTTATAATAAAATTTAAATTTATCTAAAATAATTATTTTATTAAAAAAAGTTTTCGAACCAAATTTTCACAAGTGAGATGATAGAACGCTGTAAGTCAGCTACATTTATCATATTAAAAAAAAACTTAGCGTTTTTTTATGTGATAAATGTAGCTGACTTTCAGGCCCCGACAATTCCCACTTTCCTGAAATTGGTTTGAATATATTAAAAAAAAAATTTAACAAATAATTTTACATAAAATATTCAAACCTATTTCAAAATGCAGGTTTATAACAGAGGCCTGTAAGTTATAATAAAGGCCTGTAAGTTTCCAAACCAAAGTGCCTTAGTGTTGTTAATCCAATGAAGAAACATATATATTTTAAACTACATTTCTCCAGCTGCATCGAATATTTTTACAAGCGTTTTTTTATGTGATAAATGTAGCTGACTTGCAAGTCCCAACAATCCCACTTTTTGAAATTGGTTTGAATATATTTAAAAAAATTGTTAATAATTTTACACAAAATATTCAAACCAATTTCAAAATGTAGGTTTATAACAGAGGCCTGTAAGTTATCTACATTTATCATTTAAACAAAACTGTTTGCAAAAATATTGTATTAAAGTAAGACTTGAAAGGTTAGGGGGCCCCAGCTCAGCTGTAAAGCATGGTCCTAGAAACCAGTTTGTGGGATCGAGCTCTGGCATAGCCTCACTTTATAATTCCTTTATCTCTTAGTTTGAATTGTTTCTATTTTTTTCCCAGCTTATTTCTTAATTATGTAAATTTCTTGATTTCTAGAACCTCCTAGTCTAGAAGGTTCTACCTCTGTAGATAAAGGATTGTAACTAGCCAGTTGGGTCGTTAAAAGTCTTGAGTTGAGACCTATAACTATCTTGTCGTTATTTTAGTACAACGTATTTCCCTCTCCATCTACGTGTCAATATTCAACACAGCCACTAAGAATATGGCTTAGAAAATCATGCCTTCTCCATTGGATTTGGCCTCCACACAGAGGTGCTTTAGTTTGCAGACTTGCATCATTCGCCTTTAAGTTAACCCTGTAATGCATACTGTTGCCGTTTGGCAACAAGTAATCAGCGTGTAAAATACTTTTTTTTTTGTGTGTATAGCAGTTTTGCTACACCAAAGTATTTGTGTGTAGCAATTTTTAGTGAATGCATAGCACTCTTGAAAAACTTTAAGGATCCAAAAATCACAAAACTCGGGGATTCCAAAGTTGTGAAACTATGGCGATCCGCGATTTTCGGATTGCTGTAGTTTTAAAACGATTTAGCTTTGTATCACAACTAAATGTGATACAAAGCTATATCGCTATCGCAAGTTTTCATTTTGGTGTCACATTTTGCAGTGCGATACCGCTTATTTTACGCGCTGCAAGTAACATAATCCACTTTATTCTATTAAATTAGAGCACTTTCTCGACAAAGTCGTGTTTTTTTCATCGATTACATTCCATTTTAAGGGTGTTTAGTACCCGAAAATCATGCAAAATTCAATTTTTTTATTATTTTTTAATATTATTTGAACTTCTCTTAACATTTTACAAAAAAAAAAACGCTTAAAATTTTACGCATTAGTTTTCGAGTTATTAATTTTTGAATGAGGCGCACTCCTTAAGAATCCAACCACAAAACTCTTAGGTGAGAGTGTTGTACCTTGGGACAATTTTTACATTTTAATTTTTTTCTTCGATAATTACAGTCAAAATAAAAATTTAAAAGCAGCATTTCAACACACCAATATATTCCTCCATAATATATATTTTTTAATTCTCGCAGCTTAAAATTAAAAAATTGCCACTCATTTAAAGTAGAGAGGATAAACTCCCAATGTACAATATGATGTTGTACCTTGGGACATACTTTACAATTCAGTCAATAGTCATACACTTGAACTAATTTGTGTCAGGAAACAAACTTTATTGGTTTTTAAAGGAAATACACAAATAAAACTTCATAATTCAAGAATAATTTAAATTATGCAGCAAATTTGCAAGTCCAAATTATTTAACATTATATGACGATACAATATGCTTTACTGTCCCAAGGTACAATACACTACATGGTTTAAATAAAAGCAAGATAGTGGCCATTCTAAATGCATTATCATTATTTTCTCATAACCAAAATATTTTAAAATCTTCTCTTTTATGAAGAAAATAAAATGCAGTTGACTTTTTGTAAAAGTACAAACGTAAAAAATTATGTTAGAATGAGAAAAATATTTACTTTGGGGTAATGAAATATTTTTTTTCACCAATACATCAATTCAATGATGCTAGTGTTAAATTTTATTTTGATGATGTCTGTTGGTTAAGGCTACTATTAGAAATAAACAATGTATGAATATTGCCAATAGTCCAGGCAACGAAGGCTGAAAAAAGGGTCTAGAGGGAAAGTTTTGGAACACAATTTTTGACTTCATAACTTTGTTTAGACTAGTTAGGAGGTAAACATATCAAAAGTCCCCGCCCCTAGCCCCTGTGCTAAAGGGGGGAGGGGGGGTTGAATGTCCCATTTTTCGGTTTTTCGCTTATATCTCGAAAACTATGAGTTCTAGCTATATAATTGTGATACACAAAATGAAAGCTGATTAAATTTGCTACAAGCTGCACCCCTCAAGTGTTTTAATATCTTGTATAGTTTTCGAGATATCCGCTCTTGAAAGTCAGTAATTTTGGAGAAAACACTTCTCCCCCCACATTTTCCCTCTTTTTTGACCGGATAACTCTTCAAGAATGCACCGAAACACTAAATTTTGGCCCTAGATTGGTAGAGAATTTAATTCTTTTCAATAATATATCATATTTTACTATTTTATCTATTTTCCTTCAAATTTTAAAGCGGTTTCAGTGTTGAGTGAAGATTGTACTGAAAGTCCCATAGAGCTAATGCATAAGTTTTGAAATCGCAACTTTTGGAAAACAATTTATTTGCCATGTTATTCCATTTTCACAAGGTATTAGAATCATCATAACATCAATTTAACACAAAATTGAAAAGAAAATAACATCTGGTTATTTAATTATTAATTAATAAAGTTTTAAAATAGTGGCGCCATCTGCTGTATATGTTTGAAATTTTAAAACTTCAAAAATATATAATTAAATAACTAGATAATATTTTTGTTTCAAATTTGTTTCATTTCGATGTTATGTTGATTCCCGTACCTGGATAAAAAGGGCTAACATGGCAAAGCAATACTCTGTGGAAGTTGTTATTCCAAAACTAATGCATTAGCTCTATCGGACTGACAACCCCTCTTATGTACACTTATTCTATACTGAACGTCTAAATAACACTGATACTCATTTTGTAGGCACGTTGTTACTTTAATATTTTATCTATTTTAATTCATTCGTCAAACACCAGTAAAAAAACTGTCAGATGCTATTCATGTTCTTCATCTTCGGAGTCAATTTGAGGGACCCCATTGATGCTATTCCAATGGTAAGTTTGGCATGCTCTAGGACCTTTGAGGCTTGCTATTTTTGCTGCTACTCTTGAGCTGGCACAGTATTTCTTACATCATCCGAACATAATTTTCATAACATCGTCAGGTGCTGCTGCTAACTCACTGTGCACTGGGACCAGCAGAAGAGCTATCGACTCAAGAAGTCGCAGTCGGTTGATATCCTTTTCACTGAAGACACCAAGATAAACGTCAAACAAGATGATTTTCTGTCGAACAATTTAAATAAAATAGTCTCATCAACATACTTAAGGTGTAGCTTGACGACAATTGAATGTAGGACCCTTCGAGCAGAAAGGGATGTGGACGTTTTGATAGTGGATACGGCATACGGCTGTGATAATGTCGGAAATGATACAGATACTTATTTTGCTGGCACGTTGTTATACTTTCATATTTTGTGTCGACCTTACAGTCCTCTTGATGGCTACAGCTGATGTGCATAAGGACATCGGTTTCATAAAGCCTGGACGTGGGAAGACAAAGGATTTTTTATTCTCATCCCAAGAGTTACAGCAACTGGGTTTAGGACGTGCTATTTTTGCAAACACAATAGCTGGATGCGACACTACATCTTTCACATTTCGAAAAAGCGGGATCGCATTTGTGAAGTTGTGTACGAAGTCGTCAGAAGTCCAGAAAGCAGCAGCGGTCTTTTCATACCCTTCCTTAACCACACATCAGGTACAAAAGGCAGGCAATACCTGCATCTTGAGGTGTTATGGGGCTCCAACGAAAGAGGCCTTATCCCCAATGCCACAGGTATAATTCACTCTTGAAATCCGGAGCCCTCATCAAGCCTGATATATCGTCTTCTTCCCACCGAGGAAGCAGTAAAACAGTATTTCCTCTGAATATTACACCAAGATGAGCTGTGGCAGGGAAATGACCTGCCTCCTCTTGTATATGATTGGAAGATTGAGAATAACTGCCTGATGGTCAAAGTGCACTGTGAGTTAGCAGCAGCACCTGACAATATTATGAAAATAATTTTCTGCAGAAACATGAAAGTCTGTGCCAGCTCAAACTGGTAGCTGTAAAAAAATCAAGTCTCAAATGTTCTTCAGAATGCCAAAATTCCCAGGGGAATAGCCTCAAAAGGATCTCTCAAGTTGACTCCGAAGATGAAGAAGAACATGGGGGTCATCTGACCGTTTTCCCACTGGAGTTCGAGGAATGAAATAAAATAGATAAAATATTAAAGTAACAACGTGCCTGACTTATGACTAGTCATATAAGTCATAACAACGTGCCTACAAAATGAGTATCAGTGTTATTTAGACGTTCAGAAAAGAATAAGTGTACATAAGAGGGGTTGTCAGTCCGATAGAGCTAATGCATTAGTTTTGGAATAACAACTTCCACAGATGTATTGCTTTGCCATGTTAGCCCTTTTTATCCAGGTACGGGAATCAACATAACATCGAAATGAAACAAATTTGAAACAAAAATATTATCTAGTTATTTAATTATATATTTTTGAAGTTTTAAAATTTCAAACATATACAGCAGATGGCGCCACTATTTTAAAACTTTATTAATTAATAATTAAATAACCAGATGTTATTTTCTTTTCAATTTTGTGTTAAATTGATGTTATGATGATTCTAATACCTTGTGAAAATGGAATAACATGGCAAATAAATTGTTTTCTAAAAGTTGCGATTTCAAAACTTATGCATTAGCTCTATGGGACTTTCAGTACAATCTTCACTCAACACTGAAACCGCTTTAAAATTTGAAGGAAAATAGATAAAATGGTAAAATATGATATATTATTGAAAAGAATTAAATTCTCTACCAATCTAGGGCCAAAATTTAGTGTTTCGGTGCATTATTGAAGAGTTATCCGGTCAAAAAAGAGGGAAAATGTGGGGGGAGAAGTGTTTTCTCCAAAATTACTGACTTTCAAGAGCGGATATCTCGAAAACTATACAAGATATTAAAACACTTGAGGGGTGCAGCTTGTAGCAAATTTAATCAGCTTTCATTTTGTGTATCACAATTATATAGCTAGAACTCATAGTTTTCGAGATATAAGCGAAAAACCGAAAAATGGGACATTCAACCCCCCCCCCCCCCTTTAGCACAGGGGCTAGGGGCGGGGACTTTTGATATGTTTACCTCCTAACTAGTCTAAACAAAGTTATGAAGTCAAAAATTGTGTTCCAAAACTTTCCCTCTAGAACTCTTCGTTGCCTGGACTACAATAGATTCCTAGAAATTGTCAGTGTCCCAAGGTACAACACTCTCCCCTACTTTAAATGCTTGTATCTCTGTTCGTGTTTTATAAATTTCTGGATAGGGAAAAATACTCCTCTTTTAATATTACACATAAAAAGTTTCTGTAAATTTTTATAGCATCCTAAAAGTATAATAAACAAAACTATGCATTAAAATTTTTAATTTATGTTGTTAGTAATTTTAAAAAGAATGTCAAAGTTAAAATTTCACTTTTTTCATTGAAATTTTTGATAAAATTTCGAAAAATATTTTTTTAAAAAAAAGTTGAATCT
The DNA here is from genome assembly GCA_023701765.1 of Hylyphantes graminicola. Classification (NCBI taxonomy): domain Eukaryota; kingdom Metazoa; phylum Arthropoda; class Arachnida; order Araneae; family Linyphiidae; genus Hylyphantes; species Hylyphantes graminicola. The sequence continues at coordinate 52,806,562 of CM043112.1, read as the reverse complement.
TGATAAAAATTGGATGCATAGTTTTGTAAAGATGTTACTATGGAACTCATATAAAATATTTGGTGATAAAAAGTCAAAAAATAATTGAGGAGAACGGATTTAAAGATTGTTAAAAAATTGAACAAAAACTTAAATTTTAAAAAATCCTGAGTCATTTCAAATTATTATTTTTTGAATAATAGGTTTTATTAAATCAAGATGCACCAGTGTATAAAATATGAATAGTATAAGTTCATAAATAAAAAAAAAGTTGGGGAAGGTACTAGACCCCCTTAAAGTTTTAGCTACTAATAATCTTCATAGATGACAGTAATTAAATAGTGAGGTTATTAACTGTTGTGAAATTACGTTTTTGGCAGTATTCAAAGTAATAATATTAGCACTAAGTACAAATAAATTGTTTTGAAAAATTAATTATAATCACAAAGGGTTATTTTGTAATATATTTAATAGTTTTCTAGTCATTATTATCAAAATTGGAGTTTTATAGTTGGTTTTTTGTCGTATGGAAAACATTTTAAAAATTGAAATTATTTAAATTCTAATGCAGTTAAATTTTTTTCAGTATTTTTCCCACAATGCATGAGTATTAAAGATACATATATATTTTTTGGGGATAAAAAAAATTAAATAAAAATTCATGCATTAGAGGGTTAACACATACCTTTCTGGATGTGTGAGCAGGTGCTTATTAAGCGCATTCTGGTCGGAGAACTTAGCATCACAGTACTGGCAAACATGAGTCTTCTCCACTGCATGCGTCTGCAGGTGCTTAGCAAGGTTTAGTTTGTCGCGAAAGGGCATGTCGCAGTGGTGGCATATGTACTCTTTTTCCCCTGCATGGGTCTTGCGGTGTAGTCGCAGGGAGTTCCTGTTGGGAAAGACCTGCAGGTAGACAGAAATAGGAATATAAGCTATGGTACGAAATATACTGTGTGTAATGTATATATTAATACTAGGGAATGCACTGAATACCAAATTTAGCTAAATACCAAATATTCGGCCAAAGTCTAAGCCTAATATTTGGCCAAATAAAGAATATTCGGCCAAAGTCTAAGCCTAATATTCGGCCAAATACCGAATATTAGGCCTTGCCCAAATCAATACTTTTCTTGTCCCAGATCTAAGTTGTATTCATGAATTTAATTCGACATAAACATATAGGTGCACAGACCCACAAATATTTTAATGCAAAAATAATACAATTACCTTTTCAACTAAAGTAACTTCAATTAAAGGAATAAATAGTACTGATTCGTTATACAGAAAAGCATTTTACAAAGCATAAATAACTTTGTAAAAATTCAAAAATAAAACTATTTAGATTCAGAAATTATAAATATTGTGTTTGTATGATGCTAAAAAGCAAGCACATTCCAATTAAAAAAAGAAAGTGGAAGTAGGTGGATCCTATTTAGAATGAAAATTAGTAAAAAAATATTAATTAAACTACCACTTAATAAAAAATTATACAATTGCACATATTTTGTGGGTGATGCCAGCAAGTCAAATATTTGTTTTCATTTTTAAGGGGAAAAATGACCATAATTGTGATAATGTATTGGTTATGTGATTCATAAATGTCCAAAATTTTTAATTTCACTATTCGTGCAAACCGAATAGTTGGCTTGATTAGCCGAACAGGCCGAATACGGAATAGTAACCTAACCTTGGTATGCAATTCCTAAACATGAAATCTGTAAGAAAAATACCTTTACCATCAAGGGCTGTGTTACAGAATTAAATACAGTCGAACCCCGCTGTAGCGAACCCTCTACGGAACCAACACTTGGTTCACTATAACCCATGGTTCACTATGGCCGATTTTGCTGGAATAAAGTACTATACGAATAAGGGTTAAAAATATGATAATTGTTTTGCCTACATCTAGAATTAATTGAAACAAAAGAGTTGAAAAACTTTTTAAAATTTTTTAAAGTTAATTATTAAGTAATTTTTTAACTATTTATCCAAAATTAATAATGGAAAAGAGATTTTATCATGAGTTAGAAACTGTGTTCTTGGATAGGCATTTCACTTATGTTCCAGTGTCCATTGATTTCCAGTGAGGGGAAAAAATCAACTTATAATTTAAAACTGGTGCAAGATTCATCCTTATAGATAAATGAATAATATAGAGCGCATCCTTTAGCGATTTTCAATTTTTTAGACGGTCCAGACAAAAGTTTGAAGAAATAGATTTTTGTCATTAAATGGTTGTAAGAATACAAATATTATTTGTGGAGTTGGCAAAATTAAAATTTGAATGAAGAACTTTTATACGTGAAATGAAAGCCTATGTTTCCACCTTTCCAAAACTGTAAAACAAGTTAAGATAGGATTCTTTTATGAAGAGAAATCAACGAACAAATCCAGGGTTTCCACACTTTTGGGTAAAAAAAATTTCAAGAACTATTCCAGGATGTATTTCTTCATTTTCAAGGACTGTATATTAGAACACGTAACACTCCTAAATTTCACTATAGTTAAAAAAATTCATTTAGAAAATTACCAAGAGCTCTCTAACTTTCAAATGAACTTAAATATGTGTTATAAAATAACCATTTAGTTATTAAAAAATCACTAGCTCTTCCTTCATGGATTATACAAACAATAAATCAAAAAGTAAAACAGGAACTCATTTACACAGACAAAGCGTTTTTAATGAAGCCAAAATTAACTTTGCAACACCAAGATAAATTGGTCATCCCATAAAAATAATGGCCTTTCAAGGTGGATAATGATTTTCAAGCACTTTCAAGACCTTGAAAATCAATGTTTTTCGACACTTTTCAAGGACCGTAGCAACCCTGAAATCTTTTCTCAAGGCTTGGGCCAAAGTTACCCACTCCGACAGTAGCTCAATAAGGTTTATGACAACCCACATTCAATCATTACATTACCATACCTCATGACATCGGTCACAAATATAAATAAGGTTTACGACTATCTATTTTCAATCATTACATTACCATACCTCCTGACATCTGTCACAAAAATAAATAAGGTTTATGACAATCTACTTTCAATCATTCATTACATTACCATACCTCCTGACATCTGTCACAAAAATAAATAAGGTTTATGACAATCTACTTTCAATCATTACATTACCATACCTCCTGACATCTGTCACAAAAATAAATAAGGTTTATGACAATCTACTTTCAATCATTACATTACCATACCTCCTGACATCTGTCACAAAAATAAATAAGGTACATGACAATCTACTTTCAATCATTCCATTACCATACCTCATGACATCTGTCACAAATATTTCTTGTCTGGCCACCGTGAGTCATCCTATGCCTCTCAAGTGTGCTCTTTTGTGAGAACCCTTTTCGACACACGTTGCATTTGTAGGGCTTCTCGCCAGTGTGTGTAAAGGTGTGACGATCCAAGGCGCTTGACGTGGAGAATGCCTTTTCACACCTGGAATGTGGAAATATTCAGATTATTTCTACTCGACCATTTAAGAAGTTTCAAACATCAGGGTGGCTACAGAAATTGAAATGTAAAATTCCCTGAGATTTCCCTGATTTCCAGAATATTTTCAAAGAATTTCCCTGAGATTTCAAATTTTGCTTAGAAACTAATTTTTGAAGTAATACATATAAAAATAACTTAAACACAAAAATAAATTGACTAACTTTGCATTAATTTTTCCATAGCAAAAAAGGAGATGTGATTTTCGTGTTTTATCTCCTAACACAAAATATATAATTAACATTTCCTACAGTGGTTCTTGATATTTTCATAAAGTAAACATTTTAAAAATTCCGCATTTATAACTTCACTATCGTTTTCACCAGAAATAAAAAAAATTCCCAATTTTAGATGTTTTTTCAACACTTTCAGTGTGTTTCTTTGAGTTGATGTGATTTTTAATGTCACTTAAACCACCAGGAGCAATTTTAATATCACAAGCACATACTGCGCAGAAAGGGAAATCGGGTCCTTTCCGAGAAATTCCGATGCATGGGAATTGTTTTGAGTAAGAGTCTAAAAAACTTGATACTGTTTAGTTTCCTGAGGCTTACATCTTTAAAATAATACACGAATATAAACGAAAGCGGAATTCACCAGCATTTTTATAGCATGCTTACAAACGAAACCATAGAGAACGAAACAATAAATATAAACAAACTCATTCCAATCCGAGCGCGCTATCGATAAAAATGGGTCGGTCTGGAGGGAAAGGGTCCAAAAGAACGAATCCACAAAGGGAACACTCATCCGGATCCTCTCTATCGCGTCGAATGAAAGACCCGTTACAGACCGGGAAATCCCTCCGAGATCGCTGGTAATGGGTCGGTCCAGAGTGAACGAGGTCAAATGAACGGATCCACAAAAGGATCGGTTCCGCTACGTCGAAAAAAAATCCGTTATTTTAAAAATTGGGGGGTAATAGGCAAATTTCCCTGATATTCTAAGGAATGCAAATTTCCCTGATTTCCCGGTCTTGTCGCCACCCTGAACATCAACCGAAATGAGTTATCAAATAAATATAATAATTGTGATCATTTTCTATAATTGTCAACAACAACATATTAAGTACAATTTACCGAAATTCAAATTAAAAGTAGAAAAGGAAAGAAATTTTAAAATGCGTTAGAGGTAAGAAAAATTATTAGTCATTAATATAATGCCAAATGATACAAATATACACAGAAAAAATATGGCTAATTCTATGACACTGTAGTGTAAGTCACAATTTGAGAGGAGCTTATAAGCTTTTTCAAATTTAAAAAATAATAATAAAATTAAATAAAGCATGTTACATTACGTACTTGGTTTTAATAAGTGTAGATCAACCTTTCTGCATTTTATCGTTTAATTTAAAAGTTGTACTCATAATAAACTTTTTTTTTACACATGTGAATTACACTACAGAAAAGTTAATTTTGCATGGATAGCGATACATAGAAGTATAGCTCAATACTTGTTACATTGCATTTCTAAACTCTTAAGCTTCAGTAAATTTTACTGAAAACACCAAATTACACTACACATTTGCAATTTAATTTTTTTTTAACTTTGAAACAGATTTACAGAATAATTGATTCTAGTTTTAGTGTTTGAGTTAAAGCTCAAAAACACTTTTCTCTTAAAACAAGCTTAGTTGAAGAACGTGTTAAGTGACATTTTTGAAAAAAAAATTTAGATTTTTGTGTCAATAAATATGCTGTTCCCTCCTTTAAAGATAACAAGTTTCACCTTTTTCCTTAACTTAAAATTTAGTATATTTTTTACGGTTTGCAAGAACTGTTTTCTACAGATCTAAGTGCAAACGGAAATCTTGGAAGCTCATTTTCCCGTTTTTACCTTTTTGTCACTTAGCACCTTCTTCCACTAAGCTCTTCAATTGTGGGACCATAAGGGGCTGTGCATATACAACGTTGTCAATTTTACACATATTTTTGAACCTCTCCCTTCCCTACGACATCAAACGTTATCATTACACAATCCCCCCCCCCTCTATGATATCGTTATCAGGTGAAAAAGAAAATGATATCACACTCATTCCTTCATAGTGTACACTTCTGTAGGGGAGAGTGTTGTACCTTGGGACACTGACAATTTCTAAGAATCTATTGGCAATATTCATACATTGTTTATTTCTACTAGTAGCCTTAACCAACAGACATCATCATAATAAAATTTAACACTAGCATCATTGAATTGATGAATTAGTGACAAAAAATACATTTTTACCCCAAAGTAAATATTTTTCTCATTTTAATATAATTTTTTACCTTTGTACTTTTACAAAAAGTCAACTGCATTTTATTTTCTTCACAAAAGAGAAGATTTTAAAATATTTTGGTTATGAGAAAATAATGATAATGCATTTAGATTGGCCACTATCTGGCTTTTATTTAAACCATGTAGTGTATTGTACCTTGGGACAGTAAAGCGTATTGTACCTTGGGACAGGTCCCAGGGTACAACATATTCATGATTCTTAATAATTTGGATAAATAAAAATATCTTTATTATTTATTTTAAGAGCAATTCAGCAAAACATGTAAAATACAACTCAGCTTTGTTTTGGATATATTTTATAATGATTGAAGTTTGAAAATATAATTCTGGCAACACTTGATAAATCTTTTTCCTTCCATGTGAGGAAATGTTCCAAAGAGCACATATTATGATGTACTTTGAAATAAAATTTGTTTCCAGACACAAATTAGTTCAAGTGTATGACTTATTGACTGAATTATAAAGTATGTCCCAAGGTACAACATCATATTGTACCTTGGGACAGTCTATCCTCTCTACTTTAAATGAGTGGCAATTTTTTAATTTCAAGCTGCCAGAATTTAAAAAAAATATATTATAGAGGAATATATTGGTGTTGAAATGCTGCTTTTAAAATTTTATTTTTACTATAATTATCGAAGAAAAAATTAAAATGTAAAAATTGTCCTAAGTTATAACACTCTCTCTTACAGTCAATATCAATAAAATAATTATCGGTAATGTATGATCAGTAATCATCAATGATCAGTAATTAATCGAATATTGTATGTGTTTTGTGCCTTAAATTTCCGTTAAAAATGCTTTCACACAATTAAATTTAGAAATAAACTCACGAATATTGCACAATGTAGGAAAATTTAAAATAAATAAATAAAAACGATAACGTTATTAAACTTAAAACCCCCCTCCCCTTCTCGATATCCAACAATATCATTTGGCTTACCCCCTCCCCCCCTAAAATGATAACGTTATATGTGCACAGCCCCTAATTGAATGCAACAATGTAAAAGTATCCGTACATGGTGCACGGAAAAGGTCTGTCCCCCGTATGCGTCAGCAGATGCGTCTTGAGCGATCCCTTTTCCGAAAATGCTTTGCCGCATATTTCACACGTATGGTTTTTCTCGCCCGTGTGTGTTCGCAAGTGTCGCACCAGCGAACTTTTGCACGAGAACGCGCGATTGCACTGTTCGCATGAGTGGGATTTCTCTCCAGTGTGAACGAGAAGATGCTGCATGAGGTTGTTGCGCCATGCGAATTTCTTCCCGCAAACAACGCAGCTGTACTGGTCACGGTTGCCATGGACGACGCGATGGTGTTTCAGCCGGCACCTGTTGAAGAAAAATAGAATATTTAAGCATATGTATTTATTAAGTTGTATTCCATGAAATTTATAACTCCGTGAAAGTTACAACATGCATACTAAAAAAATAATAAACTCCTCGGGGCAACAGCCCATTACTGGACCAAGGTCTGCCGTGCCCATTTCTGCTTTTGTGACCTAGGACTCTGGTTCTGGGGGTGCTAAGCATATGTCCTTGTAAGGTGATCAGCCTCACTCCGAACCCAATAATAATTATTTATTTTAATGTTGTTGTTACTTGGTGCAACGTTAACTCAAATAAAATGTTGTATTGCGGAAAAATTGAAATTTTTTGAAAACTTAAACAAAAAATTTGCATAAAACATCACCAACAAATCATTAAGCAACATAATTTGTTATTGAATCTTCAAAATAAATAAATTTTACATACATTCTTCTTTTAATACGAGGCGTGTTTTTTAAGTAAGTACCGTTTTGCCACACAGAGGGCGTGGCGCTGCGATCGGCGTTCTGCGCATGCGCACTGTGTACCTACATCTCTTGTCTACTCACTGACGATATTGCAATCCGATTTGTCATTGTTTTACGTTTTCTGCTGAGTGTTTCAAATGTCTCCGATAACCGTGAGTCCCGCCGACTGTTATGCACGGTCTGTTATAAGATTTCTTAGTGCTAAAGGCCTAAAATCAATCGATATTCATCGTGAGATCTGTGCAGTTTACGGACAAGACATTATGAGTGATGGAATGGTAAAGCGTCTGTTTTCTCTCACCTTATTGTCCACTTGCTGCACCAAAATTTCATTAACGACTGAAGGAGTACGCCCACTCCGTTGTTCATCATGAACATTCGTGCGGCCATCTTTAAATGATCTCACCCACTTTCTTACCATTCCATCACTCATAATGTCTTGTCTGTAAACTGCACAGATCTCACGATGAATATCGATTGATTTTAGGCCTTTAGCACTAAGAAATCTTATAACAGACCGTACATAACAGTCGGCGGGACTCACGGTTATCGGAGACATTTTAAACACTCAGCAGAAAACGTAAAACAATGACAAATCGGATTGCAATATCGTCAGTGAGTAGACAAGAGATGTAGGTACACAGTGCGCATGCGCAGAACGCCGATCGCAGCGCCACGCCCTCTGTGTGGCAAAACGGTACTTACTTAAAAAACACGCCTCGTAACATGCATTGTAAGAAAAGATTCAGAAATTCTATGGGTTCAGTTAAATTAACGGTGTAGTAGAACTACACAAGGACATTTTTCAACGGATTTAATTTTTTTTATATTTGGCAACTAATAAATACTGCATCATCTTGCTTTAATAAAAACAAATAGTTTACAAGTAATAGGAAAAAAAAATACAAATTAGCTTATTTCAAATAGCAAAGTCCTGAATCTTTTGTAACTAACAAATTACCAGGGCTCGAAAATTATATTGCCCGACATGCCCGACTGGGTATGTAAACATTTCATCAAAAATACCTTTCCATAAGTTTAAACATTTTGCATTTTAATAAATCCCCAACACATCCATTCGTTGCTTCTTGAAAATCTATAATTTTAATCTTGCGTCGAAATTAGTTACTTCACAATGTTGTCATGGCATCAAATAGAAATTCATCAATAAAATTCTGGTGGGCGACGGGAAATTTCACCACTTTCAACAATTTTCGAATTCCTTGTTACTTTGGCAAGGTTTCTTAAGGTATAAGAGTTTGATATATTTTTAATTAACATTGATAAAACCTGGAATTTCCTATAAATTCTCTGGGGAAACCTGGAAAAGTCAGAGAATTTGGTTTTCCAACTTACATAATGTAACAGTTTATTTCATGAAATAAGTATACTGGTTTTTAAAAAATTACGCGTCCAAATACGCATTTTAGTTTCAGCTTTTGTTATTTTTGCCAAACTCATGCTGGGTTCAGCTCTCTTTTCCCGCTTGGGCATGTAAAACTTTTATTCGGGCATGTATTTCTGAGACTAACATTCCCGACAGGGCATGTAAAAATTTTGAGATTTTTCTAGCCCTGCAAATTACAGAATTAGCTATAATGAAAAATCATAAACTCAACAACCAAACAGTCAGAATAGCTAACAAGGATTGGATAAAAAAATATATATATATTTAAATCTGTTAGAATTTTACTGAAGAACCCTTTTGGCTACTTTGATTTTTGTTAAAGTTCTAAAAACATGCTGGTTTTTTTCGTAACAAACCCCTGAATTAAATTTAAAAAATCTTACTAAAATAGGAGTTACAGTACCTTTGCTTGAATGATCGGTTACAAACTTCACATGTGTATAGCTTCTCAGGGGGAAGGAAAACGTCCCCTACACCTTGAGAATCATCTGTCCCATTAAGATCCGTCGGTAATATTGGGGGCGATACCGACATTATGCCCTAAAATCTGAAATAAATTAGTAAGCTAAATTGGATAAAAAAATAAGTATTCAATACTTTAAGCAATAAGACACATACAGTGGTTACAAGCAAAAAAAAGCTGATCAAGCGGACCTAGGGTTGCTGGAATATCTGCGTATGAGGGTTGCGACATGATCTTCTCACCTGATTGGCTGGAGCATGGCCATGCTCCCGAGATACAAAGCTGTTATTTTCCCCCCGTAGACATTATACTGTGACTCAGAGAAGCTCTACTAAATCGCATCTAAAGGATATAATCAAAGGATCTTAACCACTTTTTATTATTTATTTTGTTTTTAATGATCTATATCCTCCAATATTTATTCTTTTTTGGATTAAAATTCTTAGCGGTAAAGCTGTAATCCTTGTTTTAATACCGGCGTGCGTCATTGCTATGGAATACAAAAGTTGTTTAAACTCGGAAAAAGTGTATAAAGCTTTACTTTTTAATCTTTGTATTGTAAATTAAACATCCTGTGGACTATTACGTTCCTAAAAATAGTATTTTTTATCATTATTATGCCATTTTTATGTTGAAGCTAGCAGACGGTATTTGGCATGTCTTTGGCATGCGTTGGCGGAACAATAGATGGCGGAGTAACGTAAACAAACCGCAAATCAAAGTCATTGCTTACTTGAAAGTTGAAAACATTCTTATTTCTTCCAAACTAAGCACCAACATAACGTTTATATGTTTAAAACTGGAATCAATAACTAGTTTCGTTTTATTGGCGAGTTTGGCTGAACAATAACGATTCTAGCATGGCTCACCTGCTAAGCTCCTTGGCGTTGCCCTGTACAGCACACAGTGTATTGAAGGTACCCTAAGTGGACCCCCCCCACCAGATCCATAGGTATAATTAAATTAGGAGTGATACAGTAACCCCGAATTTAATCATACTATATTTAATAACAGTACCCCGAATTTAATCATACTATATTTAATAACAGTACCCCGAATTTAATTATACCTATAAATTATTTAGTTCGCCCCCGCTATATATCTCCTCGTTACATCGCACATTCTGATATATCGCACCTTGTACCATGTCTACCAATTTTTGACCATACTGTTTGAATCTGAAGTTTCCTATAAATAACTAATAAACTTTTGGTCTTTGATATTTTCCGAAAATGGGTTTTACAAGAAAAATCGAAGCAGCTAACTTCAGATGGACTGTTGTACTAGAAAATGTGTGAAATATGCATAGTATTATCTGTACAATAATGTGTACTGTTTAATGTAATTAATAATAAGTCCTATTAAAAAATTTTTATTTGTTTTTAGAACAGTTTTATTATTTCATATGATTTAGTTTTATCTTTCAAATACATACTGTGCATTATTTTAGAAACTATGTTGAAAGCATAAATACCTTAAAAGTATAACATTTATCAAGTCACTTGTTATATCCTGCATTCAGTTATCGCTGTTTTTTGCTTTTCTCCCGGGAAGCACGATATAACAAGTGGTTATTGTAACAACATTACGCCCTAAATTCTGAAATTTAATTTAGCTAAATTGGATAAAATAATGGAAAGACTAGCTAATATATAGAAGCTAAGATAAAGACTAGCTAATAGAAAGGCTAATAGAAGGAACAGTTACATCTAGAGGCCTAAAGTAAGGGACAGAAGAACCCCCTTCAGATATGTCAGTAATATTTGGAGCGATACCAACATATCCCGAAAATCTGAAATGTTAATTAAGAAAAGATAAGAGCCAAATTCCATCCAAATTGGGTGGAAACTGACCAATGTGCAAGCAGGGCACAGTGTCTTCAAATTTTGGCAAGCTATTTGGCACATGCCAAACAGAACAAACCTTGTTTCTGTTTATACAGAGCTATAGAATAGGCACATTGTTCGGAAATGTGATAAATTAACCTGGCAGCACTCGCCTGGGGTCTAATAGACCCCAGATAGATTAAATACACTCTAAGATCTGAAACTCTGATTGGATTACCGTTATAAGGATTTTCTACATTGAAATTGATATGGACACTAACTCCCCCAATTGTGTCTAGAGAACTAATGTAATGGTTTACGGCTGCTTTTTTCTACCTCCTTTCGGAGCTTTAGCACAGTCAATTACGCTTCGTAATTTAGAACCATGGTCAAGTGACGAAAAGAAACTATATTCTTGGCGACAATGCATCGTTGCCTTAGGATTTGGTATAATATAATTGTAATTAAAATGGGGATTGAAGTTTTAGTTAAATTTATCTCTTGGTTTAATTTAATGAATTAAAAAATTAACAAAAAATTAATATTAGATGAACGAAAATGAAACACAAACAAATTAGAATTCTGTATTGCATATATCAACTTGGTTGTCATTTTAACAAATGTCCGTCTGCTGGCGATGAAAGTTTTCAATCGCTATCGTCGCAGCCAACGTGTTAAATGAAATTCTGAATATACCAAGCTAAAAAAATTAGTGTCTTTTAGTTCCTTCTCAAGAATCAGGTAGCGCTAAGATCGAAAATTTTAATTATCCATTAAAATCTGACGTATTATAGTACATTTCGAAGAAACAGAGCTGCAATCACAAAGTTTAATTATGCCAATCACAAATCAATTGTTAATAGTGTGTAAGTTCCGTTCGACACTTTGGAGGCGCTAGGCATCAGATTGAGTTCCCGATCTAGAAAATTTTTAGTCTATGCTTTGTTAGCGTGAGTTTTGCCGGGTTAAAGAAAATAGCTAAAATATCCGATAGGTACATAAATGTCTTGCCACATCTTTGGTTTACTTTTATATAGCTGTTTTTAGCAACCTTTATTGTGAAAGTTGTCAAACCAAACCTCGAGAATCAAGTCGACACAAAGGGTGGAAGGTTTTGGGACTGAACGCTGTGCATTCTATTTGTAAATAAAAGACTTGGCTCGACTAGAAACTAAATACAGAGTTTTAAATTGAGCAACAATACATTGGTTGCAAAGATCAATCAAACTTAGGGCTTAATCCTGGTCCCTGGAAAGGTGACTTTTGTAGCTTGGCGACATTGAAAAGACCACATTTTCCGAATGCTGTCATTGCTTTTATATTTTTCTGTGGTAACCCTAAAACTGTTCTGGGTCAGAGTCTGGATGCAGGCAAGTTTAACATCCCCTTCTTTAAATTAATGTACATAGTTACCAGAAAAGTTACACATAATTTCTGGTAAATTTTCAAGCTCCTGGAAATCACAAAAGCCGTCTTTGTCTGTGAGTATTTAGTGACCTTTTTAAGCATAAGAGGGTGCTTGAGGTTTGAGGATTTTCCCTGTTAGTACTCTAAAATATTATTGTGTTAAAGCAGTTTAAATGATAGACATTACTTGGTTACAAGTTACAAATTTTTAAAACCTAAAAAGAGAGACTATTTGCAAGAGAAAGTCAACATTGCAGTGTCTGTGATAAAAAGTATCCAACAAAAAAAGTTATTATATTATTTAATTTACTTAAGTTTTTTTTAAATCTCAACCATAATTATTGGTGTGCATAACAAATGACTTGGAAAGGTTAGGTTTTGAATTATCGTCGCACTAGAGCTACACGAGGGCTATTGGCGACACAAATGCCTTGGTACTTTTACATTGAATTTACAGATTTTATTCGGGAAAAAACCCTACCTTAAGTTTTAAAAAACATCCAACCAACAAATTGTTCAATGCATCGCAGTTATTTCCTAAATATGTTTGGTGTTTTGCATCACACAGTACTAAACCTAACCCATAAAAGGCAATTCGTAGAAATAAAATAAACAATATAAAATAATAAAAAGTTTACTTACATTTAATAAATTGTAATAGAATAGCTTATTTTTCGAAAAAAATAACGATATGATTGTTTTGATTTTCAAGCAGCATTAAATAAGAGTTGAGTTGCAAACGTTCGAAATGTAATGGTTGGTTGCTTAAATGACGTCGCACTAGCGATAAAGGTGGTTGGTTGGTTGCTTAAATGACGTCGCACTAGCGATAAAGGTGGTTGATTGGTTGAAGGAACGTTGCGCTAGAGTGCGCAGTACATAGGGGAAAGCTTAATCGTTATATTTTTTTCTGTGACAGGTCAACTTATTGTTGGCAGTGTATGCACGTACGAACCACAACTACACTGTAAATAAAATGCATTAAATAAATAAATACGAAAGGGAAGGTTGCTATGGACCTACATTTATGATCCCCATTGTGTCTAACGAAACCCCATTAACAACGAATTTTACTAAAAAGCAAAATTATTAACAAACTTAATTGTGTGGTTAAGGCTTCTGAGTTCTTGCTGCTGGAAAACAGAAGTCGAGAAAGCTTTTTTGAAAAAGGGTAGAAAAGAGTTAGTTTGATCAGTAGTCTAAAATAAAAAAAATGTTTAATTGTTTAATGTTCTGAAGCTGAGTATGTTGTTACTATAGTCTTAAGAGCCAGTTTTTTAGAGTATCAGGCAAGCTTGGATAGTTGACATTTTTAATTTTGTTGAAACTTGCAGACACAGCAGTGTGGTATGTTTTTTTCATATGATGCAAATCATTGAAATGCCGCTCTTGATTTTTTTAAAATAAGTTTTCATAATTTAACTCAAAAACTGATTTTTTTTCTATCCATCACCCATATGAAAGCTATTTTTAAATTATTCACAACTGTTGGGTAAAAACACATATCTGGTTTAGTTTTTTTTTTTTTTTAAAAGGTCAAGTTATTTAAATTATATTATATTAAATGCCAAATCCCCAATTTAGGGTAAGGTGGGGTAAGTGGGCCACCTTTTTGGCATAATTCGACTTTAGACCCTCATACCACTGGAAGTAATCAGCCTAACAACTTATTTTTTTTTGGTCCATTCTCTCATATGTTTTTACTGTACCCATGACAACCTTACCAAAAATTAGCAAAAAATAAATATAAAAAATATGTTTTTCTTTTTGGTCATCCGAGTGGCCCACTTGCCCCGCAAGGTGGGGTAAGTGGGCCACCCCCCTAATATATTTTTACACATAACTGGTAGAGATATGGTGGGGCAAGTGGAATAATCAACATGATTTTTTTGAGTGTTTGAAAAAAAAGTAATGATGTATCTTTAATAGTTCCCCCATAGCAACTTTTTCTGGCATGCAAGCTACAAGAAACAACAAAAATACGTCAATTTTCATCTTGTCATTTTTGCATGTAGTGTAAAAAAAAATTTTAGGGCTACAGATTTTAAACTGGCCTATGTCAATGAATAGGACTATGAAGAGAAAATATGACTAACCCTATGAATCAGTGAATATGACTTTTTTTTAAAGTATATTAAAGAGTTGGGGCAAGTGGGCCACTCCTGGCCCACTTACCCCAAACGCGGGGCAACTGGGCCACCCCAATTTTCTTTTAACCGTATCAACATCACAAGTACATGACACTATCGGAGATCGGATATTAACTGACGAGCCTCGGCGCGAAAACGGCCCATAGGGCACAACTTAAAACAGGGTTCAATAGAGCCAGGCGGACCGGCTGGTCTAAGAACAGGAAAAAGAACTCAAGAGCCGAGAGTCTATGGAGCAAGCATGCTGAACAGAGCCAACATCTTCTCCTCCTTGCTGGAGCAGGCTGCCAGGGCAGCCGCATTTCTGAAATCTGAAATCGAAAAATAACTGACGAGCATCGGCGCGAAGCGCCCTTTCTCCTTCATCGAAGACGTCCCATAAAGTTGTCAACTTGGATCGGGAATCAACTGGACAAGGTCCTCGCCGTAAAACTGGAGAAGTGGTGCCACAAGGGCGCTGCAGAGCAGGATATAAGACATCTGAAAAGAAACAAAATATTACTGATCATAGTAAACAAGCACAGGTATAAAATGCACAATACACATGGGCAAAACACGGACAAAACGAAAACAGAACAATATGCTGAGAGCATCGTCAAAATAAAGAGTCAAAATTGACGTGTCAAGTTGGCATGCAAGTCAAAATCATCATTTTGGATCGTGATGGATCGTCCTGGGACGCTTAAACCTTTGCTCGATAATGGGGTCGTAGTCTGCAGTTTGTCTAAGGTTGTCGTATTTGCTGTTCTGAAGTGATGTGTTGTAATTGTGTGATGCAGTGAAAATGGCAGTGTCTATGGTGTCAATCCCAAGGTCTTCGTGAATGATGGAGTTCCTAACGAACCATGGGGCGTTTGTGATTCTACGTAGTGCTTTGTTCTGAAATGTTTGAAGTTTCTTTCTGTGTGTTTTTCTGACTGCAGCCCATGCCGGAGATGCATACAGCAGAAATGGTCTGATCATGGTTTTGTAGAGTGTAAGCTTGTTTTTGAGTGTCATGTTGGAATTTTTGCCAATGATAGGGTTTAAGCTAACGCTTTCACCTGTGGCTTTACCAATAGTTTGTTTGATGTGCTCGTGGAAGTTCAGTCTGTCATCAAGGTGTACACCAAGATATTTGGTGTGTTTACCGTTTTTAATGTCTGTGTCAAAGATCTCAAGGTGTGTGTCATAATGTCTGCGTATTTTGTGTCTTCTGAACAGGACAGACTCGCTCTTAGAAGCGTTGATCTTTACTCTCCAGTCTTCACACCATGTCTGAACTGTGTTAAGTGCAGTTTGGAGTTTGCGAAATGCAACATCTCCGTGTTTAGATTTGGCAAGAATGGCAGTGTCGTCAGCAAACTGTGCTGTGATGCAGTTGTCAAGTGTGGGGAAGTCATTGATGTAAAGGTTGAAGAGCGTGGGGCCAAGGATAGCAGCCGCATTTCTCATGAACGCCTCTAGGTCACCGAAAACGTCAGCAATGGCGTTCTTAACGGATCTCAGAGCAGCCAATAGGGAGGTAGGACCTTCCTCCTCTAGGCGTGGCTTAGGTCGGTTCCGCCACCTGGTGGAACTCTCTGGAAGCTCCCTTTTGGGGGGCTTTGGCTTCTCCGGGCAGGCCGCTGAGGAACTGAGGTGGGGCCCACAACAAGTTCGCACAGCAGCGGATCTGATCTACCTCTCTTGTGGGACACGCACGAGAGTCGTGGCCGATGATAATTGTAAACGATACTTAATATTTAAAAATGTATGCCATGGTATCATTTTTAACGGTTTTACTCATACGTAACGCAAGAGTAAGTTCTTTGAAAAAAAAACCTAAATTTTCCATTGAAAATGTGTTCAGACTAAATTGTTATTCTTTTTTTCATTTTAAAGTGTCTTTTCTTATTTCCTTATTGAAAAATATTTAATGCCAAACTTAAGTTATAAAAAATATATAAAAAGTTAAAGTTTTTAAAAAAGTAAAAATAAAAATAAATTTTGAACGTATTGAAATCCATAAATTTATCATTCAAGGGAAATCTAAGTATATTTAAATTCCGGAGTATCATTATTTCTTTTCTTTATTTATGTCAAAAAATTGTTTCTGACACCTTCACTATCTCCTTGTGACAGGATACAGCTTGCGGTGCTTCTTGCTAGAAAAAATTCATTATTAGGCAATACATCTATTACTTTTTATTACTTCGAAATCAACTTTTCTTTGTCTTTTTTTATACTTACCAAACACCTTCTTCTGCACCTTTTTATACAGTTTCTTCTCATCTATCTTTTTATGTAATAAAGTACGAATTTCCTATTGTCTTACCTTCCATACTGATTAGCGTAGTTATCCACTATTTTTACTGTATTATTACATACCTTTAAAAGGTTTTCAACCTGAGAAAAATCTAAAAAATGCGTAGCTTTGATTTCTGATTGGTCTGTAGAAGTAACAACAATATTACAAAGTTATTTTTAATAGCAAAGAGATATTCAAAAAATAAATATATTTTTGGAAAAAGCGATAATATTTAACAATATATAACTAATTTAAAGTCATTTTTAGCCCTTAAACATGTTATTTTAGAATAAACATTTGAATTCCATTTAATATAACAACTATTAACTTAAATGAAAAAGATAAAAAGATTGATTGCCTTGAACTAAGTATTTGTAATAGACGGAAAGTTTTTTTAAAAAAATAAATAGGATTAATTAAATTTTAACAACTACTTGGGTTTCGACTTTGTTGAGATATGGTTTAATACATTGAAGTACGTGCTGATTGAAGCATTTTTGCTTTCTTAAGCTTTATTAAAAAACCGATAAAATGGATAGTTTCAGCAGGATTATCTATACGTTGAAATTTTACTAAATTAAAAAAAAAATATATGAACAGAAAAAATTATTAAAAACTAAATGTAGATGTATGGTTTAGTGTTTACATGAAAGTACGTGGGCATTAAGTTTTTGTTTCAGCTTTGCATTAGCTTTATATGAGAGTATTCACAAAGGAAACAACGTATGTTATTGGCGCAAATAGTTTATTTCGTAAATTTTTTTACCTTTTCTGGATATCAAGTTTCACAGCTTCGAGCCATCACTTCGACTGTTAGTTTGTGTTGCGTACATTGCTTAAGAAGGCAAGATTCAGACTATCTGAAACTTGTGCAATTTTTTCCAAATAAACTATTTGAGCCAATAATATACACTCTTAAAACAAAGGAGCGAAATCCACTCATATAGGAGAAGTGCATTTTCGACACTTGAAAGGAGTGAATCCGTCGGAGTTTTAACTAAACAAAAGAGTGAAATACACTCCAATAGGATAAGTGCATTTTCGACACTGAAAAGAGTTAAAATTAACTCAGGCTGAGTTAAATTCACTCGTTTGTTTTTAAGAGTGTACGTTTACTTCCAGAATACTCCCATGCTTCTTGCTCAAAGTTGAAGACATTTTCTGAATGATAGCTTTACAGTTATACCTCATGTGGTTGCCAACTTACCAAGAGGTAGCACGAGGAAAAACGGGAACCAGCATAGAATGAAGACCCCGACCACAATGCCGAGGCGTCTTAGCGGCCTTCTTCTGCCGTTTGAACTTGGCCAGACGTCCTTGGAGGTTGGCCATGGTCACCTTGATGCTGGTCTTGTCCCCGTAGTTTCCATTGCGGGCAGCAGTGCTCAGCACATGGTGTGCTCCAGCGTGGACACGGAGCGTCAGCTCCTTGGTGGTCTCGTGTCCAGTTGTCTTCACCACCTGCAAAAAGATGACAGTAGTTGAGATACCGAATCAGAAAATTAGGCTCTTTGACAAAATTTTGTTTTTAAATATTAAAAAAAAAATATTTTTGATAAAATAAGTTAACTAAACTTAACTGTGGTGAATGTGTATACTTTTGAGAGCTAGAATTACTACTTACTATACACTCCAATAGGATAAGTGCATTTTCGACACTGAAAAGAGTTCAAATTAACTCAGGCAGAGTTAAATTCACTCGTTTGTTTTTAAGAGTGTACGTTTACTTCCAGAATACTCCCATGCTTCTTGCTCAAAGTTGAAGACATTTTCTGAATGATAGCTTTACAGTTATACCTCATGTGGTTGCCAACTTACCAAGAGGTAGCACGAGGAAAAACGGGAACCAGCATAGAATGAAGACCCCGACCACAATGCCGAGGCGTCTTAGCGGCCTTCTTCTGCCGTTTGAACTTGGCCAGACGTCCTTGGAGGTTGGCCATGGTCACCTTGATGCTGGTCTTGTCCCCGTAGTTTCCATTGCGGGCAGCAGTGCTCAGCACATGGTGTGCTCCAGCGTGGACACGGAGCGTCAGCTCCTTGGTGGTCTCGTGTCCAGTTGTCTTCACCACCTGCAAAAAGATGACAGTAGTTGAGATACCGAATCAGAAAATTAGGCTCTTTGACAAAATTTTGTTTTTAAATATTAAAAAAAAAAATATTTTTGATAAAATAAGTTAACTAAACTTAACTAAGGTGAATGTGTATACTTTTGAGAGCTAGAATTACTACTTACTATACACTCCAATAGGATAAGTGCATTTTCGACACTGAAAAGAGTTAAAATTAACTCAGGCTGAGTTAAATTCACTCGTTTGTTTTTAAGAGTGTACGTTTACTTCCAGAATACTCCCATGCTTCTTGCTCAAAGTTGAAGACATTTTCTGAATGATAGCTTTACAGTTATACCTCATGTGGTTGCCAACTTACCAAGAGGTAGCACGAGGAAAAACGGGAACCAGCATAGAATGAAGACCCCGACCACAATGCCGAGGGTCTTAGCGGCCTTCTTCTGCCGTTTGAACTTGGCCAGACGTCCTTGGAGGTTGGCCATGGTCACCTTGATGCTGGTCTTGTCCCCGTAGTTTCCATTGCGGGCAGCAGTGCTCAGCACATGGTGTGCTCCAGCGTGGACACGGAGCGTCAGCTCCTTGGTGGTCTCATGTCCAGTTGTCTTCACCACCTGCAAAAAGATGACAATAGTTGAGATACCGAATCAGAAAATTAGGCTCTTTGACAAAATTTTGTTTTTAAATATTAAAAAAAAAATATTTTTGATAAAATAAGTTAACTAAACTTAACTGTGGTGAATGTGTATACTTTTGAGAGCTAGAATTACTACTTACTATACACTCCAATAGGATAAGTGCATTTTCGACACTGAAAAGAGTTCAAATTAACTCAGGCAGAGTTAAATTCACTCGTTTGTTTTTAAGAGTGTACGTTTACTTCCAGAATACTCCCATGCTTCTTGCTCAAAGTTGAAGACATTTTCTGAATGATAGCTTTACAGTTATACCTCATGTGGTTGCCAACTTACCAAGAGGTAGCACGAGGAAAAACGGGAACCAGCATAGAATGAAGACCCCGACCACAATGCCGAGGGTCTTAGCGGCCTTCTTCTGCCGTTTGAACTTGGCCAGACGTCCTTGGAGGTTGGCCATGGTCACCTTGATGCTGGTCTTGTCCCCGTAGTTTCCATTGCGGGCAGCAGTGCTCAGCACATGTTGTGCTCCAGCGTGGACACGGAGCGTCAGCTCCTTGGTGGTCTCATGTCCAGTTGTCTTCACCACCTGCAAAAAGATGACAGTAGTTGAGATACAGAATCAGAAAATTAGGCTCTTTGACAAAATTTTGTTTTTAAATATTAAAAAAAAATATTTTTGATAAAATAAGTTAACTAAACTTAACTAAGGTGAATGTGTATACTTTTGAGAGCTAGAATTACTACTTACTATACACTCCAAGAGGATAAGTGCATTTTCGACACTGAAAAGAGTTAAAATTAACTCAGGCTGAGTTAAATTCACTCGTTTGTTTTTAAGAGTGTACGTTTACTTCCAGAATACTCCCATGCTTCTTGCTCAAAGTTGAAGACATTTTCTGAATGATAGCTTTACAGTTATACCTCATGTGGTTGCCAACTTACCAAGAGGTAGCACGAGGAAAAACGGGAACCAGCATAGAATGAAGACCCCGACCACAATGCCGAGGGTCTTAGCGGCCTTCTTCTGCCGTTTGAACTTGGCCAGACGTCCTTGGAGGTTGACCATGGTCACCTTGATGCTGGTCTTGTCCCCGTAGTTTCCATTGCGGGCAGCAGTGCTCAGCACATGGTGTGCTCCAGCGTGGACACGGAGCGTCAGCTCCTTGGTGGTCTCATGTCCAGTTGTCTTCACCACCTGCAAAAAGATGACAGTAGTTGAGATACAGAATCAGAAAATTAGGCTCTTTGACAAAATTTTGTTTTTAAATATTAAAAAAAAATATTTTTGATAAAATAAGTTAACTAAACTTAACTAAGGTGAATGTGTATACTTTTGAGAGCTAGAATTACTACTTACTATACACTCCAATAGGATAAGTGCATTTTCGACACTGAAAAGAGTTAAAATTAACTCAGGCTGAGTTAAATTCACTCGTTTGTTTTTAAGAGTGTACGTTTACTTCCAGAATACTCCCATGCTTCTTGCTCAAAGTTGAAGACATTTTCTGAATGATAGCTTTACAGTTATACCTCATGTGGTTGCCAACTTACCAAGAGGTAGCACGAGGAAAAACGGGAACCAGCATAGAATGAAGACCCCGACCACAATGCCGAGGGTCTTAGCGGCCTTCTTCTGCCGTTTGAACTTGGCCAGACGTCCTTGGAGGTTGACCATGGTCACCTTGATGCTGGTCTTGTCCCCGTAGTTTCCATTGCGGGCAGCAGTGCTCAGCACATGGTGTGCTCCAGCGTGGACACGGAGCGTCAGCTCCTTGGTGGTCTCATGTCCAGTTGTCTTCACCACCTGCAAAAAGATGACAGTAGTTGAGATACCGAATCAGAAAATTAGGCTCTTTGACAAAATTTTGTTTTTAAATATTAAAAAAAAAATATTTTTGATAAAATAAGTTAACTAAACTTAACTAAGGTGAATGTGTATACTTTTGAGAGCTAGAATTACTACTTACTATACACTCCAATAGGATAAGTGCATTTTCGACACTGAAAAGAGTTAAAATTAACTCAGGCTGAGTTAAATTCACTCGTTTGTTTTTAAGAGTGTACGTTTACTTCCAGAATACTCCCATGCTTCTTGCTCAAAGTTGAAGACATTTTCTGAATGATAGCTTTACAGTTATACCTCATGTGGTTGCCAACTTACCAAGAGGTAGCACGAGGAAAAACGGGAACCAGCATAGAATGAAGACGCCGACCACAATGCCGAGGGTCTTAGCGGCCTTCTTCTGCCGTTTGAACTTGGCCAGACGTCCTTGGAGGTTGGCCATGGTCACCTTGATGCTGGTCTTGTCCCCGTAGTTTCCATTGCGGGCAGCAGTGCTCAGCACATGGTGTGCTCCAGCGTGGACACGGAGCGTCAGCTCCTTGGTGGTCTCATGTCCAGTTGTCTTCACCACCTGCAAAAAGATGACAGTAGTTGAGATACCGAATCAGAAAATTAGGCTCTTTGACAAAATTTTGTTTTTAAATATTAAAAAAAAATATTTTTGATAAAATAAGTTAACTAAACTTAACTAAGGTGAATGTGTATATTTTTGAGAGCTAGAATTACATATATTTATAAAATTATATTTAAATACACTAAATGTAAAGGTTTATCATCAATTCCATTTTCTTTTTATTGTTTTCATAGACCTTGTATAAATGGAACTGGGAAAATGAAGCATCCCAACAAAAACATCTCTGTAAAAGAGGGCCAAGTTCTTACAAAAAAAGGTCTGGCCTACAAAAGAAGTGAAATCAACAAAAAGACCAAGTTCAATGGAATTTGCTGAGTTAAAGTTCTAGAAAAAATTAAGCCTGGACAACCAAAGATTTGAAAACAAAAAAGGATCAAGTTCAATAGAAGTTGATGAGGTTATAAACCCCAAAACATTTTGTTTTAAGATGCAGCTTAGGTCTAACACATTCTTACTAGCTGTTTGTGTAACTTGGCCAATACGCATCGTGAATATGGAGTTGAACCCTTCGTACCTGGTTGAATTTCACCTCGGGGCGTTTGAGTAAGTCTGTATTTGATTTATCCTCAGTTAAGTGGTGAATGACACGCATCTCTCGGGTGGAAAGGGGTAAAATAGTAGTCGTACCACATGCGTTGGCGTTGCAGGTAAATAATAAAATAAAAACGTTTGCTTTTGTTGCCAGGATTACCATCACACTTAGTTGGTGATACTTATCTGAATGAACATTTAGCTGTTTGCAACTGTTGAAGCGTTTTAATAAGGTAATCGTTCTATTTCCTTCAAAGAAAGTAAGAAAGAGTAATCAAAGCTCCATATATTATAGTAAAGCTTAGCGGTTTTACTACAAGATTCAAGCATTGGAAAACGAGATGCAACATTTACTTACGTGATCTAAAGAAATGCTCCAATCTCCATCGACTATTGTATTGATCTATTTAAAATTTTTAAAACATTTTTTTTTTATTTTACTTGATTATCAATAAGGTTTCAGCTGAATAAGGAGAAAGACATGTTTTTTCAATTGCAAATAGCATTTATTAATATAAAAACACTAACAGAAATGTAATAATCTCGAACATATATATATACATAAAACTACATAATACAAACTAACTAAATGTGTCAACTTTATAGTTCATTATTAAAACACCACAGCACATTATTGTTCTATAGATATACAACACATAGCCATCACCACGCAGAATACCACTAGGATTAACCATTTGATTAACTAGGGATAAATCAAATACAGACCTACTCAAACGCCCCGAGGTGAAATTCAACCAGGTACGAGGGGTTCAACTCCATATTCACGATGCGTATTGGCCAAGTTACACAAACAGCTAGTAAGAATGTGTTAGACCTAAGCTGCATCTTAAAACAAAATGTTTTGGGGTTTATAACCTCATCAACTTCTATTGAACTTGATCCTTTTTTGTTTTCAAATCTTTGGTTGTCCAGGCTTAATTTTTTCTAGAACTTTAACTCAGCAAATTCCATTGAACTTGGTCTTTTTGTTGATTTCACTTCTTTTGTAGGCCAGACCTTTTTTTGTAAGAACTTGGCCCTCTTTTACAGAGATGTTTTTGTTGGGATTTCACTTCTTTTTGTAAGTGGGAACACACAGTGAAGTATAATGAATAATGTGTTTAGTGAATAGGCAGTATCCTAATAAAATAAACATAGGATAGAGATTTACACTGCGGCGAGTACAATATTTACAATTCCTGTTTAAAAGAAATATATATTGGTGGCAACAAGCAGTAAAAATAGTTTATAACTTTTTAAGTATATTTTGTAACAACAATTGAATTAACGTCGCACTAGAGCTGAAACCAAACAATATCTATAGTGAAATTATTTCCTGTTCTGACTGCTTTTTAAACAAGAAGTTCTAAAAGAACTAAAATAGCCTACTGATGTCCTGTCACTTTAATACTCACCGAAATTCTTAGAGAATAACAAGTAGGTTTGTAATAGTAACTGTCACCTGGAACTGCTTCCGCACAAAATTTATACACCTTAGAAAAAAATAGCCAAACACAACATTTAGTTGTAATTTAAACTTTTATAAGCATGCCTTTCCAACAAAAAAAAAGAATTTTTAAAAGTGGACGATTTGAACCGAAAGAATGACAGACTGTTTTATAAAGGACAGACGGACAGAAAAAAGTACAGACAAAAAATCAAAAAGTTTGAAATATAGGTGTTTGATGTCATACCTTTCGAACAAAAAAATAATTTTTAAAATCGAGCGGTTAGAACCGAAAATATGACAGACCTTCTTATAAAGGACTGATTGACAGACGGACAGAAAAACGTACCGACAGACGGACACAAAGTATGAAATATGATGCCATAACTTTATAAAAAAAGATTTTTTAAAATCAGACGATTAGAACCGAAATTATGACAGACCGTCTTATAAAGGACAGACGGACAGAAAAACGTACAGAAAAAAATCAAAAAGTTTGAAATATAGGTGTTTGATGTCATACCTTTCTAACAAAAAATAATTTTCAAAATCGGGCGGTTAGAACCGAAAATATGACAGAAATTCTTATAAAGGACAGATTGACAGACGGACAGAAAAACGTACCGACAGATGGACACGAAGTATGAAATATGAAGCCATACATTTATAAAAAAAAAAGTTTTTTTAAAATCGGACGATTAGAACCGAAATTATGACAGACCGTCTTATAAAGAACAGACGGACGAAAAAGCGTACAGACGGACGGACAAAAAGTATAAAACATAGGTCAAGCCTTTGATATATGTCATTTCTTTCTAACAAAAAAAAATATTTTTTTAAATCCGATGGTACTGTTTGAAAGATTCTGTTCAAGAAATCGTCACTTGACCACGATTTAAAAAATACGAGAATCGCAGCCAATAACCCCTATGTAGCTCTAGTACGACGTTACTGCAAGCAAAATCCTTAAAAAAAAACATTTGCCCGTTGTGAAGCATTGGTTCCAACCATTACTCATATGTAGCCCTTGTGCGATGTTAATCCTACCTCCAAACAACCAATGGCTCTTTATAAAACATGGTGCTGGTTGCCAGCTCAGGTTGACACATTAAATTAGTAATATCGTGTGCTAAATCCCACACATGAAAACCTTTAACGTATCTGAAGGCAAATAACTATTTGAATTGTTGGCGACGACGTTTAATCGCCGCTGGTATATCAGCGTATGGAGAGCATTGCAACTGCTTATGAAAAAGGGCGCCAATCAGTTTACGCCCAACCCCGGGTAAAATCTTCGAATTTCGGATTTTTCCTGTTATATGCATGCTCTATTCTATAAGTGTTCCAATTTTCGTAACTCCATAACAAGCCGTTGTACCTAAACATTATGATCGCCCGTCAGTCAGTCAGTGAGTCAGTGAGTGAGGGACATATTTGTCGTTTTTCTGGTTCATTTATCTCTGGCTTAAATGAATTTCGAACGCTGGAAATTTTTTTCTAGGTTAAGTCTCACTAGGACACCCAGAAAAAAGTCTAAACTCGAATCTAAAGTGCGTAGAAGAAAAGAACTGGGTCTCCAAAATTATGCCGAAATGGTCCCAGTAAAGGATAGTCAGTGCCGCCTTCGTTATGAACTTGCTGATGCTGGTCTTGTCCCCGTAGTTTCCATTGCGGGCAGCAGTGCTCAGCACATGGTGTGCTCCAGCGTGGACACGGAGCGTCAGCTCCTTGGTGGTCTCATGTCCAGTTGTCTTCACCACCTGCAAAAAGATGACAGTAGTTGAGATACAGAATCAGAAAATTAGGCTCTTTGACAAAATTTTGTTTTTAAATATTAAAAAAAAATATTTTTGATAAAATAAGTTAACTAAACTTAACTAAGGTGAATGTGTATACTTTTGAGAGCTAGAATTACTACTTACTATACACTCCAATAGGATAAGTGCATTTTCGACACTGAAAAGAGTTAAAATTAACTCAGGCTGAGTTAAATTCACTCGTTTGTTTTTAAGAGTGTACGTTTACTTCCAGAATACTCCCATGCTTCTTGCTCAAAGTTGAAGACATTTTCTGAATGATAGCTTTACAGTTATACCTCATGTGGTTGCCAACTTACCAAGAGGTAGCACGAGGAAAAACGGGAACCAGCATAGAATGAAGACCCCGACCACAATGCCGAGGGTCTTAGCTGCCTTCTTCTGCCGTTTGAACTTGGCCAGACGTCCTTGGAGGTTGACCATGGTCACCTTGATGCTGGTCTTGTCCCCGTAGTTTCCATTGCGGGCAGCAGTGCTCAGCACATGGTGTGCTCCAGCGTGGACACGGAGCGTCAGCTCCTTGGTGGTCTCATGTCCAGTTGTCTTCACCACCTGCAAAAAGATGACAGTAGTTGAGATACCGAATCAGAAAATTAGGCTCTTTGACAAAATTTTGTTTTTAAATATTAAAAAAAAAATATTTTTGATAAAATAAGTTAACTAAACTTAACTAAGGTGAATGTGTATACTTTTGAGAGCTAGAATTACTACTTACTATACACTCCAATAGGATAAGTGCATTTTCGACACTGAAAAGAGTTAAAATTAACTCAGGCTGAGTTAAATTCACTCGTTTGTTTTTAAGAGTGTACGTTTACTTCCAGAATACTCCCATGCTTCTTGCTCAAAGTTGAAGACATTTTCTGAATGATAGCTTTACAGTTATACCTCATGTGGTTGCCAACTTACCAAGAGGTAGCACGAGGAAAAACGGGAACCAGCATAGAATGAAGACGCCGACCACAATGCCGAGGGTCTTAGCGGCCTTCTTCTGCCGTTTGAACTTGGCCAGACGTCCTTGGAGGTTGGCCATGGTCACCTTGATGCTGGTCTTGTCCCCGTAGTTTCCATTGCGGGCAGCAGTGCTCAGCACATGGTGTGCTCCAGCGTGGACACGGAGCGTCAGCTCCTTGGTGGTCTCATGTCCAGTTGTCTTCACCACCTGCAAAAAGATGACAGTAGTTGAGATACCGAATCAGAAAATTAGGCTCTTTGACAAAATTTTGTTTTTAAATATTAAAAAAAAATATTTTTGATAAAATAAGTTAACTAAACTTAACTAAGGTGAATGTGTATATTTTTGAGAGCTAGAATTACATATATTTATAAAATTATATTTAAATACACTAAATGTAAAGGTTTATCATCAATTCCATTTTCTTTTTATTGTTTTCATAGACCTTGTATAAATGGAACTGGGAAAATGAAGCATCCCAACAAAAACATCTCTGTAAAAGAGGGCCAAGTTCTTACAAAAAAAGGTCTGGCCTACAAAAGAAGTGAAATCAACAAAAAGACCAAGTTCAATGGAATTTGCTGAGTTAAAGTTCTAGAAAAAATTAAGCCTGGACAACCAAAGATTTGAAAACAAAAAAGGATCAAGTTCAATAGAAGTTGATGAGGTTATAAACCCCAAAACATTTTGTTTTAAGATGCAGCTTAGGTCTAACACATTCTTACTAGCTGTTTGTGTAACTTGGCCAATACGCATCGTGAATATGGAGTTGAACCCTTCGTACCTGGTTGAATTTCACCTCGGGGCGTTTGAGTAAGTCTGTATTTGATTTATCCTCAGTTAAGTGGTGAATGACACGCATCTCTCGGGTGGAAAGGGGTAAAATAGTAGTCGTACCACATGCGTTGGCGTTGCAGGTAAATAATAAAATAAAAACGTTTGCTTTTGTTGCCAGGATTACCATCACACTTAGTTGGTGATACTTATCTGAATGAACATTTAGCTGTTTGCAACTGTTGAAGCGTTTTAATAAGGTAATCGTTCTATTTCCTTCAAAGAAAGTAAGAAAGAGTAATCAAAGCTCCATATATTATAGTAAAGCTTAGCGGTTTTACTACAAGATTCAAGCATTGGAAAACGAGATGCAACATTTACTTACGTGATCTAAAGAAATGCTCCAATCTCCATCGACTATTGTATTGATCTATTTAAAATTTTTAAAACATTTTTTTTTTTTTTTACTTGATTATCAATAAGGTTTCAGCTGAATAAGGAGAAAGACATGTTTTTTCAATTGCAAATAGCATTTATTAATATAAAAACACTAACAGAAATGTAATAATCTCGAACATATATATATACATAAAACTACATAATACAAACTAACTAAATGTGTCAACTTTATAGTTCATTATTAAAACACCACAGCACATTATTGTTCTATAGATATACAACACATAGCCATCACCACGCAGAATACCACTAGGATTAACCATTTGATTAACTAGGGATAAATCAAATACAGACCTACTCAAACGCCCCGAGGTGAAATTCAACCAGGTACGAGGGGTTCAACTCCATATTCACGATGCGTATTGGCCAAGTTACACAAACAGCTAGTAAGAATGTGTTAGACCTAAGCTGCATCTTAAAACAAAATGTTTTGGGGTTTATAACCTCATCAACTTCTATTGAACTTGATCCTTTTTTGTTTTCAAATCTTTGGTTGTCCAGGCTTAATTTTTTCTAGAACTTTAACTCAGCAAATTCCATTGAACTTGGTCTTTTTGTTGATTTCACTTCTTTTGTAGGCCAGACCTTTTTTTGTAAGAACTTGGCCCTCTTTTACAGAGATGTTTTTGTTGGGATTTCACTTCTTTTTGTAAGTGGGAACACACAGTGAAGTATAATGAATAATGTGTTTAGTGAATAGGCAGTATCCTAATAAAATAAACATAGGATAGAGATTTACACTGCGGCGAGTACAATATTTACAATTCCTGTTTAAAAGAAATATATATTGGTGGCAACAAGCAGTAAAAATAGTTTATAACTTTTTAAGTATATTTTGTAACAACAATTGAATTAACGTCGCACTAGAGCTGAAACCAAACAATATCTATAGTGAAATTATTTCCTGTTCTGACTGCTTTTTAAACAAGAAGTTCTAAAAGAACTAAAATAGCCTACTGATGTCCTGTCACTTTAATACTCACCGAAATTCTTAGAGAATAACAAGTAGGTTTGTAATAGTAACTGTCACCTGGAACTGCTTCCGCACAAAATTTATACACCTTAGAAAAAAATAGCCAAACACAACATTTAGTTGTAATTTAAACTTTTATAAGCATGCCTTTCCAACAAAAAAAAAGAATTTTTAAAAGTGGACGATTTGAACCGAAAGAATGACAGACTGTTTTATAAAGGACAGACGGACAGAAAAAAGTACAGACAAAAAATCAAAAAGTTTGAAATATAGGTGTTTGATGTCATACCTTTCGAACAAAAAAATAATTTTTAAAATCGAGCGGTTAGAACCGAAAATATGACAGACCTTCTTATAAAGGACTGATTGACAGACGGACAGAAAAACGTACCGACAGACGGACACAAAGTATGAAATATGATGCCATAACTTTATAAAAAAAGATTTTTTAAAATCAGACGATTAGAACCGAAATTATGACAGACCGTCTTATAAAGGACAGACGGACAGAAAAACGTACAGAAAAAAATCAAAAAGTTTGAAATATAGGTGTTTGATGTCATACCTTTCTAACAAAAAATAATTTTCAAAATCGGGCGGTTAGAACCGAAAATATGACAGAAATTCTTATAAAGGACAGATTGACAGACGGACAGAAAAACGTACCGACAGATGGACACGAAGTATGAAATAGGAAGCCATACATTTATAAAAAAAAAAGTTTTTTAAAATCGGACGATTAGAACCGAAATTATGACAGACCGTCTTATAAAGAACAGACGGACGAAAAAGCGTACAGACGGACGGACAAAAAGTATAAAACATAGGTCAAGCCTTTGATATATGTCATTTCTTTCTAACAAAAAAAAATTTTTTTTTAAATCCGATGGTACTGTTTGAAAGATTCTGTTCAAGAAATCGTCACTTGACCACGATTTAAAAAATACGAGAATCGCAGCCAATAACCCCTATGTAGCTCTAGTACGACGTTACTGCAAGCAAAATCCTTAAAAAAAAACATTTGCCCGTTGTGAAGCATTGGTTCCAACCATTACTCATATGTAGCCCTTGTGCGATGTTAATCCTACCTCCAAACAACCAATGGCTCTTTATAAAACATGGTGCTGGTTGCCAGCTCAGGTTGACACATTAAATTAGTAATATCGTGTGCTAAATCCCACACATGAAAACCTTTAACGTATCTGAAGGCAAATAACTATTTGAATTGTTGGCGACGACGTTTAATCGCCGCTGGTATATCAGCGTATGGAGAGCATTGCAACTGCTTATGAAAAAGGGCGCCAATCAGTTTACGCCCAACCCCGGGTAAAATCTTCGAATTTCGGATTTTTCCTGTTATATGCATGCTCTATTCTATAAGTGTTCCAATTTTCGTAACTCCATAACAAGCCGTTGTACCTAAACATTATGATCGCCCGTCAGTCAGTCAGTGAGTCAGTGAGTGAGGGACATATTTGTCGTTTTTCTGGTTCATTTATCTCTGGCTTAAATGAATTTCGAACGCTGGAAATTTTTTTCTAGGTTAAGTCTCACTAGGACACCCAGAAAAAAGTCTAAACTCGAATCTAAAGTGCGTAGAAGAAAAGAACTGGGTCTCCAAAATTATGCCGAAATGGTCCCAGTAAAGGATAGTCAGTGCCGCCTTCGTTATGAACTTGGCGATGCACTGCCGTGCATCCAGATATAATCAGACAAGTTTGCCAAGCTTCAAACTGGATAAAGTGTCTGGTCATGTACGGTTTTAGCTCTTATAGACAATCGCTAGCAATTAGCACCTCTGATCCAAGGTTACTTAAATGGAGATGGGCACCTGTTGATGGGACTCTCACAAGTTTTATTATGTAATAAAAGACTTCAAAATATATTGTCTAGTAAAGCTATTGAAGAGTTTGAAATAAACATGTTTTGATAAAATAGGAAATATTTTGCCACAATAACGTTTTTTGAAGAAAAAAAAGAACTAAATAAAAGAAATATGAATAAAACTGTTGCAAAAATGTGTGGTTGCATGATTGAAATACCAAAGCCAATTATTTATGTAAAGACTAATAAAACCCTAATAAAACATCGAATAAAGATTTGTTTTTTCTCAAAGGAACTTCCGGAATTTCCTACTTTTTTATTTCAAAATTTTTTCGGATTTTAGTATCTCTAGTTTTTACTTATTTTTTTTTAAAGCTTTGGAATTTATTCATCGAAGAACAAAGATTTTTTCAAATGAATTGTGGTATGCATGGTATTGGAATGCAAATAATTTCTTGAAAAAATAAAATTCTTGTTAATACTGATTACGTTTTCTAAGTTATTCGATTCTAATGTAAAATAGTTTAGTCGTCTACAAAATCTATTTGGAAACTTATCGTAGTTTTTTTTACCATAAAAAAGATTGGATTGCTTTTCTTAATTAAACAAAGAACTGTTTTTACTTCTGTTGTTTTAGTTAAGACAATTTTGTCTTTTGTTTGAAAGAATAAAACACAAAATTGGTTCTTATAAAAATAAATAGTGTGTGTAAGGAAAATATCATTTAAGAAGTAATTAGATGTTGTTGTTTTTTTGAAGAAGTAAACAAAGCTATTGAAAAGGCATTACGGTTTCTTCTTCACACTGTTCCGACCGTTTGTGCAATGGAAGGTCTCTGTTCGGGGGATCCTCCTTCTTGATCAAGGATTTCCCCAGTGCCAGGTAAGTATGAGTTGGTTGATATCTGGAAATAATATACAACGCCACCTCTCGGAGAGTCTCAGTATAATTTGTAAGAGGCGGATTTGGGTGAGGCTTTTTTCAATTTGTGTGTTCTACTATTTCTTTTGAAAAGGGACTGCGCGAACGCTGTCCCCACTACCAAAAATTGTGCACCCCAAGCAACCGCAATTTGCGGATGTGGCGAACGTCAACCGACCGTTTGTGCAATGGAAGGTCTCTGTTCGGGGGATCCTCCTTCTTGATCAAGGATTTCCCCAGTGCCAGGTAAGTATGAGTTGGTCGGAGATCGGAGATCGAAATAGCAATACGAAGTATCGACGCGAAGCGTCCTTACTTCTCCGTCTAAGATACCCCAAAAAGGGAGAGCGTTTGTGTTTTCCAAAAGTAAACTATAAGTCCATATAAAAATAATGTGGAAAACCCGTGGGAGAGACCCCAGGGCAAAGCGATAGGCTTGTCTAATAAAAAACAATGATGAAGATGAACACCAAAAAGGACAATGAACACATATCTCTAAACACTGGACATAACAATGCTATTCAAAGTGCAACGTGTTGTCAGGGTAAAAAGTAGTTAACGAAAAAACTTAACTGTCATAACTGTATTACCAAGAAGGGTCGTGATGAACGGTGCATGGACGTTTATATTTTTGTTCGACTATATGATCATAAGCGATAATGTCTTTAAGGTTCTCATATGCAGAGCCATCAATAGAGGTTTTGTAGTTATGTGAAGCAGAAAGAATTGCAGAGTCAATAAAATCAATATTAAGGTCTCTGTGAAGGATCTTATTTCGCACATACCAAGGAGCATTTGTCATTCTTCTCAGGGTTTTATTTTGAAATATTTGTAGTTTGTTTCTGTGTGTCTTGCGAACAGCGGCCCACGCTGGAGAGGCGTAGAGTAAAATTGGCCTTATCATTGACTTATAAAGTAAAACCTTGTTGTTAAGGGACATTTTGGAGTGTTTCCCAATGATGGGATTTAGACTGACGCTGGCACCTGTGGCTTTAGCTATTGTTTGCTTAATATGTTCTTTAAAGCTGAGTCTATTGTCCAAATGTACTCCGAGGTATTTGGTATGTGGCTCATTTTTGATATCAGTATTAAAGATCTCAAGATCGGTGTCATAATTTGTCAATGTTTTGTGCTTTCTAAAGAGGACTGAGACACTCTTTTGTGCATTAATTTTCACTCTCCAATCTTCACACCAAGTTTCAACTAAGTATAGCGCTGTTTGCAATTTGTCAAAGGCTATGTTACCGTGTTTAGATTTGGCTAGTATGGCCGTATCGTCCGCGAACTGGGCAGTAATACAGTCTGTCTGAGTAGGGAAATCGTTAATGTACAGATTAAATAATGTGGGGCTCATTGTGCTTCCTTGCGGAACTCCGGCCCTAATGGTTACTACTTTGGACAATGTACTATTGATTCGAACCTGGAAACATCTGTTTGTGAGAAAAGAGTTAATAATATGTATTAGTGGTTTTGGTATGTTTTGTTTGACAAGTTTTATAATAAGGCCTTCATGCCAAAGGCTATCAAAAGCTTTTTCAATATCTAAAAATACGGCTCCCACTGTTTCTTTGTTGTTAAAGGCATTTCCAATTATTTCTACTATTCTATGAACTTGGTGTGTTGTTGAATGTCCTTTTTTAAAACCATATTGATTAAGATTGATAATCTTATTGGCATCTAAGAAAGTGTTTAATCTAGTCAGAATAATTTTTTCAAGAACTTTTGCTAAGCTGGGTAAGAGACTAATTGGTCTGTAGCTGCTAGGGAGAAGTGGGCTTTTGCCTGGCTTTTTAAAAAGTATTATAATTGCTTTTTTCCATGTAGTCGGAAAGTAGTAGTGTTGGAGGCATGCATTACAGATATTCGTGATAAGTACAATGACCTTTTGGGATAGATTTTTTAGGGCTTTATTGGAAATCATATCGTATCCAGATGCCTTTTTAGGATCAAGGTTTTTAATAATGTGTGCTACTTCCTCAGGAAAAGTTTCTAGAATAGTTGCATTGGGTTTAGAGCTTAGGTATCGATGAACCTCTTCCGTAACATTGTCAACCATTTCATCATTTGTTGGATTGTCATGGGGCGAAAACTGGTTATAAAGGCTATTTGAAAGTACATCTGCCATGTCTTTTTCTGTGTAAGCTATTTTGTTTGGGCCTTGAAGTGGGCCAATATTTTGAGGATTAGATTTTAATGCCTTGGCCAATTTCCAGACTGTGTTATTTTGGGTGGATAATTTCATAACTGTACATTCCCACGTTGTTTGTTTGTGGTTATCAATAATTGCTCTGACTCGCCTACACGCTTCGTTCCATTTGCTTTTATCCTCCGGTTGTCTGGTTACTTTGTAAACTTTTCTAAGTTTATTTTTGTTTTTTATTTCATCTCTAATTTCCTGGGGTAGTTTATAGTTGTTGCAATGGCTTATTGGTCTCGAACTATTTTCAATGTCATTTTTGATTTTAAATACAAGATCCTTTATAGCAGTGTCTATTTGGTCTATGGTTTGAAGAGGAGGGTTGATATTGATATTGTCATTTGAGATGGATTGAAATTTTCCCCAGTTTGTTGTAAGTCTGATTGATTCAAGGGATTGTGTGAGGCCATAAAGAGAGAAAGTTACCGGACTGTGGTCGGAAGACAAGGAACTATGAACTTTTAATGTAGGAAAGCCTGGAATTCCCTTAAGGAGCATGATATCTAAAATGTCCGGTCTATGGGATAAAGTGCCTGGAAAGTGTGCAATGGAAGGTCTCTGTTCGGGGGATCCTCCTTCTTGATCAAGGATTTCCCCAGTGCCAGGTAAGTATGAGTTGGTTGATATCTGGAAATAATATACAACGCCACCTCTCGGAGAGTCTCAGTATAATTTGTAAGAGGCGGATTTGGGTGAGGCTTTTTTCAATTTGTGTGTTCTACTATTTCTTTTGAAAAGGGACTGCGCGAACGCTGTCCCCACTACCAAAAATTGTGCACCCCAAGCAACCGCAATTTGCGGATGTGGCGAACGTCAACCGACCGTTTGTGCAATGGAAGGTCTCTGTTCGGGGGATCCTCCTTCTTGATCAAGGATTTCCCCAGTGCCAGGTAAGTATGAGTTGGTCGGAGATCGGAGATCGAAATAGCAATACGAAGTATCGACGCGAAGCGTCCTTACTTCTCCGTCTAAGATACCCCAAAAAGGGAGAGCGTTTGTGTTTTCCAAAAGTAAACTATAAGTCCATATAAAAATAATGTGGAAAACCCGTGGGAGAGACCCCAGGGCAAAGCGATAGGCTTGTCTAATAAAAAACAATGATGAAGATGAACACCAAAAAGGACAATGAACACATATCTCTAAACACTGGACATAACAATGCTATTCAAAGTGCAACGTGTTGTCAGGGTAAAAAGTAGTTAACGAAAAAACTTAACTGTCATAACTGTATTACAAAGAAGGGTCGTGATGAACGGTGCATGCACGTTTATATTTTTGTTCGACTATATGATCATAAGCGATAATGTCTTTAAGGTTCTCATATGCAGAGCCATCAATAGAGGTTTTGTAGTTATGTGAAGCAGAAAGAATTGCAGAGTCAATAAAATCAATATTAAGGTCTCTGTGAAGGATCTTATTTCGCACATACCAAGGAGCATTTGTCATTCTTCTCAGGGTTTTATTTTGAAATATTTGTAGTTTGTTTCTGTGTGTCTTGCGAACAGCGGCCCACGCTGGAGAGGCGTAGAGTAAAATTGGCCTTATCATTGACTTATAAAGTAAAACCTTGTTGTTAAGGGACATTTTGGAGTGTTTCCCAATGATGGGATTTAGACTGACGCTGGCACCTGTGGCTTTAGCTATTGTTTGCTTAATATGTTCTTTAAAGCTGAGTCTATTGTCCAAATGTACTCCGAGGTATTTGGTATGTGGCTCATTTTTGATATCAGTATTAAAGATCTCAAGATCGGTGTCATAATTTGTCAATGTTTTGTGCTTTCTAAAGAGGACTGAGACACTCTTTTGTGCATTAATTTTCACTCTCCAATCTTCACACCAAGTTTCAACTAAGTATAGCGCTGTTTGCAATTTGTCAAAGGCTATGTTACCGTGTTTAGATTTGGCTAGTATGGCCGTATCGTCCGCGAACTGGGCAGTAATACAGTCTGTCTGAGTAGGGAAATCGTTAATGTACAGATTAAATAATGTGGGGCTCATTGTGCTTCCTTGCGGAACTCCGGCCCTAATGGTTACTACTTTGGACAATGTACTATTGATTCGAACCTGGAAACATCTGTTTGTGAGAAAAGAGTTAATAATATGTATTAGTGGTTTTGGTATGTTTTGTTTGACAAGTTTTATAACAAGGCCTTCATGCCAAAGGCTATCAAAAGCTTTTTCAATATCTAAAAATACGGCTCCCACTGTTTCTTTGTTGTTAAAGGCATTTCCAATTATTTCTACTATTCTATGAACTTGGTGTGTTGTTGAATGTCCTTTTTTAAAACCATATTGATTAAGATTGATAATCTTATTGGCATCTAAGAAAGTGTTTAATCTAGTCAGAATAATTTTTTCAAGAACTTTTGCTAAGCTGGGTAAGAGACTAATTGGTCTGTAGCTGCTAGGGAGAAGTGGGCTTTTGCCTGGCTTTTTAAAAAGTATTATAATTGCTTTTTTCCATGTAGTCGGAAAGTAGTAGTGTTGGAGGCATGCATTACAGATATTCGTGATAAGTACAATGACCTTTTGGGATAGATTTTTTAGGGCTTTATTGGAAATCATATCGTATCCAGATGCCTTTTTAGGATCAAGGTTTTTAATAATGTGTGCTACTTCCTCAGGAAAAGTTTCTAGAATAGTTGCATTGGGTTTAGAGCTTAGGTATCGATGAACCTCTTCCGTAACATTGTCAACCATTTCATCATTTGTTGGATTGTCATGGGGCGAAAACTGGTTATAAAGGCTATTTGAAAGTACATCTGCCATGTCTTTTTCTGTGTAAGCTATTTTGTTTGGGCCTTGAAGTGGGCCAATATTTTGAGGATTAGATTTTAATGCCTTGGCCAATTTCCAGACTGTGTTATTTTGGGTGGATAATTTCATAACTGTACATTCCCACGTTGTTTGTTTGTGGTTAGCAATAATTGCTCTGACTCGCCTACACGCTTCGTTCCATTTGCTTTTATCCTCCGGTTGTCTGGTTACTTTGTAAACTTTTCTAAGTTTATTTTTGTTTTTTATTTCATCTCTAATTTCCTGGGGTAGTTTATAGTTGTTGCAATGGCTTATTGGTCTCGAACTATTTTCAATGTCATTTTTGATTTTAAATACAAGATCCTTTATAGCAGTGTCTATTTGGTCTATGGTTTGAAGAGGAGGGTTGATATTGATATTGTCATTTGAGATGGATTGAAATTTTCCCCAGTTTGTTGTAAGTCTGATTGATTCAAGGGATTGTGTGAGGCCATAAAGAGAGAAAGTTACCGGACTGTGGTCGGAAGACAAGGAACTATGAACTTTTAATGTAGGAAAGCCTGGAATTCCCTTAAGGAGCATGATATCTAAAATGTCCGGTCTATGGGATAAAGTGCCTGGAAAGTGTGCAATGGAAGGTCTCTGTTCGGGGGATCCTCCTTCTTGATCAAGGATTTCCCCAGTGCCAGGTAAGTATGAGTTGGTTGATATCTGGAAATAATATACAACGCCACCTCTCGGAGAGTCTCAGTATAATTTGTAAGAGGCGGATTTGGGTGAGGCTTTTTTCAATTTGTGTGTTCTACTATTTCTTTTGAAAAGGGACTGCGCGAACGCTGTCCCCACTACCAAAAATTGTGCACCCCAAGCAACCGCAATTTGCGGATGTGGCGAACGTCAACCGACCGTTTGTGCAATGGAAGGTCTCTGTTCGGGGGATCCTCCTTCTTGATCAAGGATTTCCCCAGTGCCGGGTGAGTTGGTTGATATCTGGAAATTCTATATAACAAATTCAAGTATCAAAATACTGGTAACTTTGGAGAGGCTCAAAATTTTAACCTAATACGGCTTTATGATTTTTAACCCTCTGAGGGATACAGACGGATAAACCCGACGAAATTTTCTCCTCCTAAAAGGATAGACACGGAAAAAGCCGAGCGCTTTTTCTCCCTCCAAAAGGATAGTGACGGGAAAGGACGAGCATGTTTGTCCACTTCGAAAAGGGCGATCACGGAAAAACCCGAGATTCCCTTCCCCCTTTAGTTGACTTCGCGCCTCATTAGGCACAGCGTGCGGTATACAGTACGCGGCAACATTTCGCCTTAAGTATATAATGGAAGTAGCAATTATACCACCTAGAAAATGTCTGGGGGCTTCGTTTACAGGATGGGGAAACTTGAATGGACAGGTGTTAACTATTTTTGTATTGGGCTTTTTGGATTTTTTGTAGACTGTCAGTGATATTTATTTCTTTCGATAGTTCATGGATTTTATTTCTTTGTTCCCGCGGCATTAAAAAATATAAGTTAAAATGAACAGTTTTTTTAGCTGAAAAATAAACGTTATAAATCTGAATTCTTTCATATTTACGTATGTATCTGTCAAAGGATTATTCAAAACTTTTATCATTATTTTTTTAATTGCTTTAAAGTAGACTTATAATGTTTTTTTTTAAGATATGAATGTTTTTTTACTTAATTTACTAAAAAAGACACAGCTGTAATAATTGTAAACTTAGCACATAATTAAAAGATTAATTATAATTTTATGAATTCTAACTGGAATAACTTTCAAGATTAAAATCAACTTTAGGGACTTGCAGCATTTATTAAGATTAGAAACAAACTGTAAAAAATATTTTTTTCTTTTTACTTCAGAAGGTTTTCTTAAAAAAATCTCTTTTTGTTAACTACAATCGAATTCAATTGTAAAAAAACGAAGCACTACAAGAAGAACCCATAAAATTAAAAAAAAAAACTTTGATTCAAAAAGTCAGTCTGGCGGGCATCATTTAAAGGTTTTAATAATAAAAATTTATGAAAAATAGTTATTTATGCAACAAGTGTGAAAAGTATCACTTTTTAAAACTAGTGGATTTTATTTCACGAGACGAGCGAGGAACGAGCGATTGAAATAATGACACGTGTTTTAAAAAGCTTACTTTTCGCACGTGTTTCATACAATATTTTTATAATTGTGTGAAAAAAATATTATTGTTCCAAAAATATTTCACGCGCATTTATTTCTTTAAATAAAAGCAGATCGCTAAATATCTGGATTTTATTAATATTATGAAATAGAAATTTTAACTTGAAACGTTGGCATCTTATGAAAAGAGTGAAAAAAGTCTTTTTATCACTGCTTTTGGGAGAGGAAAAGTACTTTTTTTCACTGTTACAAAATGTCTAACTTTTTGCACGCTTCTAATATTATAATTATAATGTGGAAATCGGATTTTTTTTTTCACGCAATTATAAAAAAAATATTATTGCATTTATCAAACTAAAGCATATATACAGTGGTGGAAATTGATTTATGAACTAACATTCTTTTCACCAGATATCGCTTTGTATTAAGTGCTCACAATTCGAATTTTGTGTGTTGTATATTCAGAGTATAATAAAGGATTTTCGCACATAATTTTTTTCAAAAAATTATATTAAATAAAAAATATATCTATTTTTTAGTTTTTTAGCATGTCAAATGGTGGAAAATGATTCATGAACTCAAATTTATTTTGAACCCAGGTACCAAATATTTTAACTAGCTCTTCATTTGAACTTTAGAAGAGCATTGTTTATAAATAAGCTTAAGGCCAACTTTGTTGAAATTTATATGTTTTATTCCCATTTTACTAAATAGGAAAGCTTGAGGGACTGCCTGAAGCCAAAAAGGTAAAAAAGGACCCTTATATAATATTGTGCCTAATCTGTAGGAGAAATCAGCATATTAATTAAACGATCAATAAATATATTTCAGAAATTTTTGAAGAATCATTCTGACTGCGGTAAAAACCATCAATAAAAAAGGTGTAACCCTTCTGGGACGAGGGAGAAAAGCAGGATTATTGGACTTGCATCTCAAAAAGTTACCATTTGTGGCAGAATTTGTGCATTACAGGACGAATTTGTTATGAACTATCACTTCCTGTAACTCCCAGAGTAGGGCAAATATTGATATAGTAGGCGAACTTGAAATGTTCCAAAATGAAGGCTGGTCCAAAGCTGACTCTTCACCATAAGAACAGGTGATTAAAATATGGTCATAACTACATAAAAAAGGATTGGGTGATTGTGTATTGAGAGAAATGGGAAAAAGTGACATTTGCTGATGAAAAAAATTCAATTTGGATGAACGTGATGGTTTAAACTTTTATTGAGAGGATCTTCGAAAACATTCAAGATCTGTCTTCAGCAGAAATGTTAGTGGTGGAAGTTTGATGGTTTGGGCAAAGATATCTTATGTTTGAAGAAACAAGGTTTTGTTTCTGAAGGGCTGACAAACATCACTTTATTGCATATTTGTTCTAGAAAAGAATTTGATTCCTTTTTTGCATGGCAAAACTATGCTTTTGATTATATTTTTATGCATGATAATGCAAGTATCCACATTTCGAGCGAAATGGAAGACTGGTTTAATGTACAAAATGCTGTTCATTTAGATCATACTGCCCTTAGCCATGACTTAAACCCCAATAACGTCTGAGATCAATTGGTATGTATAATTTACTCAAATGGAGTATGGTGTCAATGGAGTGTGCATCAGTTATGGAATAGAAGGACTTAATCATTAAAAACTGGAAATTGCTGGACCAAAACTTGACCCAAAGTTTCGTGTTGTCTACGAAAAACAAAATCAAGGAAGCAATAACGAAAAAAATAGTTTTAGTAATTATTAATTGAGATTGAATGTAAAAGTTCATAAATCAATTTCCCTATGCTAAAACTAAATATCAACAAAAGAAATTGTTTACGAATTTATATAAAATTTTATTTACGGGTATAATTTATAATACAAAGCCTGTATAGTGCATGAAATTTAAATCGATAAAAACGCATTTAATAAAGAAATACTGTTAAAAACTGCCAGTTCATAAATCAATTTCCACCACTGTATAAAGCTATTAAAGTTCATTTTTGTATTTTAATACAATTTGCACAGATCGTATTAGAATGGTTTACAACTCCATATGCATCTTATCAAGTCTCTATCATATTTGCCTCACACTGAACACATCAACTAATTATCGAAAAAGTCTTCTTACTATTCAGGACAATTACTATTTACTTACTATTTACTTAGCTATTCTTATGGAAAATTTCATTTTTTTTAAACGTTCAATTATGAATTTTTATTTGCTTTAATACTTTTAATTATTTAAACCAGAATATGTTACCTTTTAGGAATATAAATATTTTAAATTTTTCATAAATAATACATCGCTAAATATATTGCACTTCCATTTTGGACTCAGTTGGTGATCTGTATTGATCATGTACAAAATGCTGTGGTGTTCCTTGAACAGCCTTTTTCGTCCGTCACGATTCACCAATCTCGCCCACAAAGCCATGAAAATAAAGCGAAGCAAAATTGACTAATTATTTTACACTGAATACTAATTCTTTTACCCTGAATACTTACCCCCCTACTAATTATTTTAAAGCTTTTACCCTGTGATGAGATCACGGTTTGAATCATGGCACTGGGTTTCAAGCCTCTTTCAACAATAACTTTTAACGATTTTTTTTTATTTTAATTATTCTCCAAAATTTAAATCCCAAAAGTTAATGTATAATTTGCTATGCATTTAAATCATTTATCAATTGCGATTGGCATTTTTTTTTTGCATTGCCAGCCTGCAATACAATGCAAAAAAAAAGTGAAAAGTAAAAAAAATAATGGATCTTTTTTATTTGATTACAATTTCTTATTGAAAGCTACCGATCCCAGCTCAAAGAAGCCGTTTCTTTATCCGAATAAAACACAGAAAACTTACAAAATTCCGTACAGTGCCAAGTCAAAAAATGGCAACCTCACAGTCGCAAGTTTTAAAAAAGGGCAAATATACTGGAATCCCAAAATTGCAATTTATTTTTCTAATCTATATTTTCTTAATAATTATTGCCTGATTGGGATTAGATGGCTTAGTATTATCGTAAACTAGTGCTAACTATATTTTTTAATGAAACTGCTTATAAATAAGCGTTTTGAAAAAACTACCATTATTAAAAAAAACACGCGAATTCATTGACGATTATTAAATTGAAAGTAGGTAATTAAAAAAAAGCTGTGAGTGCAAGTACGACTTTTTGTTTGATGGCTTATGTTATAGCATATCTTTGTAACAGTAAGCTGCAAGTAAATTGGAGTGTCACGAAAATTGTTTATTTCATTACAAATGAGCAAAGATTCATATGAGCTTCCAGCAACTGAAAGTAGTTTTGTTTTATTTGCAGCTTTAGAAAATTTACAACACCCCCCCCCCCCAAAAAAAAAAAAAAAACATCCCCTCCAAAATAGCTCATACTGGCATCCTAAACAATCTGAACATTTAAATGCTAAATAAATGTGCATTCCATTAAATATTCCAAATAATAATAACAGCAAAATTCGTTCTTCTTTTGCTTGAAAACTGCACGAAAATATTAATAAATATTATGTATCAGTTTAAACTGCAACAAAATTAGGTTTCGATTATTTGAGCTGATTTGCAGTTGCCATAAAACTTCCAAAGGGTGACAGAACTAAAATGCAGTTTTAAACAAAACTTTTTGACGTTTCTGCTAGCGTATTTGTAAAGAATACAAAACACGATCCATTTACTAGTGCAACACACATTCTACATAGAATTCATTCAAAGCAAAACATTAGTGGCAGTACTTTTCAAAACGGGTTCTTACAAGTTACAAGATTGTATCGCTCCCCCTCCCCACCTGGGGTACAGGGGCAGAGAGAGAGAGGGGCTAAACATTTGCAATCCGTTTCTCGCCCATGCCCCACAGCTAATTCTTTTGACACCGCTTGGTCGTGTTTAATCACCCGTGAAGTACTTGAAAGGGGGAAAGCACAGCATAGGGTTATCCTTTTGAAGAGGTCTAAATACTGTCCCTTAGGAGATAGTCGAACCTTATTTAGAGGAAAGCGTTGGCCTTTTGGAAAACGTCCAGTGAAAAAAGCATATCCGCCAGAGGGTTAATAAATACGCATTTTGACTTGAAATGCAGTGTCAATACCTTTTTTAAGGGAAGATACAATGCAATTCATATTCAAAGGTTGC
Organism: Hylyphantes graminicola; assembly: GCA_023701765.1. Classification (NCBI taxonomy): domain Eukaryota; kingdom Metazoa; phylum Arthropoda; class Arachnida; order Araneae; family Linyphiidae; genus Hylyphantes; species Hylyphantes graminicola. Next base: position 52,763,359 of record CM043112.1, on the reverse strand, counting down.
ATAGAATATCTACCAGCAATTTATTAAAGTATAACTAGTCTTAATATTAATTTTGGGCCCTTTCGCTCATACAATAGAGAGCAATTATTGTCAGAGAGTCAGAGCAATTATTGCTGACCACAAACAAACAACGTGGGAACATACAGTTATGAAATTATCCACCCAAAATAACACAGTCTGGAAATTGGCCAAAGCATTAAAATCTAATCCTCAAAATATTGGCCCACTCCATGGCCCAAACAAAATAGCTTACACAGAAAAAGACATGGCAGACGTACTTTCAAATAGCCTTTATAACCAGTTTTTGCCCCATGACAATCCAACAAATGATGAAATAGTTGACAATGTTACGGAAGAGGTTCATCGATACCTGAGCTCTAAACCCAATGCAACTATACTAGAAACTTTTCCTGAGGAAGTAGCACACATTATTAAAAACCTTGATCCTAAAAAAGCATCTGGATACGATATGATTTCTAATAAAGCCCTAAAAAATCTATCCCAAAAGGTCATTGTACTTATCACGAATATCTTTAACGCATGCCTCCAACACTACTACTTTCCGACTACATGGAAAAAAGCCATTATAATACTTTTTAAAAAACCAGGCAAAAGCCCACTTCTCCCTAGCAGCTACAGACCAATTAGTCTCTTACCCAGCTTAGCAAAAGTTCTTGAAAAAATTATTCTGACTAGATTAAACACTTTCTTAGATGCCAATAAGATTATCAATCTTAATCAATATGGTTTTAAAAAGGGACATTCAACAACACACCAAGTTCATAGAATAGTAGAAATAATTGGAAATGCCTTTAACAACAAAGAAAATGTGGGAGCCGTATTTTTAGATATTGAAAAAGCTTTTGATAGCCTTTGGCATGAAGGCCTAATTATAAAACTTGTCAAACAGAACATACCAAAACCACTAATACATATTATTAACTCTTTCCTCACAAACAGATGTTTCCAGGTTCGAATCAATAGTACATTGTCCAAACTAGCAACCATTAGGGCCGGAGTTCCGCAAGGAAGCACAATGAGTCCCACATTATTTAATCTGTATATTAACGATTTCCCTACTCAGACAGACTGTATTACTGCCCAGTTCGCGGACGATACGGCCATACTAGCCAAATCTAAACACGGTAACATAGCCTTTGACAAATTGCAAACAGCGCTATACTTAGTTGAAACTTGGTGTGAGGATTGGAGAGTCAAAATTAATGCACAAAAAAGTGTCTCAGTCCTCTTTAGAAAGCACAAAACATTGACAAATTATGACACCGATCTTGAGATCTTTAATACTGATATCAAAAATGAGCCACATACCAAATACCTCGGAGTACATTTGGACAATAGACTCAGCTTTAAAGAACATATTAAGCAAACAATAGTTAAAGCCACCGGTGCCAGCATCAGTCTAAATCCCATCATTGGGAAACACTCCAAAATGTCCCTTAACAACAAGGTTTTACTTTATAAGTCAATGATAAGGCCAATTTTACTCTACGCCTCTCCAGCGTGGGCCGCTGTTCGCAAGACACACAGAAACAAACTACAAATATTTCAAAATAAAACCCTGAGAAGAATGACAAATGCTCCTTGGTATGTACGAAATAAGATCCTTCACAGAGACCTTAATATTGATTTTATTGACTCTGCAATTCTTTCTGCTTCACATAATTACAAAACCTCTATTGATGGATCTGCACATGAGAACCTGAAAAACATTATCGCTTATGATCATATAGTTGAACAAAAATATAAACGGCCATGCACCGTTCATCACGACCCTTCTTGGTAATACCGTTATGACAGTTAAGTTTTTTCGTTAACTAATACTTTTTACCCTGACAACAAGTTGTACTTTGAATAGCATTGTTATGTCCAGTGTTTAAAGATATGTATTCATTGTCCTTTTTGGTGTTCATTTTCATCATTGTTTTTTTTTTATTATTAGACAAGCCTATCGCTTTGCCCTGGGGTCTCTCCCACGGGTTTTCCACATTATTTTTATATGGACTTATGGTTTACTTTTGAAACACAAACGCTCTCCCTTTATGGGGTATCTTAGATGGAGAAGTAAGGACGCTTCGCGTCGATACTTCGTATTGCTACTTCGATCTCCGATTTCGCTCATACTTACTTGGCGCCGGAGATGCTCTGATCAAGAAGGGAGCTCTCCCGGTTGGAGGCCGTCCATTGCACTTAGGTCGGCTGACAACTGCCACTTCCGCAAATTGCGGTTGGTTGGGGCGTGTAATTTTTGGTAGTCGGGACTGCGTTCGTTTTTTTAGTTTTTTTTAACGCAAATGTTAAAATGTATACTTTTGTGGGATGTTTAATGTATAAGTAATATTTTTTTTAATGTTATATGCTATAATTTTGAAATAATTTAAGTTACCCGTTCCAAAAATCTATGAAATAAGTACTTATAATTAATTTAAATAAAAAATGTCAGCGTTAACAATTTATAACAGAAATGAACCTTTTATAGAAAATTTTATAAGTTATGGAAAACTATAATTTTTTGCCTTTATAAAACATTCAATTTTTTAATACCAAGTTAAAAGTTGGGTTATTAAAGTTAAAACAAATAATAAAGTTCATTATAACCCTACATACAGGAACATCTACATAAATTTAATATGAATTGCCAAGAGAAAAAAATCGTACTTCATTGCGCTGTTCTTTCCAACAGCTCTCTTTGATAATTAAGAATGAATTTTATTTTTCGGCTACTTCTTCAAAAAAGGAAAACATTCCCTTCCATTCATTTAAAAATTGCGTCTTTTATTATTAAGAAGAAAATATGAACGATAGAACAGGGCAACCCTTAACAGGAAGCTCGTAGAGAACTCCCTTAATATCCATCAAAGCGACCGCCCCTCCCAATCTTCGGAAATTAAACTTTCTTTTTTATCAACTACTTTAGAAATTGTATGGTCGGTGAAACAAAACTGTAACTGACAGTATTGTAAGAAATGAGTTAAGTCGTACTGTGTGAAAGAAGTGATGCTTCTTATATTAAGTTTAAATGGTAGATGTTTTTATTTTCTTCTTTCTCTTTACTGCTATATTGAATTTTATTAAACCCCTTTTACATTTTTTCATTGCTTCAAGTATTCTTGTGTTTCTAATACGAAGGATAAGAAATTCAAACAAATAATCATAAATATCAGAAGCTTTATTGGCTTTAGTGCAATAGAAGAGAACTTGCAATAAACTTCGTACAGATTTCGCCGTTCTCTTTAGGACAACGGACCGAAAGGATAGCGTGACGTCACAATTCGCTTATCTGGCCTTATAAATTGAGTCGGCAGTGGTTGTAGTCACTAACAAATCAAAAAATTACGATGCAATGTTGTCAATTCAAGTAGCAGAAATGTGTGATGTATCATTAAGCGCTAGGAGCGGAAGTTTAACCTAAAATCGCCATCAGTAAGGCGATTTGTAAGAACGTGCGATGAAAAACCGTTCAAAAACGATTTCGGGAAAGATTCTTTTGAAAACCATTTTTGGACAATGGGAGGCGTTAATGATTGTTTCGAAGAGCCCACAGAATGGGGGATTCGAGAAACGCAGCCGTGTTTGAAAATAATTTTCGATTCCAAAGAATCCGCTTTATTTACATCTCCACGAATAAAAAAAAAAATCCACACAAAAAATATTCTAATTTGTGTCAAAAATGAAGAACCCTAATCCTTTGAGACGCAACGAGTTTATGTTTTCGTGTTTTGGTATTTTCTTTTTTGATATGGGAACTGGATTTATATAAAAATTAACTGAAGTGAAGTGTCACCGATCCCTTTTGACAAAGGTGAAGGATTAAATGTACTAGGGTATAGGTTTTATAGGATTTGTTGGTTTTTTATGAAGTATTAAGTCGAGAAGTTTAACGATTTAAAATAGGTCTTTTTTAATGGATAGCGTTTTTGTAATCTTCTTAACTTAAAAACATATATATTTGCATGTTTGCAGTGAAGAGAATAAATTATAAAAAAGAACATTTCTCGGATATATAATTATAATTTGTATCAACATAAAGAAACCACAAACTTTTATTGTTAAAGACTTTTAAAGGCCTCAGGAAATGTAATGTTATTTTACTATTTATACTAATTCCAATATAAGATCAGGATACTTTATAGGCGACTTTTAACGATCGTAAATTTAATTGGATGAAGTCACCAATGAACTAAGAATACCTTATATCTTTGTCAAACTTTGGGAAATGTGAGATTGCAACTAGAAGTATTTTTTGATTATTTATCTTAAAGTATAGACTAGACCTAATTTCATTGGAATTATGAGGATATTTTGCATTCCTTCAATTAAAAATACATTCTTTTTAAAAATTTCACTTAACAAAGTATCAATAGATATGTGTTCGTTTTCATTACGAAATTTCTATCGTGGTAATCTGAGTTAAAAGTTAATGGAAAAATTGGTTCTGAAGAAGATAATATATAAAATGAGTTCCCTATTTTTGAACTTTTATCGCTGGCTACACCCAAAGATCGATATTGTTTGATTTTGTCCATTGCACAAATGGAACAGCAAAAGAAAATGTTTTATCTACTTTTTTCCAATTATTGATGGTGGATAATGGTTAATATCTTTTTTTTACTAGATGTTATATGTTTTACTAATGATATTGCAATATTTTGCAATCGTTGTTTCATGTGTATGCTTTTAGGAAATGACAAATTTAACACGTAACTAATATTTTATGTAATGTATGTAATCATATTAAAATGTAATTTGTTTGCTTTTGCATTGAATTTCTTTAATTTTTTTTGCTGGAACAAATGTTTATGTGATTAAGCAATCATAAAATTATCTGAATATCAATAACTAAATTACTTTAATTTCAAAAATAGAGGGAGAGACGATAGCTAGAGAATAAAGGGAGTAGCACTCATGTTTCCTTTAAAAAACGCAGATTTATACGAATATATTATTAAATATTATTTAATTTACCTATAAATTAAAAAATAAATATAGTAAGGTACTAATTTTATTATTAAACTTATTGATTTTAACAAGTTAAGGTAGAATTGTAATTTTATCTACCACAAATTTTTCATAAAATTGCAAGTATCATAATGTTTCTAAACAAGTAAACAAATAGTTTGGTAAAAGATCACCTCTCTCGGTCAGCAACAGAAGCGTAGCGTGCCATGGTGGGGCCCCGTATAAAAAATTTTTTGGGGCCCTTAGAAAGGGTAAAGATTTCTCACAAAATAAAAAATGCATAAAATTAAAAGAAATATTTATGAATCATAATATCATACAAGCATACACACAGAATTTAATAAGCATGCATTCATAATATATATGCATATCAAGCAATTCAAATTAAATATACACTATCCTTGCCTTTTGTTCGGCAAGCTGATTTATTAAATCATTTATAGCTGATGATGACTTGAGTTTTTCTAAAGTTTCTGCCTCTATGGACAATAGCGACAGGTCTGACAGGCGTTCCTGTCCAATCGAAGTTCATAGGTAATTTTTAATTAATTTTAATTTTGAAAACTTCTTTCAGCAGTTGCGGTTATAACTGGAAGGGTTAAGAATAAAAAGAATATGCTGTTATTACTTCGGAAAACTGGAGGCAAGACTATTGAATTTTATCAACAATAATTCATTGAGTTCCTTAATGGGATGAATTTTTTGAATTTCAGATTTTAAGCATGTTTTTAGAGCTTTTAATTGGTCATAAAGATTAACTGAGATGCCTTCACTGTATTTTGCCGACAGTTTTCCGGAAGCGTTCAATATATCTTCGTTTGAAGAAGAGAGGAGTTTCTCTGATTTATAATATTTCGAACATACTACTCAGGTCGCAAAGGCTCTGAAATCTTTATTTGGTTTTGAAACATTAATATTTCTGAACAGCAATAGTATACATTGACTTTGAAATAGGATTCTGGGTGTGAAATTCTCTCATCTTGTTATAACTCATCAAAAAAACGCTTCGTTATCTTTCATCTTTTGTTTTTAAAAACAGTTTTTACCCTCCAATCTTTTGCTAAATCTTTGGACTCATTTAGTTAAGTAAACTATTGAATGAATTGTGATTCCTTAATTCGCACAGTCTATTCAAAAGATTACTTAATAAAATACTAGTTTTCTGTAAGTCATAATATTTTCATGCTGTAGAGCTTTAGAAACAGGATTAAGGATTTCAAATAGTGAAGACAAAAATGTGACTAGCACTATAAGAAATCATAACTCTCTAGAATGCTAATTATATTTTTACATTCTTCACGTTCATCTTTTTTTTTTCAAGAAATTAAATTTAATTGGCACAAAGTTTTCATGGTTAATAAATAATTTTTCTTTACTGTAAATAAAACGTCGTTCCTTGAAACCATCTGGCAGGGCCTACTTTTTTAAGGGTAATTAAGTATTTTTCAGATGAATCATCACTTAACATTGCCCAGATTTGTATACTATTACCAAAAAAAGTATATATTTTTTTCTAAATTATCAAAAAAAGTCGACACTTCGCGAACATGTTTCGCACCATCGTTTGAAACTAAATTTAATGCGTGCGCAGCACAATGAACATAATCGGCATTCGGAGCGTGCTCTTTTATTAGGGTTTGTAATCCCCCATAAACACCCGACATAACACTTGCTCCATGTCCTCTACATTTAGTCAATTCAATTCCATATTGTTCAATCGAATTTCAGTTTTGAGTCCTTCAGCTTTGCAGTGGGATACTGCTGTAAACCCCAAAAAAAGACTCAGATTTTTAATTTTTTAGGCACACTATCATCTTTTTTCTGTAATCGATATGTATCGAAAAACTACAGAAAGTTGGTCAATTTTTGACAAGTCTTGTGTTGTATCTAGAATTATTGTCATAAATGGAGCTTTTTTAATTTCTGAGATAATATTGTTCCTAATTGCGGTACCAAGCAAATTAATAATTTCATTTTGAATCGTAGGGCTTAAATAATTTATTTTGCCTTTAGTTTTTAGAAGAAGTTCTTTTCTCTAGAATATAATTTTACTATTGATTTCACTTTGCAATAGAGTATCGATGGTATTTTCTTGTAACCAATTATTATAAGATAAAGATGCATTAATATGCTGCTGTGACTTTTCATGATCAAGTATAGTTTGCGTAAAATTGCTTCGAATGGAAACACCGTTAACCTATGCAGATTAGTACGAATTGCTTTGACGATCTGCTAATAACCAAGAGATGTGACAATACGGTTTGTTCAACCCATTAAGACCCTTTCAGGTGGCGCTAATTTAAGGTTATGAGACTAAAATGTTAAGAGTTTTACCGGAAGAGTTGCCTTAAACAGCATCAATGCCCTTGGGTCAGTTGAAATGTACACTATTGAATACAACGGAATAATTTTTTAATTGAAAAGTTGATTCATTAAAAATTGCGATTTTTTTTAAAGTGTCCCTAAAAAGGGACGCCGGGTATTAATGGGTTAAAACATTAGAATAACATAACCATGGTCTTAGAATTTTTATGCCTGCTTTATTGGTATATGAATAATAGTAGACCGAAATACCAACTTTTGAACGCACGCTTTACGCAGGATTTTTTTTTACTTTTGTCATTTGAGAAATATATAAAAAAAATTGAAAAGTTTTTATTAATTTTTGCTTACGAACGTTGGCGGTTGGGGGCCCCCGTGGCCCGGGGGCCCCGTATAATTGATACGGCTGATACGGCGGTAGCTACGCCCCTGGTCAGCAACAAAGTTCTTCTCTATAAAATGATCATCAGGCCATCCATCACCTATGCCTCCCAAATCTGGGGAGGTGCCACTAACACTAAAATGAAGAAATTGAACACACTACAAAACAAGCTGCTCAGACAAATAAAAAATTCTCCTTGGTACATCAGAAACGCAGACATCCAAAAAGATTTTAAAATCCCGCCTCTAAGTGAATTTATGGCAAAAAACGCAAATAAATTCTACAACTCCCTCGAATTTCATCCTAACCCAGTTATTAATTCCATCAAATATTATAATTACTTAAACATTGATCACAAAAACAGGCCCCGCTGCATTTTAAAATATCTCCCGCAAGCCTGATATAAAACCTAGCAGCGCCTACTGTATAATCGTGTGTGGCGCCACCTGGCGGTGGCTGGGGAAATTATGTAAACTCCTGTAACTGTAACCCATTGCTTCCTTGACGAGCGAGAAAGGGAAGACGCAATAAAATACGGCGTTTAACAACCGTCTGTTGAAGTTCTTATTTGTGTCTACAAAGTATGAATTAATAACCAGCAGAGAACGAGAAAAAACATATGGCCGTCGATTGCGGATTTGGCCGAGCGAGTGGTCTTAAAAATGAAAAATGCCTAAGGATATGACAGATGTCTTGAGAGGACTTGAGGACTTAAAATTTGAATGGAAATACATAAAAAGTTTCAAATTGTTAGGAGGATTACCAGTGTTTTGAGAGAAAAAAAAATTGAGGTAAGAGGATGTCCCTTGAATTACTTTGAATAATCGTGTTACTTTTGTTTTTGAGTTTAAGTGGAATAGCACCCACTTTGATTATTCGCATTACTTTTGTTTTTGAGTTTAAGTGGAATATCACCTCAATGTCTCTTGAAAATGTCTTTAAAACTGAGGAATTGGGTATAAAAATTTCTAATAACCCGAAATTTTGGATTTAAAAAATCTAACTTGAGTGTATTTAAGTATTGTCTTTGAGTTTTTGGTTCTTGTTTGGTTTCAGTTGGGAATTAAAATTGCTTTATGAGTGTTTTATTACGGTTTTATTAAAATTAAAATTGTTTTAAGGGTTCCTAGTATATTGTGTTAATTGTATTGTTTTGCCTTTTTGAGTAATTTAAGTGCGTGTAAAAATGGCTTTGCCTAGATATAAAAAGAATGAGTTAATAATGATTGCCGAGGAACTTGATATATCAGTGACAGGTAAACCAACCATTTACTCGCTTAGAGAGGCTATCGAGACTAGCGATATCTTTAAAAATAAACGCGAACAGTTCGATATTGTGGCAGAAACAGTACTTGAGGAATTAGAAACCCTACGGGAACAAGAGGAGACCCAACTTGAAGTAAATAAACAAAAAACCACTAACAAAGTCGAATCTTTTGATTTGGAGAATTTAATAAGAAGCGTAAAAACTTTATCTATTCCTTTGCCAACTAGGCCGGAAAGTTTTAACCTTTTTTTCCAAAGTCTTGAAAGAGCGTTTGTAATGAAAAACGTACCCGATACTTTAAAAGCCGAAATATTATTAAATATTTTAGGTGAAAAAGCTGCGAATTTTTTGGTGTACTTAAGTGTCGAGGACTTACAAAATTATTCGAAACTAAAAAAAACTGTCTTAAAAGAGTTTCAATGTCCCCCCCAAGAAGTATTAATTGGCTTTCGAAAAGCCCAAAAATTTCAAAATGAGAGTTATACGCAATTTGCTACCAGACTTTGCGCAACATTCGACTATTATTGTCAATTGCGTAATGTAGAGGATTTTAAAGCTTTATTTGATTTAACGATTTCGGATAAGTTATACAGTGCTGTAGATGGAGAGCTAAAAAGTCATATTGGTGTATTGCAAGGTGAAACGTGGTATAGGCCTACAGAGATGGCTAAATATTGTGACATTTATCAAAACTCGAAGAGCAATAAACCAAACAAAAATGACTTTCGACAAAACAAATTCGCAAAAAGCAAAATTGAGAATAACGCTCCTAAAAATGTGGCTAGGGTATTTTTATCTGATGTAAAAAATGATTCGTCATGCCCTGTGTGTGAGCAAAATAAAAAACACCCTATGTACTTTTGCCCTAAATTTAAGCAACTACCAGTAGATGATAGAATCAAAATAGTAAAAAAACTACATCTTTGTTTCTTATGCTTGAAAGAAAACTGCGGAGTAGCAAAATGTAAAAATAGACCCTGCCGAGTATGTTCAAAAAGACATAACGTTTTGATTTGTCTTGCGAATGAAAAAACAAATGAGAAAATTGAAACCGATTATGCCGAAAATCATTCGAGGTCACTCAATGCGAATGCAGTGGAATACAATCCAATAAATACTCCGGCGCCAATCGAGGGTCAAAATTCAGGAGATTTATTGTTCGGAAATGTAAATGCGAATGCAGCAGTCTTTGCAATAAATAATAAAGAGGAACATAAAACGGTTATTTTAAGTACGGTGAAATGCTTTATTAAAGATGCATTTAATGCTTTTCATGAGATGAGATGTTTACTTGATGTCGGTTCTATGACTCATTTAATAAGTAAAAAATATGCTGATAAATTACAAGTAAAAAAAGATAAAATAAATGTTCTGGTTACGGGATTAAATGATGCCTCCGTGTGTGTTAAAAATAGCGTAAATGTAGAAATTTCAAATGCGGATGGAAGTTATAAGAAAGGCTTAAATATGCTTGTTGTTGATAAAATAACCAATTTAACTCCAGCTCAATATTTAAATGTGGAAGGATTAATTCCAACTAATATTAATTTGGCTGATGATAAATTTTATGTACCAGGACCCATTGATTGCTTATTGGGAGCTGAAATTTTTTATGAATTAATGCGTAGTGGGCAAATTTATAATCAAAATTCTAATCTTATTTTCCAAAATACAGTATTTGGTTTCGTAGCTTCGGGAAGCATTAGCTATGCAAATAGCGAACCTAAGTTACATTGTGGATTAATTAAAGAGGGAGATTTAAATGATACTTTAAAGAAATTTTGGGAAATGGAAAATGTTGAGGTAGAGCGAACTAAAAGTAAAGAGGCTACCTTATGTGAGGAACATTTCGTGGAAACGCATTCAAGAGATATTGAGGGCAGATATATTGTAAAAATGCCACTTAAGGCTGACCCAAAATGTTTAGGAGATTCGAGGGACATTGCTCTCAAACGATTGAATGCATTGTGGTACAAACTATCAAAAGACTCTAATTACCTAAAACTCTACAAAGACTTCTTAAGTGAATATGAACAGTTAGGGCACATGAAAGAAGTCACCTTGGAGGACAATGCGAACACTACATATTATATGCCGCATCATGGTATTTACAAACCCGAAAAATCAACCACTAAGCTGCGTGTAGTTTTCAACGCCAGTAATCCGACAAACAACGGAATTTCTTTAAATGCTTTGCAGTATAATGGAGGACTAGCTCAAGAGGACTTATTTGCGATCATGCTGAAATTCAGAGAACATCCCTATGCCTTCACTGGAGATGTGAAAATGATGTACCGACAGATCCTAATGCATGATAGTCAACAACCCTTACTCAGAATTGTCTGGAAGGACAGCCCTACTGATCCTGTGAAAACCTATGAGCTTAAAACTGTGACTTACGGGACAGTGAGTGCACCATTCTTAGCAACAAGAACACTACTACAGCTGTCACGTGATGAAGAGGAGAATTTTCCTTTAGCTGCGCCTGTCCTGAGATCCAATTTTTACATGGACGATGTTCTAGCCAGCGCCCCGTCTTTAGAAGAAGCCAGGGAGCTCAAGAGTCAGCTTTCTGGTATGCTGTCGAAAGCAGGTATGAAACTACATAAGTGGAGCGGAAGTCACCCCGAGCTGATTTCAAACGATGATGGAGGATACGACTTCGAAAACCCCATCGAGACAAAGGCCCTTGGAGTGTCCTGGAAGTCGCAAGAGGACAGTTTTGTGTTTCGAGTGCAAGTGAAATTGAAAGACTCCTACACCAAAAGATGCGTCCTTTCAACCATTGCTAGACTGTTCGATCCATTGGGGCTACTAGGTCCAGTAGTCGCCAAAGCCAAAATCTTCATGCAGAGCTTGTGGAGTCTGCGGATCGACTGGAACGACGAATTACCTTCCGAGAGCGCCAGAGAATGGCACCAGTTTCTTGAGGATTTCAACAGTGTGAACAGCATCTTCATCGATCGGTGTATTGTGACCAGCAGTGTAACACGAATTGAATTGCACGGTTTCGCCGATGCTTCGGAGAAGTGCTATGGGGCAGTGATTTACTGTCTATCATATTCATCAGATGCAACACCAGTAGTGAAACTAGTGACGAGCAAAAGCAGAGTCAGCCCAGTCCAGAGTGTCTCGATCCCTCGTCTAGAACTGTGTTCTGCCGTCCTACTGTCAAAGCTGATGAACAGAGTCGTGACTGCCTTGCGATGGAATTCACCTACTACCTACCTGTGGAGCGATTCTACAATCGTCTTGGCATGGATCCGGAAGGTGCCTAACACGCTCAAGACCTTCGTGGCAAACAGGGTTGCCACCATTCAACAGTTGACCTCTGAGGAGCAGTGGCATAAGGTTCCCTCAGCCCAGAACCCGGCTGACCTTATATCCAGAGGTCTTGATCCTTCGAGTCTACACCAGAGTTCCTTGTGGTGGACTGGACCTGCATTCTTGTCCTCTGGGGACAGGCCTTGCAGTGAGCCGCTAATACCAGAACAGTGTGACGAGTGTAGTGTGGACACTAATATACTTAATGATGAATCATATGTTAGAGAATTTAAAATTATTGAAAACCCTTGCCTAACAGCTATCTCTAGTGAAAGTTTTCTTACAGGGTTAATTGGTACCACTAATAATTATCAAAAATTAATTCGTATATTTTGCTACGTTAACAGATTCATTGTGAATTGTAAAAATGGATTAAAAATAATTGGTGCTCTAACAGCAGACGAAGTAAGTAAAAATGAAATGCATTTATTGTCTTTGGTACAAAAGGAAAGTTTTCCAGAGGAATTTAAATTATTAAATAATGGTAAACAGGTATCAAATAACAGTAAATTAAAATCATTGCATCCATTTATTGACAAAGTATCAAATGTCATTAGAGTTGGTGGTCGGCTCAAGAATTCGGACTTGCCACTAAATAATAAGCATCCCATTGTTTTGCCGAGAAATAATCAAATTTCTATTTTGATCTTACTAGAGTTACATAAAAATTATTGTCATTTGGGTGCGCAAGCACTTCTTAATGCATCCAGACAACGATTTTGGATTATTCATGGACGCACATTAGCAAGGAAATTAGTCCATGATTGTGTTATATGTGCGAAATATAACCCTCGATTCCTAGAGCAAAAAATGGGAGACTTACCTGCCGAACGATGTTCAAAAACTCACCCTTTTGTTAATACAGGGACAGATTACCTAGGACCATTTTATATTCGTCATAAGCACCAAAGAAAGGGTTCAAAGCAAAAAATCTTTGTTGTTATATTTGTATGTTTGGCAACAAGAGCAGTACATTTTGAAATTGTTTCAGATCAAACTTCCGATTGTTTCATTGCCGCTCTTAAAAGATTTACTTCTCGTAGAGGAAAATGCTCCACTATCTTTAGTGATAACTCGAAAACTTATATTGGAGCTAATAAAGAGTTAAACCGTTTGTTTGAATTAATAAATCAACCAGATACTACTTTCAGTAACTATCTTAGTTCAGAAAAAATCACATGGAAGTTTATTCCACCTAAAGCTCCTCATTTTGGAGGTTTATGGGAAGGTGGTGTGAAATCATTTAAATTTCACCTAAAAAGAGCAATCGGAAATTTGACTCTGTCCTATGAAGAATTTCTTACTGTAATGAATCAGGTTGAAGGAATATTAAACTCTAGGCCCTTAACTCCCATGTCGAATGATGCAGAAGAGTTTGAAGTCCTTACTCCTGCACATTTTTTAATTGGCCGTACAATGTTTAGCATTCCTGAACCTCAATTAATTGAATTAAGTGATAACAGACTGACAAGATGGCAAATAACATCAAAGGTCACGCAGGTAATTTGGAAGAAATGGTCCAACGATTATTTGTGTCATCTACAACAGAGGAATAAATGGCAATTTGTTAAAAATAACATCCAACTTGGAACAATAGTTCTTATTAAGGAAGATAATCTTCCCATTAACTCATGGTTATTAGGTCGTATTGTAAAAGTATTTGAAGGTAGAGACAAATGTGTAAGAGTTTGCTCTGTTAAAACTAAACGTGGGATTTTTAAGCGCCCAATAACTAAATTAGCAATTTTGCCAGTTCCAATTAAGTAAAGTGTGCGTAATTTTGTGAGTGAAATTCTTTTATATTTGTTGTTTGAATTTTTGTATAAGATTAATGTTATTATGCTTAAAATAGTTCATATTGTTTTTAATATGAGTTTCTCTAGATAATTTTTTGAAATATACATTTCAACGCGGGGAGTATGTATAATCGTGTGTGGCGCCACCTGGCGGTGGCTGGGGAAATTATGTAAACTCCTGTAACTGTAACCCATTGCTTCCTTGACGAGCGAGAAAGGGAAGACGCAATAAAATACGGCGTTTAACAACCGTCTGTTGAAGTTCTTATTTGTGTCTACAAAGTATGAATTAATAACCAGCAGAGAACGAGAAAAAACACCTACTTAACCATAATGGCTTTTTTCTGGCAACTACGACACGCGCTGAGCACCACTCACCATGCAACCCCAAAACCGCAAAAAACGGCACCGATTCTCGGAATTATCTTAACTTTGTCATGAGTCTCAAGACTCGGTCACCAAAACATTCTGTTCTTGCTGACCTGTTCCTGCATTTCGATTTTCAGCTGCACATCTTGAATTAGCTTACACTCCCAGGATTTCTTGCTAACCCTGTGCCTTAGTCCGTTTCAACCTGATTTGCCCATCTCCTTCGATTATTTTAACACTTTATTATTTTTTTTTATTTATTTATTATTTTTTTTTTTCGATGATTTTCACACTTCCCTGTAATTGGTTTTTGTTTTTAATTAGTTTTTTATTGTGCAATTTGATCCTTTAATCTTCCCTTTAATGGACCGTTCCCTTGCTCAGGGATGGGATACGAGTGCAATTTCGAGCGCGTGGTTTGGGTGAAGGTCTTGGAACCAGGTTCTTGTGACCTAAACTTCTCTGGGCTTTTTTCAATTGTTTTTATATTTTTATATTTATCATTTTTTCTTATCAAATTTTTTTTCCCTCATTTTAATGATTTTCGATCTCTCGTGCTCATTGTGTTTGTGTTTTCCCCTGTGTTTATAGTACTAACGTTTTAGAACTCAAGTGAACTGCATCACCAGACTTTGCCATTCAGGCAACTCCATTATTCACTGTGAAAACTGTATGAGTCGGAGACTAAAGCGCCTGCGGCGCTGGTTCTTCAATAAAATTAAAACGTCGTCGTAAACAAATAGTTTGATTCTAATGAAGACATTAGCATTCAAAATGGACTATTTAAATTCTAAAAATTCGCTTCATACATTGAATGGAAGAGATAAATATAAAATAATAAAGTTTTATAGTTGTTTTAACTAAAATTGATTTAGAGAACTTTTAATTGTTTGGTACACTACATAAATCACTGAGGTTTTTTAATATCTAAACTAAGTTTTAGCTTAATTACTAATTTTTTTTTAAGGAAATTGTAATAGTAGCTGCAACCCACTAGAAAAATTTAATATTTCAGTATTTTTGTAATAATATAGTCTATGTGGCGAACAGTTAAGATTCTTTCTCGACTAAATAAATATTTCGCTAGAGTTGATACTACTAAGTAAAGGCAAATTCTATTAAAAACTATTATTTTTCTTCATTTAAACATCAAGCATAACCTAGCAAAATTGTTTCTGGAAATCAGATGTAAATGCTTCCGTCAGGGTATTTTGATTGCATTAAATCTTAACGCGAGAAATAATTCCAAATCATTTCTATTCCTGTTAACTGCGTCAGTGTAACAAAGCTGTAACTGACAAGTATTTAATTCCGAGTTAAAACTTTTTGAAAATGAGAATTGTAACGTTAATCAATGAACATAGACAATTATCAAGGCAAGGCCAGTCGACATAGACAAATTTGTCACTGTCCCTTGACTGATTCCGAGCTGGTAACTACTCGATTAAAAAGTTAATTATTTATAAGTCTAGGATGTTTTTTAAATAATAATTCTGTTAAAACTAAATTTAATGTTATAAATAAGAGATAGATCATTAAAAATAATACATCATTAATTGAGGTAAAACGTAGTCTTCTAATACTATGATGTAATGATATGTTTTGAATTGAATTTACTTCCAAGTCTCGTTTTTGAAAAATGTTTAGTTACAGCTTTGTCAAGCCGTTGTGGTTAAGCTGGGAACTGGATAATAACTCTCTCGACAGGCTTTGATTGAAATCGAATTCCGATAGCGTAGGAAAACCGTTTACTTCGCGGAAAAAGTAAGAAAAGTAGAAAAGATGCATCAGCACTTTTTTAAACAAATTTCCGTGCTAGTTTAAGAGAGTTTTAATGTACATTCGACTGATTCATTAAAGATCTATTTGGTAATTGTATTAATGCCTTCCTTATCTAGTGAAATGCCAACTTTAGGTTTCAAAAATTCGTTTTTGAGGGACCTAATTTCTTCGACTGAAATTTTTTAGTAGTATGCTATGGCCATTATTGGCTTATATTTTGCAAATTCGAATAAATTAACGCAGAAACATTTATCATTTTAGTTTATCCAAATAGATTTTTACTTATATATTAACCACTAGCAAAAGCAATTACTGTTTTAAGTTAGTAACAAAATTTTTGTTCCTTAATAAATTTTAAGTTTTGTAATAAAAGATGTTAAAAATACTTCAATTTTATTTAATTTATATTCGACAACATGTTTCAGAAATGTTATGCGTTAAATATTCGCAAAATTGCATTATTATTCATAGTAAATAACATTTAATTTTTTTTATATATGAATAGTAAAAAAACAACTAAGTACAAGAGCACCGTACATTTTTTAGCATTTCCTTACAATTAAAAAGTTTTTTTTTATTATCACTTCAAATGAAAAATGGTTTTAACCTAATAATAGCCCCAAACTTCTAAAAACTCTCATCAATGTTTTTTTTTATAATTGAAAACTTGTTTCTACCATTAAAAAATAATCTGATGTGCCATCATTTCGATCGAAACGATTTCGTAGACAATAAATTCGATTATGAGGCTAATTCAATTCAAATGCTGCCGAATTTCCAAGGTCTCTCTCTTTTATTCAACTTCAATTCATCATTCATAAAAACCTGATTGTACGATTAAAAAAACCAATAAAAAGTTTTTTTTTATCTAATTATGAATATAAAAACTTTTTGAATAAAAATGTATGGTATTCTATTTCTAAAAACAAATAATATTTAAATGAAGACAGAAGAACAAAAGTTTGAAAAAACAACAAGAAAAATTTGAAAGTCAAAAACCATCTAACCGGCATATCGCATATTTTTCTTTATAAATATTTAACGTTTTTATTAGTTCAGAGATCTACTAATTAGCAAATGATTATTAGAATTGATGGATTAACAATTATATCCTCATATAATTTCTTTATGTGATGCACAATGTTCGAAATTCACTATAATACAGAAATTTTGCAAGCACATATAATAATAAAAGCAAATAGATTTTGAACTGTAAATCTTAAGTTCTCTTGAAAAACTTCTGTTTTTCATTAACTCCAGAATCTATCATCATATTGAAATATTGGATGAAATGACAGTACATTGTACCTTACTACATTTTAGCCTAATTTTGCTTAGAAGAATTGTCTAAAAAATACATTATGCATTTGCATCGAATACCAAACTGCGAAAATTTTACTACCAATACAAAACGAAAATTTTCAATTAAGAAAAGTAAAGATATCATGTGAAACCCCAAAACAAGCTTAATCTGTTAAACTAAAAAGCATTTCACGTAAAATAATTGCTATTTACATTAATTCCAGAATAAACCCCCTAAGTGAAAAATGAGAAAATAGCAATATACTGTTTTTGTTATAGTTTTCGCTAATTTATGCTTAACATAGTTGTTGATAAACAGGGAAAAATAATTCTTAGACCCGATTCACACATAAAATACAAACGCTGAAACTTCGTAATCTAACAAAATTAAAAGAAAGTAAAACCTAAAAATTATTTCATATGGTTCCCACCAAGAATATTTCACAATTTTATGTATCCCTCAATCTCAATTTCATATCCCCCAATTGATTCAGAGCGGCTAGAATAAAAATATTAGTCATGTTTTTTTTTTGTAAATTATAACTTTGTAATACTTGTGTTTTCACATTTTCATATTATTCTTATTCAATTCTGTAATTCAGCCTAAGAGAAGGTCAAAAGTATGTTTCTGACGAATTTAATGCTTGGGCCAAAACTACTTTCTGGAGACTCTAACCGTATCCTGCATTTTTAAACTGACAATTTTTTTTTTTTAATTTTATGAAATTTAACAAAAATAAAGTAGTTTTTTATATATTTTTAAAACTAGGATTTGGAGCCAAAGTTACCACACTTTATGGTAACATAAAAGTAAAATAAACTACGAACACTTGCAATAAGTTAATTTGAGTTGTTTGCTAAACTGTGTTTTTAAACTCCAGCTGTCTTTCCCACAATTAGGTAATAATTAAATCTTATAATTTTTTCTCTATACATAATTATATGAAATATCGCACACATTTAGGCTAATCTGAATTTAAACAATCTCAGGCAGTTTTTTGGTGGATAAATTGTACGCAAAAATACAACTTAATAGCAGTATTTAAAACCATCAAAACTTTTTAAGGTAGGCGAGTACCCAAATTATAAAATTACTATTACTTTAATCTTTTCCAAATTCGGCATAGTGATTTCAAATATAATGAACAATGCTTTTTGGGCAATTTTTTTTAGTTAAATATAATTGATTAATTTTAAACGCTAAAAAAGGGGTTTACTCTAACACTTCTAGCATAAAAAGTTTTACATTAATTTACCTGAAATATTTTACAGATACTATTGCAATATATATCTGTGTCATGAATCTCTAACATCTGGTGTAAATATACAATTTTTTTTAAATGTCCAAGTGTAAGAATTTTTTTGTGTGGTTTATTTATAACATTTTCTTAATAACTTCTTTTCTTGTAATTTGTATGTAACTCTAGAGGGTCATTGCATGCATCAGTTCAAAACGAAGAATTTAACACATAATTAATGTTTATAGGATGATAATTCAATGAGGTAGACTTGTTAGCGTAAACCTCTTTTTTTAGTAGAAAATCACCGTTCAAAATAAATAAATTATATTTAAATAAAAAAATTGCTATTATTCATTATATTTGAAATCACTATGCGAAATTTGGAAAAGATTAAAGTAATAGTAAAAATTTTAGAATTTTGGGTATTCGCCTACCGGTACCTTAAGTATTTTTCCAACGGGCTTGCTTTAGTGGCAAAACTTATAAAGTGCTAATAAGGATTTAAAATTTACTGGATTACATTCATCTAAGTTGAACTCATTTTCTCTTGGCAATCCAAAGTTTTATTTGCGAAAAGTGGATGCTCCGTAAACTTTTTCATCCACTAATCAGAACTCTAAATTTCGAAACTAGAAATAACACTAAAATCACTTAGCAAATTAGCACTGCCACGAAGTTTAATTCTTAAAGTGGTTTTATGCAATAGGCAAGTTTATATAAATTGGTGTGGGTATATTTTTCCTAAAATGTGTGAAATGTTTATGAAAAAAAAAATGTCTGCTATTTTCTCGACAAGTGTTTGCTAACTCATTTTGAATTCGAGTTTTCTAATACTTAATGGGACTACCAACTAATCATTATCGCAACGAAAAACTAGATAATGTAATAATGTTATTTCTATATTTAAGTTCAATATGTGTCACATAATTGTAAACGATACTTAATACTTAAAAATGTATGCCATGGTATCATTTTTAACGGTTTTACTCATACGTAACGCAAGAGTAAGTTCTTTGAAAAAAAAAACCTAAATTTTCCATTGAAAATGTGTTCAGACTAAATTGTTATTCTTTTTTTCATTTTAAAGTGTCTTTTCTTATTTCCTTATTGAAAAATATTTAATGCCAAACTTAAGTTATAAAAAATATATAAAAAGTTAAAGTTTTTAAAAAAGTAAAAATAAAAATAAATTTTGAACGTATTGAAATCCATAAATTTATCATTCAAGGGAAATCTAAGTATATTTAAATTCCGGAGTATCATTATTTCTTTTCTTTATTTATGTCAAAAAATTGTTTCTGACACCTTCACTATCTCCTTGTGACAGGATACAGCTTGCGGTGCTTCTTGCTAGAAAAAATTCATTATTAGGCAATACATCTATTACTTTTTATTACTTCGAAATCAACTTTTCTTTGTCTTTTTTTATACTTACCAAACACCTTCTTCTGCACCTTTTTATACAGTTTCTTCTCATCTATCTTTTTATGTAATAAAGTACGAATTTCCTTTTGTCTTACCTTCCATACATCTTACCTTCCATACATACCTTTAAAAGGTTTTCAACCTGAGAAAAATCTAAAAAATGCGTAGCTTTGATTTCTGATTGGTCTGTAGAAGTAACAACAATATTACAAAGTTATTTTTAATAGCAAAGAGATATTCAAAAAATAAATATATTTTTGGAAAAAGCGATAATATTTAACAATATATAACTAATTTAAAGTCATTTTTAGCCCTTAAACATGTTATTTTAAAATAAACATTTGAATTCCGGAGATCGGAGATCGAAAATAACACTTTGTAGCCTCGACGCGGAGCGTCTTTACTACACATCGAATTATCCCTAGAAGGGGCGAAACAAGTCAGGTTTCAAAAAGTGGTCAGCTGACCGGTATAAACAAAAAAAGGGGGGGGGGGACGAGGACCAAGCCTTCCAATCCGACCACTACCACGTCGGGTCGTGATGGATTGTTCTTGGGCGTTTGAAATCCTGTTCAATGAGATGATCATAATGGATAATCTGGCCAATATTTTCATGCTCGGTGGCTTCCATAGCCTTGAAATAATTGTGGGAGGCCGACAGGATGGCGGAGTCAATGGGTTCGATGCCTAAGTCCTTGTGTAGGATCGTATTCCTTACATACCAAGGGGCGTTGGTAATGTTTCTCAGCGTTTTGTTCTGGAATGTTTGGAGCTTTTTGCGTTGGCATTTCTTTGCTGTTGCCCAGACTGGGGAAGCATACATAAGAACAGGTCTAATCATGGACTTATAAAGAAGGACTTTATTCCTTAAAGACATTTTTGAGTTCCTCCCGATTATGGGCCCTAGACTGATAGAAGCACCTGTAGCTTTAGCGATGGTTTGCTCTATGTGCTCTTTGAAGTTGAGCCTACTGTCTAGGTGTACTCCTAGATACTTGGTATGAGGTTGATTTTGAATTTCGTCGTTGAAGATTTCGAGGTATGTGTCAAAATGTGTTCTGACCTTGTGATTGCGGAATAGAACCGAGACACTTTTCTGTGCGTTGATTTTGATGCGCCAGTCCTCACACCAATTCTCGATAGAGTAGAGTGCGTTTTGGATTTTCTCGAAGGCAATATTGCCTCTTCTTGACTTTGCCAATATTGCAGTGTCATCTGCAAATTGGGCAGTAATGGTATTGTCGCTGGTCGGGAAGTCATTCATGTAAAGGTTGAAGAGGCTGGGTGAGAGGGAACTACCCTGGGGCACTCCAGCTTTGATGGTCTTATTATCAGAGAGGGTGTTATTAATCCTAACCCTGAAACATCTATCGGTGAGGAAGGAATGAATCATATGGATGAGGGGTTTCGGGAGGTTGACATTAATAAGCTTCTTAATAAGGCCCTGGTGCCATAGGCTATCGAAGGCCTTTTCAATGTCGAGAAAGACCGCTCCAACATGTTCTTTGTTATTGAACGCATTGCCAATAAATTCGACAATCCTGTGGACTTGATGTACGGTGGAATGACCCTGTTTGAAGCCGTATTGGTTGAGGTTAATAGTCCTGTTGGTTTGGGTGAAGTTTTGTAGTCTAGCAAGAATGACCCTCTCAAAGACTTTTGCGAGTGTTGGGAGCAGACTAATGGGTCGGTAGCTTGAGGGTTGGAGGGGGCTTTTGCCCTGTTTCTTAAAAAGGACAACAATAGCTTTCTTCCAGCTTTTTGGGAAGTGATGTTTCCTAATGCACGCGTTGAAGATATTTGTGATAAGGACAATTGCTTTTGGGGCAAGATGTTTCAAAGCCTTATTGGAAATTTGGTCATGACCCGAAGCTTTTTTGGGGTCCAGCTTTTTGATTATTTGGAAGACCTCTGTAGGGGTGGTGTGGTCTATTGTGGTGGTGGGGTTGATGGATAGGTAGTGGGAGACTTCTCCTTCTACTTCTTCAACTAAGTCGTGGTTTATCGGGTTTTCGTGAGGTGTGAATTGTCTACTGAGGCTATTGGATAGAACTTGAGCCATGTCATGTTCGGTGTATGCCATCGTATCCGGCCCTTTGAGCGGACCGATGGTTTGCGTCTTTGATTTCAAGGCCTTTGCCATTCGCCAAACCGTATTGTTTTCAGTAGATAGTCTCATAACCGTTTCTTCCCAGTTGGACCGTTTGTAGTCTCTGATGAGGTCACTGACCTTACGACAGGCCTCATTCCACAGGCGTTTGTCCCTGGGGTGTCTAGAGTTTTTGTAGGCATTTCTCAGCCTATTTTTAGCTCTTATTTCGTTGCGGATATCGAGAGGTAACTTGTGGTCTCTGTTAGTAATGATTGGTCTAGAACAGCAGTCGATATCTCTTCTGATTTTTTCAGTGAGTAACTCAATTGATTTATCAATTTTGTCTTTGGAGGTGAGGTCTGGACTGGCATTAATATTATCGTGGGTGAGATCATGGAATTTATCCCAGTTGGTGGTGTATCTGAGGGATTCAGGTGATTGTGTTAGACCATACAGTGTAAAGGTGACCGGGCAATGGTCAGAAGAAAGGCTATGGTGAACTTTAAGTGAGGGGTAGCTAGGGATACCTTTGAGAAGCATAATATCCAGAATGTCTGGTCTATGTGACAAGGTACCCGGGTAGTGTGTAGGCTCGTCGGGGGCTATGAGAGTAATTCCACTCTTTGTAATATAGTTTTTGAGGAACAGACCATTGTTATTATCTGCTCTACAACTCCATGTGGTCGACTTGGCGTTTAAGTCGCCGGCTAGTATGGTGGGAAGCCCTGTATTCATGAGAGCGTGCATGTCTTCTATAGTGAGTCTCGAGTTGGGGGGATTGTAGACAGAAATAATGAGAAGTTGTTCGAATTGGTTATTTTCAATGATAGCTGCAGTAGCCTCGATGGTATTGAGGTTTGGCAGGATGTATTCTGTGCTTTTGATATTCCTTTTAGCGTAGATGGCGACTCCTCCGCCTCTATTAATAAGTCTGTCTTTTCGGTATAGGTGGAAATTGGGGATTTTAACTTTGTCGCAGGGTCTTAGGTGCGTTTCATTGATAAGAAGAATGTCGAGGTTATTTTCTTCAATGAAGAGTTTGACCTCCTCAAGTTGTCTTCTAAGGCCATTTAGGTTAGCAAACCCGAGATTGGTATACATGGTTGGCAGAAAGGTACGAGTATTAGTAATGCCTAAATTATTCATAATTTAGGGCCGTTGATAACTCATTAAAGGCGTTCATGCCTATTTCTACTCTTTCCCATAAGTTACTAGCCGACTTGATCTTTGCGGCGGTGTTTTTTGCTATTTGTATGATCTTCTTTAGATTAACACATTTGAGGAAGCTTTGAAGTTGTCTTATGATATCACATAAACTGAGATCTTCTGACTCGTCTGAGGAGTTATTTACATTAGGGGTGGGGATGGTTTGTTGCACTGGGGAAGTGGTTCCTGAAGTTGTTTGGGAGTAGCTTCTCCCTGTTTGTGCTAGATTACTCACGAAGGCTCTGGGGGTGTTAGCCTGATTGTTTGCGAGTAAGACTGGCCTTGGGAGGAGAGTGGCTTGCCTGTGTGTGTTGGAATTATTGGCATTAGAGGGAACATCTTGTTCGATTTCCTCCTCTTTTGGCTTGGGGGCCTTTGGGCAACCTCGGTAGTTAGCTACGTGCTGTCCTCCGCATAGGACACATTTGGGGTTGGGGATTTTGCCTTTAGTGGGGCAGTCGGCAGAAAAGTGGTCTCCAGCGCATTTGACACAGCGCGGTTTGTTGGAGCAGCCTGATTTAGCGTGCCCATACCTCTGGCATTTATGGCATTGGGTTGGCTGTTTCTTACGTTTGTAAGGGGCCACTGAAACAATGAGGTGCATGAAGTCTGTCATGTTGAATATTCGTTTAGAATTTTCATTATTGGGGAGTTCTATGAAATAGACTGGAAGTGGCCATTTAACACCATCTACCATCTTGGAAAATTGGAATACAGATTTAATATCATATCCAAGGTTCGTCAGTTCAGACTGAATGGTTTGAGCTCCCATGTCAGCTGGAACGTTTCTTAGAATGACTTTTAGCGTCCTCTCACTCTTCATTTTGTAAGAGTGGAATTCAATGCCTTTTCCTGACAAGATTGAGGTAACATGTCTGTAATCTATATCTGAGTTAACTCTTATGTTAAGTGATTCAGGGTTTGCTTTGCCGGTGAAGTTATTGATTCCGGCCTTTTTAAGCTCTTCTGATAGATCTTGCCATTTAATGTTGGCGTTTGTTATGACAATTGGAGGAGGTTTAGGGCTATTATTCCTCACGGTAGTGTAGACCTGGTCATTAGTCTGTACCTCTTTTAAGGTAGCGTCCGTGTCCATGTTTTCATGGCTAATATCATCAATGGCGGTGAATTTATTTGTTGTGGAGATCGGATCTGGTTCCGTGGCGGAGCGTCTCCTTTTGAAGGTTTGCTTGGGCTTTACGAACCCAGCATTATTGATGCTTGTTTGGGAGTTAATTCCCTCATCTGGTTGAACCAAGTTTTCATAGTCAACTATTACACTATGCTTTTCACAGTTGGGAATTGAACATTTTCCCAATTTCTGAAGAAACATCATAACCTCTTTCACCATATTTTCATGGTACATTGAAATTATTGAGGCTGAAACCTGATACTGGTCGGGTAAGTGATCATGACTGCTATGAAGAGCAAGTCTCGTGTCTTCGAGTGACTTTTGAGTGATCCTATAGCTTTCTTCAGCTTTAAGGATTTGATCACAAAGGTCCAACGCAATTTGCGAATTGGCCATGATAGAGTGAATAAATAAAATCGAAGCAGGAGAATCAAAAATGGTTTATCGCTATGTCAATAAAAGCACGTGTGAACACGGCTTGATCAATAAAAGTTTAACTATCCAGAATAAAAATATTCGAGTCAATAAAAACAGTATTCGCACATGCAAGCACGGTGTAGTTCAATATAAAATGAATGCACAAAGTTTAAAGGAAAGCCAAGTAAATAGAGACAAGAATCAATTCAAAACACGGAATAAAATCTACTAAAAAGTAGAAGTCAAAACAATCAACAATAAAAAGAAATCAAATATGGCGACCACACGTGCAAGCACGCAGGTACCGCCCTAGAATTAAAATAAACACCAACAATCCTACAGATCTTAGCAAGTTTAATCCATCAGCAATAATCGACTGACTGCTACTCCCCTACAAGGTCCCGATGTAATGACTGGTCCACCGCCCGATTCAGAATCAAATGCCAAGGCCGCCCTTTCGGGTTACCCAAGGTATGATTGAGTACGCGATGCGTTCTCTCCCAAAACCTAGCTAGTCTACCGAACCGAAACGATTACAATATTCCAACAGAACCCAATAGCACAAAACAAGCAACTCTTTCCGACACGAAGTCAGAGTCCAACCAAGTTCTTCTTGTTGACCACGGAAGGTATTCCGAAATCCTTTAGAACGATAAGTAGAAGTCAGAACAATCAACAATAAAAAGAAATCAAATATGGCGACCACACGTGCAAGCACGCAGGAACCGCCCTAGAATTAAAAACAAACACCAACAATCACACAGATTGTTGTTATCGAAACAACACAATTGAAAGACTAAAAATACATAAAAACCTTTTAAGCAGGAGATGCAACGAATTGAGATACCAATTCCCGCGATTAGTCAGAAAATCAATGTATCGCCTGTTCTTATACAAATCTCAGCCAAATTATCCGTGTATCCAAATTCGTCGTCTACAAAATCTATTTGGAAACTTATTGTAGTTTTTTTTACCATAAAAAAGATTGGATTGCTTTTCTTAAGGGGTCTAAGGAGTCTTAAAAATGTGCAAAGAAGATACTACAAAGCAAAGTTTGATCTTTCATGTCATTTTTGAACTACTCAATGTATAAGTATAATTTTTTTATAGGTAATTCTACAAGATTTATTTATTATAAAACAAGTTTTAAAATTTATGAAACTTTAGCCAAAACTAAAATAAATGATATTAAACCTGAAGGTACTTGAACACACTGTGATTAGGCTTGCGCGGCAAATTGTGAGGTCAAAATTTAAAAAATGAATAAGAAAAGGACTTTATATTGTGCAAATATATACAGACTAGGACTTATACCTAAATTCTCAGCTCAATTTCAATTAGAAATTATTTTTTTAAAAATTTAAAATCAAAATTTTTAATTTTTTAATAATTTTTTTAGAAAAAAGTTCTTAAAATAATTTCTAATTAAAATTGAGCTGAGAATTTAGGTATAAGTCCTAGTCTGTACATATTTGCACAATATAAAGTCCTTTTCTTATTCATTTTTTAAATTTTGACCTCACAATTTGCCGCGCAAGCCTAATCACAGTGTGTTCAAGTACCTTCAGGTTTAATATCATTTATTTTAGTTTTGGCTAAAGTTTCATAAATTTTAAAACTTGTTTTATAATAAATAAATCTTGTAGAACTACATATAAAAAAAATTATACTTGTATATTGAGTAGTTAAAAAATTACATGAAAGATCAAACTATGCTTTGTAGTTCCTTCTTTGCACATTTTTAAGACTCCTGTGACCCCTTAATTAAACAAAGAACTGTTTTTACTTCTGTTGTTTTAGTTAAGACAATTTTGTCTTTTGTTTGAAAGAATAAAACACAAAATTGGTTCTTATAAAAATAAATAGTGTGTGTAAGGAAAATATCATTTAAGAAGTAATTAAATGTTGTTGTTTTTTTGAAGAAGTAAACAAAGCTATTGAAAAGGCATTACGGTTTCTTCTTCACACTGTTCCGACCGTTTGTGCAATGGAAGGTCTCTGTTCGGGGGATCCTCCTTCATGATCAAGGATTTCCCCAGTGCCAGGTAAGTATGAGTTGGTTGATATCTGGAATTTTATAATTGTTCTGATTTTCATTACAATACCGGGAGCAGCGCGAACGCAGTCCCGACTACCAAAAATTACACGCCCCAACCAAACGCAATTTGCGGAAGTGGCAGTTGTCAGCCGACCTAAGTGCAATGGACGGCCTCCAACCGGGAGAGCTCCCTTCTTGATCAGAGCATCTCCGGCGCCAAGTAAGTATGAGCGAAAGGGCCCAAAATTAATATTAAGACTAGTCATACTTTAATAATTTGCTGGTAGATATTCTATGCAACCTTTGAATATCAATTGCATTGTATCTTCCCTTAAAAAAGGTATTGACACTGCATTCCAAGTCAAAATGCGTATTTATTAAAAATCATAAAGCCGTTATTAGGTTAAAATTTTGAGCCTCTCCAAAGTTACCAGTATTTTGATACTTGAATTTGTTATATAGAATTTCCAGATATCAACCAACTCATACTTACCTGGCACTGGGGAAATCCTTGATCAAGAAGGAGGATCCCCCGAACAGAGACCTTCCATATCACAAACGGTCGGTTGACGTTCGCCACATACGCAAATTGCGGTTGCTTGGGGTGCACAATTTTTGGTAGTGGGGACAGCGTTCGCGCAGTCCCTTTTCAATTGAAATAGTAGAACACACAATAAATATACTACAATACCGCAATTTGCGGATGTGGCGAACGTCAACCGACCGTTTGTGCAATGGAAGGTCTCTGTTCGGGGGATCCTCCTTCTTGATCAAGGATTTCCCCAGTGCCAGGTAAGTATGAGTTGGTTGATATCTGGAAATTCTATATAACAAATTCAAGTATCAAAATACTGGTAACTTTGGAGAGGCTCAAAATTTTAACCTAATAACGGCTTTATGATTTTTAATAAATACGCATTTTGACTTGGAATGCAGTGTCAATACCTTTTTTAAGGGAAGATACAATGCAATTGATATTCAAAGGTTGCATAGAATATCTACCAGCAATTTATTAAAGTGTGACTAGTCTTAATATTAATTTTGGGCCCTTTCGCTCATACTTACTTGGCGCCGGAGATGCTCTGATCAAGAAGGGAGCTCTCCCGGTTGGAGGCCGTCCATTGCACTTAGGTCGGCTGACAACTGCCACTTCCGCAAATTGCGGTTGGTTGGGGCGTGTAATTTTTGGTAGTCGGGACTGCGTTCGCGCTGCTCCCGGTATTGTAATGAAAATCAGAACAATTATAAAAAAATAATATACAACGCCACCTCTCGGAGAGTCTCGGTATAATTTGTAAGAGGCGGATTTGGGTGAGGCTTTTTTCAATTTGTGTGTTCTACTATTTCAATTGAAAAGGGACTGCGCGAACGCTGTCCCCACTACCAAAAATTGTGCACCCCAAGCAACCGCAATTTGCGGATGTGGCGAACGTCAACCGACCGTTTGTGCAATGGAAGGTCTCTGTTCGGGGGATCCTCCTTCTTGATCAAGGATTTCCCCAGTGCCAGGTAAGTATGAGTTGGTTGATATCTGGAAATTCTATATAACAAATTCAAGTATCAAAATACTGGTAACTTTGGAGAGGCTCAAAATTTTAACCTAATAACGGCTTTATGATTTTTAATAAATACGCATTTTGACTTGGAATGCAGTGTCAATACCTTTTTTAAGGGAAGATACAATGCAATTGATATTCAAAGGTTGCATAGAATATCTACCAGCAATTTATTAAAGTGTGACTAGTCTTAATATTAATTTTGGGCCCTTTCGCTCATACTTACTTGGCGCCGGAGATGCTCTGATCAAGAAGGGAGCTCTCCCGGTTGGAGGCCGTCCATTGCACTTAGGTCGGCTGACAACTGCCACTTCCGCAAATTGCGGTTGGTTGGGGCGTGTAATTTTTGGTAGTCGGGACTGCGTTCGCGCTGCTCCCGGTATTGTAATGAAAATCAGAACAATTATAAAAAAATAATATACAACGCCACCTCTCGGAGAGTCTCGGTATAATTTGTAAGAGGCGGATTTGGGTGAGGCTTTTTTCAATTTGTGTGTTCTACTATTTCAATTGAAAAGGGACTGCGCGAACGCTGTCCCCACTACCAAAAATTGTGCACCCCAAGCAACCGCAATTTGCGGATGTGGCGAACGTCAACCGACCGTTTGTGCAATGGAAGGTCTCTGTTCGGGGGATCCTCCTTCTTGATCAAGGATTTCCCCAGTGCCAGGTAAGTATGAGTTGGTTGATATCTGGAAATTCTATATAACAAATTCAAGTATCAAAATACTGGTAACTTTGGAGAGGCTCAAAATTTTAACCTAATAACGGCTTTATGATTTTTAATAAATACGCATTTTGACTTGGAATGCAGTGTCAATACCTTTTTTAAGGGAAGATACAATGCAATTGATATTCAAAGGTTGCATAGAATATCTACCAGCAATTTATTAAAGTGTGACTAGTCTTAATATTAATTTTGGGCCCTTTCGCTCATACTTACTTGGCGCCGGAGATGCTCTGATCAAGAAGGGAGCTCTCCCGGTTGGAGGCCGTCCATTGCACTTAGGTCGGCTGACAACTGCCACTTCCGCAAATTGCGGTTGGTTGGGGCGTGTAATTTTTGGTAGTCGGGACTGCGTTCGCGCTGCTCCCGGTATTGTAATGAAAATCAGAACAATTATAAAAAAATAATATACAACGCCACCTCTCGGAGAGTCTCGGTATAATTTGTAAGAGGCGGATTTGGGTGAGGCTTTTTTCAATTTGTGTGTTCTACTATTTCAATTGAAAAGGGACTGCGCGAACGCTGTCCCCACTACCAAAAATTGTGCACCCCAAGCAACCGCAATTTGCGGATGTGGCGAACGTCAACCGACCGTTTGTGCAATGGAAGGTCTCTGTTCGGGGGATCCTCCTTCTTGATCAAGGATTTCCCCAGTGCCAGGTAAGTATGAGTTGGTTGATATCTGGAAATTCTATATAACAAATTCAAGTATCAAAATACTGGTAACTTTGGAGAGGCTCAAAATTTTAACCTAATAACGGCTTTATGATTTTTAATAAATACGCATTTTGACTTGGAATGCAGTGTCAATACCTTTTTTAAGGGAAGATACAATGCAATTGATATTCAAAGGTTGCATAGAATATCTACCAGCAATTTATTAAAGTGTGACTAGTCTTAATATTAATTTTGGGCCCTTTCGCTCATACTTACTTGGCGCCGGAGATGCTCTGATCAAGAAGGGAGCTCTCCCGGTTGGAGGCCGTCCATTGCACTTAGGTCGGCTGACAACTGCCACTTCCGCAAATTGCGGTTGGTTGGGGCGTGTAATTTTTGGTAGTCGGGACTGCGTTCGCGCTGCTCCCGGTATTGTAATGAAAATCAGAACAATTATAAAAAAATAATATACAACGCCACCTCTCGGAGAGTCTCGGTATAATTTGTAAGAGGCGGATTTGGGTGAGGCTTTTTTCAATTTGTGTGTTCTACTATTTCAATTGAAAAGGGACTGCGCGAACGCTGTCCCCACTACCAAAAATTGTGCACCCCAAGCAACCGCAATTTGCGGATGTGGCGAACGTCAACCGACCGTTTGTGCAATGGAAGGTCTCTGTTCGGGGGATCCTCCTTCTTGATCAAGGATTTCCCCAGTGCCAGGTAAGTATGAGTTGGTTGATATCTGGAAATTCTATATAACAAATTCAAGTATCAAAATACTGGTAACTTTGGAGAGGCTCAAAATTTTAACCTAATAACGGCTTTATGATTTTTAATAAATACGCATTTTGACTTGGAATGCAGTGTCAATACCTTTTTTAAGGGAAGATACAATGCAATTGATATTCAAAGGTTGCATAGAATATCTACCAGCAATTTATTAAAGTGTGACTAGTCTTAATATTAATTTTGGGCCCTTTCGCTCATACTTACTTGGCGCCGGAGATGCTCTGATCAAGAAGGGAGCTCTCCCGGTTGGAGGCCGTCCATTGCACTTAGGTCGGCTGACAACTGCCACTTCCGCAAATTGCGGTTGGTTGGGGCGTGTAATTTTTGGTAGTCGGGACTGCGTTCGCGCTGCTCCCGGTATTGTAATGAAAATCAGAACAATTATAAAAAAATAATATACAACGCCACCTCTCGGAGAGTCTCGGTATAATTTGTAAGAGGCGGATTTGGGTGAGGCTTTTTTCAATTTGTGTGTTCTACTATTTCAATTGAAAAGGGACTGCGCGAACGCTGTCCCCACTACCAAAAATTGTGCACCCCAAGCAACCGCAATTTGCGGATGTGGCGAACGTCAACCGACCGTTTGTGCAATGGAAGGTCTCTGTTCGGGGGATCCTCCTTCTTGATCAAGGATTTCCCCAGTGCCAGGTAAGTATGAGTTGGTTGATATCTGGAAATTCTATATAACAAATTCAAGTATCAAAATACTGGTAACTTTGGAGAGGCTCAAAATTTTAACCTAATAACGGCTTTATGATTTTTAATAAATACGCATTTTGACTTGGAATGCAGTGTCAATACCTTTTTTAAGGGAAGATACAATGCAATTGATATTCAAAGGTTGCATAGAATATCTACCAGCAATTTATTAAAGTGTGACTAGTCTTAATATTAATTTTGGGCCCTTTCGCTCATACTTACTTGGCGCCGGAGATGCTCTGATCAAGAAGGGAGCTCTCCCGGTTGGAGGCCGTCCATTGCACTTAGGTCGGCTGACAACTGCCACTTCCGCAAATTGCGGTTGGTTGGGGCGTGTAATTTTTGGTAGTCGGGACTGCGTTCGCGCTGCTCCCGGTATTGTAATGAAAATCAGAACAATTATAAAAAAATAATATACAACGCCACCTCTCGGAGAGTCTCGGTATAATTTGTAAGAGGCGGATTTGGGTGAGGCTTTTTTCAATTTGTGTGTTCTACTATTTCAATTGAAAAGGGACTGCGCGAACGCTGTCCCCACTACCAAAAATTGTGCACCCCAAGCAACCGCAATTTGCGGATGTGGCGAACGTCAACCGACCGTTTGTGCAATGGAAGGTCTCTGTTCGGGGGATCCTCCTTCTTGATCAAGGATTTCCCCAGTGCCAGGTAAGTATGAGTTGGTTGATATCTGGAAATTCTATATAACAAATTCAAGTATCAAAATACTGGTAACTTTGGAGAGGCTCAAAATTTTAACCTAATAACGGCTTTATGATTTTTAATAAATACGCATTTTGACTTGGAATGCAGTGTCAATACCTTTTTTAAGGGAAGATACAATGCAATTGATATTCAAAGGTTGCATAGAATATCTACCAGCAATTTATTAAAGTGTGACTAGTCTTAATATTAATTTTGGGCCCTTTCGCTCATACTTACTTGGCGCCGGAGATGCTCTGATCAAGAAGGGAGCTCTCCCGGTTGGAGGCCGTCCATTGCACTTAGGTCGGCTGACAACTGCCACTTCCGCAAATTGCGGTTGGTTGGGGCGTGTAATTTTTGGTAGTCGGGACTGCGTTCGCGCTGCTCCCGGTATTGTAATGAAAATCAGAACAATTATAAAAAAATAATATACAACGCCACCTCTCGGAGAGTCTCGGTATAATTTGTAAGAGGCGGATTTGGGTGAGGCTTTTTTCAATTTGTGTGTTCTACTATTTCAATTGAAAAGGGACTGCGCGAACGCTGTCCCCACTACCAAAAATTGTGCACCCCAAGCAACCGCAATTTGCGGATGTGGCGAACGTCAACCGACCGTTTGTGCAATGGAAGGTCTCTGTTCGGGGGATCCTCCTTCTTGATCAAGGATTTCCCCAGTGCCAGGTAAGTATGAGTTGGTTGATATCTGGAAATTCTATATAACAAATTCAAGTATCAAAATACTGGTAACTTTGGAGAGGCTCAAAATTTTAACCTAATAACGGCTTTATGATTTTTAATAAATACGCATTTTGACTTGGAATGCAGTGTCAATACCTTTTTTAAGGGAAGATACAATGCAATTGATATTCAAAGGTTGCATAGAATATCTACCAGCAATTTATTAAAGTGTGACTAGTCTTAATATTAATTTTGGGCCCTTTCGCTCATACTTACTTGGCGCCGGAGATGCTCTGATCAAGAAGGGAGCTCTCCCGGTTGGAGGCCGTCCATTGCACTTAGGTCGGCTGACAACTGCCACTTCCGCAAATTGCGGTTGGTTGGGGCGTGTAATTTTTGGTAGTCGGGACTGCGTTCGCGCTGCTCCCGGTATTGTAATGAAAATCAGAACAATTATAAAAAAATAATATACAACGCCACCTCTCGGAGAGTCTCGGTATAATTTGTAAGAGGCGGATTTGGGTGAGGCTTTTTTCAATTTGTGTGTTCTACTATTTCAATTGAAAAGGGACTGCGCGAACGCTGTCCCCACTACCAAAAATTGTGCACCCCAAGCAACCGCAATTTGCGGATGTGGCGAACGTCAACCGACCGTTTGTGCAATGGAAGGTCTCTGTTCGGGGGATCCTCCTTCTTGATCAAGGATTTCCCCAGTGCCAGGTAAGTATGAGTTGGTTGATATCTGGAAATTCTATATAACAAATTCAAGTATCAAAATACTGGTAACTTTGGAGAGGCTCAAAATTTTAACCTAATAACGGCTTTATGATTTTTAATAAATACGCATTTTGACTTGGAATGCAGTGTCAATACCTTTTTTAAGGGAAGATACAATGCAATTGATATTCAAAGGTTGCATAGAATATCTACCAGCAATTTATTAAAGTGTGACTAGTCTTAATATTAATTTTGGGCCCTTTCGCTCATACTTACTTGGCGCCGGAGATGCTCTGATCAAGAAGGGAGCTCTCCCGGTTGGAGGCCGTCCATTGCACTTAGGTCGGCTGACAACTGCCACTTCCGCAAATTGCGGTTGGTTGGGGCGTGTAATTTTTGGTAGTCGGGACTGCGTTCGCGCTGCTCCCGGTATTGTAATGAAAATCAGAACAATTATAAAAAAATAATATACAACGCCACCTCTCGGAGAGTCTCGGTATAATTTGTAAGAGGCGGATTTGGGTGAGGCTTTTTTCAATTTGTGTGTTCTACTATTTCAATTGAAAAGGGACTGCGCGAACGCTGTCCCCACTACCAAAAATTGTGCACCCCAAGCAACCGCAATTTGCGGATGTGGCGAACGTCAACCGACCGTTTGTGCAATGGAAGGTCTCTGTTCGGGGGATCCTCCTTCTTGATCAAGGATTTCCCCAGTGCCAGGTAAGTATGAGTTGGTTGATATCTGGAAATTCTATATAACAAATTCAAGTATCAAAATACTGGTAACTTTGGAGAGGCTCAAAATTTTAACCTAATAACGGCTTTATGATTTTTAATAAATACGCATTTTGACTTGGAATGCAGTGTCAATACCTTTTTTAAGGGAAGATACAATGCAATTGATATTCAAAGGTTGCATAGAATATCTACCAGCAATTTATTAAAGTGTGACTAGTCTTAATATTAATTTTGGGCCCTTTCGCTCATACTTACTTGGCGCCGGAGATGCTCTGATCAAGAAGGGAGCTCTCCCGGTTGGAGGCCGTCCATTGCACTTAGGTCGGCTGACAACTGCCACTTCCGCAAATTGCGGTTGGTTGGGGCGTGTAATTTTTGGTAGTCGGGACTGCGTTCGCGCTGCTCCCGGTATTGTAATGAAAATCAGAACAATTATAAAAAAATAATATACAACGCCACCTCTCGGAGAGTCTCGGTATAATTTGTAAGAGGCGGATTTGGGTGAGGCTTTTTTCAATTTGTGTGTTCTACTATTTCAATTGAAAAGGGACTGCGCGAACGCTGTCCCCACTACCAAAAATTGTGCACCCCAAGCAACCGCAATTTGCGGATGTGGCGAACGTCAACCGACCGTTTGTGCAATGGAAGGTCTCTGTTCGGGGGATCCTCCTTCTTGATCAAGGATTTCCCCAGTGCCAGGTAAGTATGAGTTGGTTGATATCTGGAAATTCTATATAACAAATTCAAGTATCAAAATACTGGTAACTTTGGAGAGGCTCAAAATTTTAACCTAATAACGGCTTTATGATTTTTAATAAATACGCATTTTGACTTGGAATGCAGTGTCAATACCTTTTTTAAGGGAAGATACAATGCAATTGATATTCAAAGGTTGCATAGAATATCTACCAGCAATTTATTAAAGTGTGACTAGTCTTAATATTAATTTTGGGCCCTTTCGCTCATACTTACTTGGCGCCGGAGATGCTCTGATCAAGAAGGGAGCTCTCCCGGTTGGAGGCCGTCCATTGCACTTAGGTCGGCTGACAACTGCCACTTCCGCAAATTGCGGTTGGTTGGGGCGTGTAATTTTTGGTAGTCGGGACTGCGTTCGCGCTGCTCCCGGTATTGTAATGAAAATCAGAACAATTATAAAAAAATAATATACAACGCCACCTCTCGGAGAGTCTCGGTATAATTTGTAAGAGGCGGATTTGGGTGAGGCTTTTTTCAATTTGTGTGTTCTACTATTTCAATTGAAAAGGGACTGCGCGAACGCTGTCCCCACTACCAAAAATTGTGCACCCCAAGCAACCGCAATTTGCGGATGTGGCGAACGTCAACCGACCGTTTGTGCAATGGAAGGTCTCTGTTCGGGGGATCCTCCTTCTTGATCAAGGATTTCCCCAGTGCCAGGTAAGTATGAGTTGGTTGATATCTGGAAATTCTATATAACAAATTCAAGTATCAAAATACTGGTAACTTTGGAGAGGCTCAAAATTTTAACCTAATAACGGCTTTATGATTTTTAATAAATACGCATTTTGACTTGGAATGCAGTGTCAATACCTTTTTTAAGGGAAGATACAATGCAATTGATATTCAAAGGTTGCATAGAATATCTACCAGCAATTTATTAAAGTGTGACTAGTCTTAATATTAATTTTGGGCCCTTTCGCTCATACTTACTTGGCGCCGGAGATGCTCTGATCAAGAAGGGAGCTCTCCCGGTTGGAGGCCGTCCATTGCACTTAGGTCGGCTGACAACTGCCACTTCCGCAAATTGCGGTTGGTTGGGGCGTGTAATTTTTGGTAGTCGGGACTGCGTTCGCGCTGCTCCCGGTATTGTAATGAAAATCAGAACAATTATAAAAAAATAATATACAACGCCACCTCTCGGAGAGTCTCGGTATAATTTGTAAGAGGCGGATTTGGGTGAGGCTTTTTTCAATTTGTGTGTTCTACTATTTCAATTGAAAAGGGACTGCGCGAACGCTGTCCCCACTACCAAAAATTGTGCACCCCAAGCAACCGCAATTTGCGGATGTGGCGAACGTCAACCGACCGTTTGTGCAATGGAAGGTCTCTGTTCGGGGGATCCTCCTTCTTGATCAAGGATTTCCCCAGTGCCAGGTAAGTATGAGTTGGTTGATATCTGGAAATTCTATATAACAAATTCAAGTATCAAAATACTGGTAACTTTGGAGAGGCTCAAAATTTTAACCTAATAACGGCTTTATGATTTTTAATAAATACGCATTTTGACTTGGAATGCAGTGTCAATACCTTTTTTAAGGGAAGATACAATGCAATTGATATTCAAAGGTTGCATAGAATATCTACCAGCAATTTATTAAAGTGTGACTAGTCTTAATATTAATTTTGGGCCCTTTCGCTCATACTTACTTGGCGCCGGAGATGCTCTGATCAAGAAGGGAGCTCTCCCGGTTGGAGGCCGTCCATTGCACTTAGGTCGGCTGACAACTGCCACTTCCGCAAATTGCGGTTGGTTGGGGCGTGTAATTTTTGGTAGTCGGGACTGCGTTCGCGCTGCTCCCGGTATTGTAATGAAAATCAGAACAATTATAAAAAAATAATATACAACGCCACCTCTCGGAGAGTCTCGGTATAATTTGTAAGAGGCGGATTTGGGTGAGGCTTTTTTCAATTTGTGTGTTCTACTATTTCAATTGAAAAGGGACTGCGCGAACGCTGTCCCCACTACCAAAAATTGTGCACCCCAAGCAACCGCAATTTGCGGATGTGGCGAACGTCAACCGACCGTTTGTGCAATGGAAGGTCTCTGTTCGGGGGATCCTCCTTCTTGATCAAGGATTTCCCCAGTGCCAGGTAAGTATGAGTTGGTTGATATCTGGAAATTCTATATAACAAATTCAAGTATCAAAATACTGGTAACTTTGGAGAGGCTCAAAATTTTAACCTAATAACGGCTTTATGATTTTTAATAAATACGCATTTTGACTTGGAATGCAGTGTCAATACCTTTTTTAAGGGAAGATACAATGCAATTGATATTCAAAGGTTGCATAGAATATCTACCAGCAATTTATTAAAGTGTGACTAGTCTTAATATTAATTTTGGGCCCTTTCGCTCATACTTACTTGGCGCCGGAGATGCTCTGATCAAGAAGGGAGCTCTCCCGGTTGGAGGCCGTCCATTGCACTTAGGTCGGCTGACAACTGCCACTTCCGCAAATTGCGGTTGGTTGGGGCGTGTAATTTTTGGTAGTCGGGACTGCGTTCGCGCTGCTCCCGGTATTGTAATGAAAATCAGAACAATTATAAAAAAATAATATACAACGCCACCTCTCGGAGAGTCTCGGTATAATTTGTAAGAGGCGGATTTGGGTGAGGCTTTTTTCAATTTGTGTGTTCTACTATTTCAATTGAAAAGGGACTGCGCGAACGCTGTCCCCACTACCAAAAATTGTGCACCCCAAGCAACCGCAATTTGCGGATGTGGCGAACGTCAACCGACCGTTTGTGCAATGGAAGGTCTCTGTTCGGGGGATCCTCCTTCTTGATCAAGGATTTCCCCAGTGCCAGGTAAGTATGAGTTGGTTGATATCTGGAAATTCTATATAACAAATTCAAGTATCAAAATACTGGTAACTTTGGAGAGGCTCAAAATTTTAACCTAATAACGGCTTTATGATTTTTAATAAATACGCATTTTGACTTGGAATGCAGTGTCAATACCTTTTTTAAGGGAAGATACAATGCAATTGATATTCAAAGGTTGCATAGAATATCTACCAGCAATTTATTAAAGTGTGACTAGTCTTAATATTAATTTTGGGCCCTTTCGCTCATACTTACTTGGCGCCGGAGATGCTCTGATCAAGAAGGGAGCTCTCCCGGTTGGAGGCCGTCCATTGCACTTAGGTCGGCTGACAACTGCCACTTCCGCAAATTGCGGTTGGTTGGGGCGTGTAATTTTTGGTAGTCGGGACTGCGTTCGCGCTGCTCCCGGTATTGTAATGAAAATCAGAACAATTATAAAAAAATAATATACAACGCCACCTCTCGGAGAGTCTCGGTATAATTTGTAAGAGGCGGATTTGGGTGAGGCTTTTTTCAATTTGTGTGTTCTACTATTTCAATTGAAAAGGGACTGCGCGAACGCTGTCCCCACTACCAAAAATTGTGCACCCCAAGCAACCGCAATTTGCGGATGTGGCGAACGTCAACCGACCGTTTGTGCAATGGAAGGTCTCTGTTCGGGGGATCCTCCTTCTTGATCAAGGATTTCCCCAGTGCCAGGTAAGTATGAGTTGGTTGATATCTGGAAATTCTATATAACAAATTCAAGTATCAAAATACTGGTAACTTTGGAGAGGCTCAAAATTTTAACCTAATAACGGCTTTATGATTTTTAATAAATACGCATTTTGACTTGGAATGCAGTGTCAATACCTTTTTTAAGGGAAGATACAATGCAATTGATATTCAAAGGTTGCATAGAATATCTACCAGCAATTTATTAAAGTGTGACTAGTCTTAATATTAATTTTGGGCCCTTTCGCTCATACTTACTTGGCGCCGGAGATGCTCTGATCAAGAAGGGAGCTCTCCCGGTTGGAGGCCGTCCATTGCACTTAGGTCGGCTGACAACTGCCACTTCCGCAAATTGCGGTTGGTTGGGGCGTGTAATTTTTGGTAGTCGGGACTGCGTTCGCGCTGCTCCCGGTATTGTAATGAAAATCAGAACAATTATAAAAAAATAATATACAACGCCACCTCTCGGAGAGTCTCGGTATAATTTGTAAGAGGCGGATTTGGGTGAGGCTTTTTTCAATTTGTGTGTTCTACTATTTCAATTGAAAAGGGACTGCGCGAACGCTGTCCCCACTACCAAAAATTGTGCACCCCAAGCAACCGCAATTTGCGGATGTGGCGAACGTCAACCGACCGTTTGTGCAATGGAAGGTCTCTGTTCGGGGGATCCTCCTTCTTGATCAAGGATTTCCCCAGTGCCAGGTAAGTATGAGTTGGTTGATATCTGGAAATTCTATATAACAAATTCAAGTATCAAAATACTGGTAACTTTGGAGAGGCTCAAAATTTTAACCTAATAACGGCTTTATGATTTTTAATAAATACGCATTTTGACTTGGAATGCAGTGTCAATACCTTTTTTAAGGGAAGATACAATGCAATTGATGTTCAAAGGTTGCATAGAATATCTACCAGCAATTTATTAAAGTGTGACTAGTCTTAATATTAATTTTGGGCCCTTTCGCTCATACTTACTTGGCGCCGGAGATGCTCTGATCAAGAAGGGAGCTCTCCCGGTTGGAGGCCGTCCATTGCACTTAGGTCGGCTGACAACTGCCACTTCCGCAAATTGCGGTTGGTTGGGGCGTGTAATTTTTGGTAGTCGGGACTGCGTTCGCGCTGCTCCCGGTATTGTAATGAAAATCAGAACAATTATAAAAAAATAATATACAACGCCACCTCTCGGAGAGTCTCGGTATAATTTGTAAGAGGCGGATTTGGGTGAGGCTTTTTTCAATTTGTGTGTTCTACTATTTCAATTGAAAAGGGACTGCGCGAACGCTGTCCCCACTACCAAAAATTGTGCACCCCAAGCAACCGCAATTTGCGGATGTGGCGAACGTCAACCGACCGTTTGTGCAATGGAAGGTCTCTGTTCGGGGGATCCTCCTTCTTGATCAAGGATTTCCCCAGTGCCAGGTAAGTATGAGTTGGTTGATATCTGGAAATTCTATATAACAAATTCAAGTATCAAAATACTGGTAACTTTGGAGAGGCTCAAAATTTTAACCTAATAACGGCTTTATGATTTTTAATAAATACGCATTTTGACTTGGAATGCAGTGTCAATACCTTTTTTAAGGGAAGATACAATGCAATTGATATTCAAAGGTTGCATAGAATATCTACCAGCAATTTATTAAAGTGTGACTAGTCTTAATATTAATTTTGGGCCCTTTCGCTCATACTTACTTGGCGCCGGAGATGCTCTGATCAAGAAGGGAGCTCTCCCGGTTGGAGGCCGTCCATTGCACTTAGGTCGGCTGACAACTGCCACTTCCGCAAATTGCGGTTGGTTGGGGCGTGTAATTTTTGGTAGTCGGGACTGCGTTCGCGCTGCTCCCGGTATTGTAATGAAAATCAGAACAATTATAAAAAATAATATACAACGCCACCTCTCGGAGAGTCTCGGTATAATTTGTAAGAGGCGGATTTGGGTGAGGCTTTTTTCAATTTGTGTGTTCTACTATTTCAATTGAAAAGGGACTGCGCGAACGCTGTCCCCACTACCAAAAATTGTGCACCCCAAGCAACCGCAATTTGCGGATGTGGCGAACGTCAACCGACCGTTTGTGCAATGGAAGGTCTCTGTTCGGGGGATCCTCCTTCTTGATCAAGGATTTCCCCAGTGCCAGGTAAGTATGAGTTGGTTGATATCTGGAAATTCTATATAACAAATTCAAGTATCAAAATACTGGTAACTTTGGAGAGGCTCAAAATTTTAACCTAATAACGGCTTTATGATTTTTAATAAATACGCATTTTGACTTGGAATGCAGTGTCAATACCTTTTTTAAGGGAAGATACAATGCAATTGATATTCAAAGGTTGCATAGAATATCTACCAGCAATTTATTAAAGTGTGACTAGTCTTAATATTAATTTTGGGCCCTTTCGCTCATACTTACTTGGCGCCGGAGATGCTCTGATCAAGAAGGGAGCTCTCCCGGTTGGAGGCCGTCCATTGCACTTAGGTCGGCTGACAACTGCCACTTCCGCAAATTGCGGTTGGTTGGGGCGTGTAATTTTTGGTAGTCGGGACTGCGTTCGCGCTGCTCCCGGTATTGTAATGAAAATCAGAACAATTATAAAAAAATAATATACAACGCCACCTCTCGGAGAGTCTCGGTATAATTTGTAAGAGGCGGATTTGGGTGAGGCTTTTTTCAATTTGTGTGTTCTACTATTTCAATTGAAAAGGGACTGCGCGAACGCTGTCCCCACTACCAAAAATTGTGCACCCCAAGCAACCGCAATTTGCGGATGTGGCGAACGTCAACCGACCGTTTGTGCAATGGAAGGTCTCTGTTCGGGGGATCCTCCTTCTTGATCAAGGATTTCCCCAGTGCCAGGTAAGTATGAGTTGGTTGATATCTGGAAATTCTATATAACAAATTCAAGTATCAAAATACTGGTAACTTTGGAGAGGCTCAAAATTTTAACCTAATAACGGCTTTATGATTTTTAATAAATACGCATTTTGACTTGGAATGCAGTGTCAATACCTTTTTTAAGGGAAGATACAATGCAATTGATATTCAAAGGTTGCATAGAATATCTACCAGCAATTTATTAAAGTGTGACTAGTCTTAATATTAATTTTGGGCCCTTTCGCTCATACTTACTTGGCGCCGGAGATGCTCTGATCAAGAAGGGAGCTCTCCCGGTTGGAGGCCGTCCATTGCACTTAGGTCGGCTGACAACTGCCACTTCCGCAAATTGCGGTTGGTTGGGGCGTGTAATTTTTGGTAGTCGGGACTGCGTTCGCGCTGCTCCCGGTATTGTAATGAAAATCAGAACAATTATAAAAAAATAATATACAACGCCACCTCTCGGAGAGTCTCGGTATAATTTGTAAGAGGCGGATTTGGGTGAGGCTTTTTTCAATTTGTGTGTTCTACTATTTCAATTGAAAAGGGACTGCGCGAACGCTGTCCCCACTACCAAAAATTGTGCACCCCAAGCAACCGCAATTTGCGGATGTGGCGAACGTCAACCGACCGTTTGTGCAATGGAAGGTCTCTGTTCGGGGGATCCTCCTTCTTGATCAAGGATTTCCCCAGTGCCAGGTAAGTATGAGTTGGTTGATATCTGGAAATTCTATATAACAAATTCAAGTATCAAAATACTGGTAACTTTGGAGAGGCTCAAAATTTTAACCTAATAACGGCTTTATGATTTTTAATAAATACGCATTTTGACTTGGAATGCAGTGTCAATACCTTTTTTAAGGGAAGATACAATGCAATTGATATTCAAAGGTTGCATAGAATATCTACCAGCAATTTATTAAAGTGTGACTAGTCTTAATATTAATTTTGGGCCCTTTCGCTCATACTTACTTGGCGCCGGAGATGCTCTGATCAAGAAGGGAGCTCTCCCGGTTGGAGGCCGTCCATTGCACTTAGGTCGGCTGACAACTGCCACTTCCGCAAATTGCGGTTGGTTGGGGCGTGTAATTTTTGGTAGTCGGGACTGCGTTCGCGCTGCTCCCGGTATTGTAATGAAAATCAGAACAATTATAAAAAAATAATATACAACGCCACCTCTCGGAGAGTCTCGGTATAATTTGTAAGAGGCGGATTTGGGTGAGGCTTTTTTCAATTTGTGTGTTCTACTATTTCAATTGAAAAGGGACTGCGCGAACGCTGTCCCCACTACCAAAAATTGTGCACCCCAAGCAACCGCAATTTGCGGATGTGGCGAACGTCAACCGACCGTTTGTGCAATGGAAGGTCTCTGTTCGGGGGATCCTCCTTCTTGATCAAGGATTTCCCCAGTGCCAGGTAAGTATGAGTTGGTTGATATCTGGAAATTCTATATAACAAATTCAAGTATCAAAATACTGGTAACTTTGGAGAGGCTCAAAATTTTAACCTAATAACGGCTTTATGATTTTTAATAAATACGCATTTTGACTTGGAATGCAGTGTCAATACCTTTTTTAAGGGAAGATACAATGCAATTGATATTCAAAGGTTGCA
The DNA here is from genome assembly GCA_023701765.1 of Hylyphantes graminicola. Classification (NCBI taxonomy): domain Eukaryota; kingdom Metazoa; phylum Arthropoda; class Arachnida; order Araneae; family Linyphiidae; genus Hylyphantes; species Hylyphantes graminicola. Next base: position 52,720,241 of record CM043112.1, on the reverse strand, counting down.
TAGAATATCTACCAGCAATTTATTAAAGTGTGACTAGTCTTAATATTAATTTTGGGCCCTTTCGCTCATACTTACTTGGCGCCGGAGATGCTCTGATCAAGAAGGGAGCTCTCCGGTTGGAGGCCGTCCATTGCACTTAGGTCGGCTGACAACTGCCACTTCCGCAAATTGCGGTTGGTTGGGGCGTGTAATTTTTGGTAGTCGGGACTGCGTTCGCGCTGCTCCCGGTATTGTAATGAAAATCAGAACAATTATAAAAAAATAATATACAACGCCACCTCTCGGAGAGTCTCGGTATAATTTGTAAGAGGCGGATTTGGGTGAGGCTTTTTTCAATTTGTGTGTTCTACTATTTCAATTGAAAAGGGACTGCGCGAACGCTGTCCCCACTACCAAAAATTGTGCACCCCAAGCAACCGCAATTTGCGGATGTGGCGAACGTCAACCGACCGTTTGTGCAATGGAAGGTCTCTGTTCGGGGGATCCTCCTTCTTGATCAAGGATTTCCCCAGTGCCAGGTAAGTATGAGTTGGTTGATATCTGGAAATTCTATATAACAAATTCAAGTATCAAAATACTGGTAACTTTGGAGAGGCTCAAAATTTTAACCTAATAACGGCTTTATGATTTTTAATAAATACGCATTTTGACTTGGAATGCAGTGTCAATACCTTTTTTAAGGGAAGATACAATGCAATTGATATTCAAAGGTTGCATAGAATATCTACCAGCAATTTATTAAAGTGTGACTAGTCTTAATATTAATTTTGGGCCCTTTCGCTCATACTTACTTGGCGCCGGAGATGCTCTGATCAAGAAGGGAGCTCTCCCGGTTGGAGGCCGTCCATTGCACTTAGGTCGGCTGACAACTGCCACTTCCGCAAATTGCGGTTGGTTGGGGCGTGTAATTTTTGGTAGTCGGGACTGCGTTCGCGCTGCTCCCGGTATTGTAATGAAAATCAGAACAATTATAAAAAAATAATATACAACGCCACCTCTCGGAGAGTCTCGGTATAATTTGTAAGAGGCGGATTTGGGTGAGGCTTTTTTCAATTTGTGTGTTCTACTATTTCAATTGAAAAGGGACTGCGCGAACGCTGTCCCCACTACCAAAAATTGTGCACCCCAAGCAACCGCAATTTGCGGATGTGGCGAACGTCAACCGACCGTTTGTGCAATGGAAGGTCTCTGTTCGGGGGATCCTCCTTCTTGATCAAGGATTTCCCCAGTGCCAGGTAAGTATGAGTTGGTTGATATCTGGAAATTCTATATAACAAATTCAAGTATCAAAATACTGGTAACTTTGGAGAGGCTCAAAATTTTAACCTAATAACGGCTTTATGATTTTTAATAAATACGCATTTTGACTTGGAATGCAGTGTCAATACCTTTTTTAAGGGAAGATACAATGCAATTGATGTTCAAAGGTTGCATAGAATATCTACCAGCAATTTATTAAAGTGTGACTAGTCTTAATATTAATTTTGGGCCCTTTCGCTCATACTTACTTGGCGCCGGAGATGCTCTGATCAAGAAGGGAGCTCTCCCGGTTGGAGGCCGTCCATTGCACTTAGGTCGGCTGACAACTGCCACTTCCGCAAATTGCGGTTGGTTGGGGCGTGTAATTTTTGGTAGTCGGGACTGCGTTCGCGCTGCTCCCGGTATTGTAATGAAAATCAGAACAATTATAAAAAAATAATATACAACGCCACCTCTCGGAGAGTCTCGGTATAATTTGTAAGAGGCGGATTTGGGTGAGGCTTTTTTCAATTTGTGTGTTCTACTATTTCAATTGAAAAGGGACTGCGCGAACGCTGTCCCCACTACCAAAAATTGTGCACCCCAAGCAACCGCAATTTGCGGATGTGGCGAACGTCAACCGACCGTTTGTGCAATGGAAGGTCTCTGTTCGGGGGATCCTCCTTCTTGATCAAGGATTTCCCCAGTGCCAGGTAAGTATGAGTTGGTTGATATCTGGAAATTCTATATAACAAATTCAAGTATCAAAATACTGGTAACTTTGGAGAGGCTCAAAATTTTAACCTAATAACGGCTTTATGATTTTTAATAAATACGCATTTTGACTTGGAATGCAGTGTCAATACCTTTTTTAAGGGAAGATACAATGCAATTGATATTCAAAGGTTGCATAGAATATCTACCAGCAATTTATTAAAGTGTGACTAGTCTTAATATTAATTTTGGGCCCTTTCGCTCATACTTACTTGGCGCCGGAGATGCTCTGATCAAGAAGGGAGCTCTCCCGGTTGGAGGCCGTCCATTGCACTTAGGTCGGCTGACAACTGCCACTTCCGCAAATTGCGGTTGGTTGGGGCGTGTAATTTTTGGTAGTCGGGACTGCGTTCGCGCTGCTCCCGGTATTGTAATGAAAATCAGAACAATTATAAAAAAATAATATACAACGCCACCTCTCGGAGAGTCTCGGTATAATTTGTAAGAGGCGGATTTGGGTGAGGCTTTTTTCAATTTGTGTGTTCTACTATTTCAATTGAAAAGGGACTGCGCGAACGCTGTCCCCACTACCAAAAATTGTGCACCCCAAGCAACCGCAATTTGCGGATGTGGCGAACGTCAACCGACCGTTTGTGCAATGGAAGGTCTCTGTTCGGGGGATCCTCCTTCTTGATCAAGGATTTCCCCAGTGCCAGGTAAGTATGAGTTGGTTGATATCTGGAAATTCTATATAACAAATTCAAGTATCAAAATACTGGTAACTTTGGAGAGGCTCAAAATTTTAACCTAATAACGGCTTTATGATTTTTAATAAATACGCATTTTGACTTGGAATGCAGTGTCAATACCTTTTTTAAGGGAAGATACAATGCAATTGATATTCAAAGGTTGCATAGAATATCTACCAGCAATTTATTAAAGTGTGACTAGTCTTAATATTAATTTTGGGCCCTTTCGCTCATACTTACTTGGCGCCGGAGATGCTCTGATCAAGAAGGGAGCTCTCCCGGTTGGAGGCCGTCCATTGCACTTAGGTCGGCTGACAACTGCCACTTCCGCAAATTGCGGTTGGTTGGGGCGTGTAATTTTTGGTAGTCGGGACTGCGTTCGCGCTGCTCCCGGTATTGTAATGAAAATCAGAACAATTATAAAAAAATAATATACAACGCCACCTCTCGGAGAGTCTCGGTATAATTTGTAAGAGGCGGATTTGGGTGAGGCTTTTTTCAATTTGTGTGTTCTACTATTTCAATTGAAAAGGGACTGCGCGAACGCTGTCCCCACTACCAAAAATTGTGCACCCCAAGCAACCGCAATTTGCGGATGTGGCGAACGTCAACCGACCGTTTGTGCAATGGAAGGTCTCTGTTCGGGGGATCCTCCTTCTTGATCAAGGATTTCCCCAGTGCCAGGTAAGTATGAGTTGGTTGATATCTGGAAATTCTATATAACAAATTCAAGTATCAAAATACTGGTAACTTTGGAGAGGCTCAAAATTTTAACCTAATAACGGCTTTATGATTTTTAATAAATACGCATTTTGACTTGGAATGCAGTGTCAATACCTTTTTTAAGGGAAGATACAATGCAATTGATATTCAAAGGTTGCATAGAATATCTACCAGCAATTTATTAAAGTGTGACTAGTCTTAATATTAATTTTGGGCCCTTTCGCTCATACTTACTTGGCGCCGGAGATGCTCTGATCAAGAAGGGAGCTCTCCCGGTTGGAGGCCGTCCATTGCACTTAGGTCGGCTGACAACTGCCACTTCCGCAAATTGCGGTTGGTTGGGGCGTGTAATTTTTGGTAGTCGGGACTGCGTTCGCGCTGCTCCCGGTATTGTAATGAAAATCAGAACAATTATAAAAAAATAATATACAACGCCACCTCTCGGAGAGTCTCGGTATAATTTGTAAGAGGCGGATTTGGGTGAGGCTTTTTTCAATTTGTGTGTTCTACTATTTCAATTGAAAAGGGACTGCGCGAACGCTGTCCCCACTACCAAAAATTGTGCACCCCAAGCAACCGCAATTTGCGGATGTGGCGAACGTCAACCGACCGTTTGTGCAATGGAAGGTCTCTGTTCGGGGGATCCTCCTTCTTGATCAAGGATTTCCCCAGTGCCAGGTAAGTATGAGTTGGTTGATATCTGGAAATTCTATATAACAAATTCAAGTATCAAAATACTGGTAACTTTGGAGAGGCTCAAAATTTTAACCTAATAACGGCTTTATGATTTTTAATAAATACGCATTTTGACTTGGAATGCAGTGTCAATACCTTTTTTAAGGGAAGATACAATGCAATTGATATTCAAAGGTTGCATAGAATATCTACCAGCAATTTATTAAAGTGTGACTAGTCTTAATATTAATTTTGGGCCCTTTCGCTCATACTTACTTGGCGCCGGAGATGCTCTGATCAAGAAGGGAGCTCTCCCGGTTGGAGGCCGTCCATTGCACTTAGGTCGGCTGACAACTGCCACTTCCGCAAATTGCGGTTGGTTGGGGCGTGTAATTTTTGGTAGTCGGGACTGCGTTCGCGCTGCTCCCGGTATTGTAATGAAAATCAGAACAATTATAAAAAAATAATATACAACGCCACCTCTCGGAGAGTCTCGGTATAATTTGTAAGAGGCGGATTTGGGTGAGGCTTTTTTCAATTTGTGTGTTCTACTATTTCAATTGAAAAGGGACTGCGCGAACGCTGTCCCCACTACCAAAAATTGTGCACCCCAAGCAACCGCAATTTGCGGATGTGGCGAACGTCAACCGACCGTTTGTGCAATGGAAGGTCTCTGTTCGGGGGATCCTCCTTCTTGATCAAGGATTTCCCCAGTGCCAGGTAAGTATGAGTTGGTTGATATCTGGAAATTCTATATAACAAATTCAAGTATCAAAATACTGGTAACTTTGGAGAGGCTCAAAATTTTAACCTAATAACGGCTTTATGATTTTTAATAAATACGCATTTTGACTTGGAATGCAGTGTCAATACCTTTTTTAAGGGAAGATACAATGCAATTGATATTCAAAGGTTGCATAGAATATCTACCAGCAATTTATTAAAGTGTGACTAGTCTTAATATTAATTTTGGGCCCTTTCGCTCATACTTACTTGGCGCCGGAGATGCTCTGATCAAGAAGGGAGCTCTCCCGGTTGGAGGCCGTCCATTGCACTTAGGTCGGCTGACAACTGCCACTTCCGCAAATTGCGGTTGGTTGGGGCGTGTAATTTTTGGTAGTCGGGACTGCGTTCGCGCTGCTCCCGGTATTGTAATGAAAATCAGAACAATTATAAAAAAATAATATACAACGCCACCTCTCGGAGAGTCTCGGTATAATTTGTAAGAGGCGGATTTGGGTGAGGCTTTTTTCAATTTGTGTGTTCTACTATTTCAATTGAAAAGGGACTGCGCGAACGCTGTCCCCACTACCAAAAATTGTGCACCCCAAGCAACCGCAATTTGCGGATGTGGCGAACGTCAACCGACCGTTTGTGCAATGGAAGGTCTCTGTTCGGGGGATCCTCCTTCTTGATCAAGGATTTCCCCAGTGCCAGGTAAGTATGAGTTGGTTGATATCTGGAAATTCTATATAACAAATTCAAGTATCAAAATACTGGTAACTTTGGAGAGGCTCAAAATTTTAACCTAATAACGGCTTTATGATTTTTAATAAATACGCATTTTGACTTGGAATGCAGTGTCAATACCTTTTTTAAGGGAAGATACAATGCAATTGATATTCAAAGGTTGCATAGAATATCTACCAGCAATTTATTAAAGTGTGACTAGTCTTAATATTAATTTTGGGCCCTTTCGCTCATACTTACTTGGCGCCGGAGATGCTCTGATCAAGAAGGGAGCTCTCCCGGTTGGAGGCCGTCCATTGCACTTAGGTCGGCTGACAACTGCCACTTCCGCAAATTGCGGTTGGTTGGGGCGTGTAATTTTTGGTAGTCGGGACTGCGTTCGCGCTGCTCCCGGTATTGTAATGAAAATCAGAACAATTATAAAAAAATAATATACAACGCCACCTCTCGGAGAGTCTCGGTATAATTTGTAAGAGGCGGATTTGGGTGAGGCTTTTTTCAATTTGTGTGTTCTACTATTTCAATTGAAAAGGGACTGCGCGAACGCTGTCCCCACTACCAAAAATTGTGCACCCCAAGCAACCGCAATTTGCGGATGTGGCGAACGTCAACCGACCGTTTGTGCAATGGAAGGTCTCTGTTCGGGGGATCCTCCTTCTTGATCAAGGATTTCCCCAGTGCCAGGTAAGTATGAGTTGGTTGATATCTGGAAATTCTATATAACAAATTCAAGTATCAAAATACTGGTAACTTTGGAGAGGCTCAAAATTTTAACCTAATAACGGCTTTATGATTTTTAATAAATACGCATTTTGACTTGGAATGCAGTGTCAATACCTTTTTTAAGGGAAGATACAATGCAATTGATATTCAAAGGTTGCATAGAATATCTACCAGCAATTTATTAAAGTGTGACTAGTCTTAATATTAATTTTGGGCCCTTTCGCTCATACTTACTTGGCGCCGGAGATGCTCTGATCAAGAAGGGAGCTCTCCCGGTTGGAGGCCGTCCATTGCACTTAGGTCGGCTGACAACTGCCACTTCCGCAAATTGCGGTTGGTTGGGGCGTGTAATTTTTGGTAGTCGGGACTGCGTTCGCGCTGCTCCCGGTATTGTAATGAAAATCAGAACAATTATAAAAAAATAATATACAACGCCACCTCTCGGAGAGTCTCGGTATAATTTGTAAGAGGCGGATTTGGGTGAGGCTTTTTTCAATTTGTGTGTTCTACTATTTCAATTGAAAAGGGACTGCGCGAACGCTGTCCCCACTACCAAAAATTGTGCACCCCAAGCAACCGCAATTTGCGGATGTGGCGAACGTCAACCGACCGTTTGTGCAATGGAAGGTCTCTGTTCGGGGGATCCTCCTTCTTGATCAAGGATTTCCCCAGTGCCAGGTAAGTATGAGTTGGTTGATATCTGGAAATTCTATATAACAAATTCAAGTATCAAAATACTGGTAACTTTGGAGAGGCTCAAAATTTTAACCTAATAACGGCTTTATGATTTTTAATAAATACGCATTTTGACTTGGAATGCAGTGTCAATACCTTTTTTAAGGGAAGATACAATGCAATTGATATTCAAAGGTTGCATAGAATATCTACCAGCAATTTATTAAAGTGTGACTAGTCTTAATATTAATTTTGGGCCCTTTCGCTCATACTTACTTGGCGCCGGAGATGCTCTGATCAAGAAGGGAGCTCTCCCGGTTGGAGGCCGTCCATTGCACTTAGGTCGGCTGACAACTGCCACTTCCGCAAATTGCGGTTGGTTGGGGCGTGTAATTTTTGGTAGTCGGGACTGCGTTCGCGCTGCTCCCGGTATTGTAATGAAAATCAGAACAATTATAAAAAAATAATATACAACGCCACCTCTCGGAGAGTCTCGGTATAATTTGTAAGAGGCGGATTTGGGTGAGGCTTTTTTCAATTTGTGTGTTCTACTATTTCAATTGAAAAGGGACTGCGCGAACGCTGTCCCCACTACCAAAAATTGTGCACCCCAAGCAACCGCAATTTGCGGATGTGGCGAACGTCAACCGACCGTTTGTGCAATGGAAGGTCTCTGTTCGGGGGATCCTCCTTCTTGATCAAGGATTTCCCCAGTGCCAGGTAAGTATGAGTTGGTTGATATCTGGAAATTCTATATAACAAATTCAAGTATCAAAATACTGGTAACTTTGGAGAGGCTCAAAATTTTAACCTAATAACGGCTTTATGATTTTTAATAAATACGCATTTTGACTTGGAATGCAGTGTCAATACCTTTTTTAAGGGAAGATACAATGCAATTGATATTCAAAGGTTGCATAGAATATCTACCAGCAATTTATTAAAGTGTGACTAGTCTTAATATTAATTTTGGGCCCTTTCGCTCATACTTACTTGGCGCCGGAGATGCTCTGATCAAGAAGGGAGCTCTCCCGGTTGGAGGCCGTCCATTGCACTTAGGTCGGCTGACAACTGCCACTTCCGCAAATTGCGGTTGGTTGGGGCGTGTAATTTTTGGTAGTCGGGACTGCGTTCGCGCTGCTCCCGGTATTGTAATGAAAATCAGAACAATTATAAAAAAATAATATACAACGCCACCTCTCGGAGAGTCTCGGTATAATTTGTAAGAGGCGGATTTGGGTGAGGCTTTTTTCAATTTGTGTGTTCTACTATTTCAATTGAAAAGGGACTGCGCGAACGCTGTCCCCACTACCAAAAATTGTGCACCCCAAGCAACCGCAATTTGCGGATGTGGCGAACGTCAACCGACCGTTTGTGCAATGGAAGGTCTCTGTTCGGGGGATCCTCCTTCTTGATCAAGGATTTCCCCAGTGCCAGGTAAGTATGAGTTGGTTGATATCTGGAAATTCTATATAACAAATTCAAGTATCAAAATACTGGTAACTTTGGAGAGGCTCAAAATTTTAACCTAATAACGGCTTTATGATTTTTAATAAATACGCATTTTGACTTGGAATGCAGTGTCAATACCTTTTTTAAGGGAAGATACAATGCAATTGATATTCAAAGGTTGCATAGAATATCTACCAGCAATTTATTAAAGTGTGACTAGTCTTAATATTAATTTTGGGCCCTTTCGCTCATACTTACTTGGCGCCGGAGATGCTCTGATCAAGAAGGGAGCTCTCCCGGTTGGAGGCCGTCCATTGCACTTAGGTCGGCTGACAACTGCCACTTCCGCAAATTGCGGTTGGTTGGGGCGTGTAATTTTTGGTAGTCGGGACTGCGTTCGCGCTGCTCCCGGTATTGTAATGAAAATCAGAACAATTATAAAAAAATAATATACAACGCCACCTCTCGGAGAGTCTCGGTATAATTTGTAAGAGGCGGATTTGGGTGAGGCTTTTTTCAATTTGTGTGTTCTACTATTTCAATTGAAAAGGGACTGCGCGAACGCTGTCCCCACTACCAAAAATTGTGCACCCCAAGCAACCGCAATTTGCGGATGTGGCGAACGTCAACCGACCGTTTGTGCAATGGAAGGTCTCTGTTCGGGGGATCCTCCTTCTTGATCAAGGATTTCCCCAGTGCCAGGTAAGTATGAGTTGGTTGATATCTGGAAATTCTATATAACAAATTCAAGTATCAAAATACTGGTAACTTTGGAGAGGCTCAAAATTTTAACCTAATAACGGCTTTATGATTTTTAATAAATACGCATTTTGACTTGGAATGCAGTGTCAATACCTTTTTTAAGGGAAGATACAATGCAATTGATATTCAAAGGTTGCATAGAATATCTACCAGCAATTTATTAAAGTGTGACTAGTCTTAATATTAATTTTGGGCCCTTTCGCTCATACTTACTTGGCGCCGGAGATGCTCTGATCAAGAAGGGAGCTCTCCCGGTTGGAGGCCGTCCATTGCACTTAGGTCGGCTGACAACTGCCACTTCCGCAAATTGCGGTTGGTTGGGGCGTGTAATTTTTGGTAGTCGGGACTGCGTTCGCGCTGCTCCCGGTATTGTAATGAAAATCAGAACAATTATAAAAAAATAATATACAACGCCACCTCTCGGAGAGTCTCGGTATAATTTGTAAGAGGCGGATTTGGGTGAGGCTTTTTTCAACTTGTGTGTTCTACTATTTCAATTGAAAAGGGACTGCGCGAACGCTGTCCCCACTACCAAAAATTGTGCACCCCAAGCAACCGCAATTTGCGGATGTGGCGAACGTCAACCGACCGTTTGTGCAATGGAAGGTCTCTGTTCGGGGGATCCTCCTTCTTGATCAAGGATTTCCCCAGTGCCAGGTAAGTATGAGTTGGTTGATATCTGGAAATTCTATATAACAAATTCAAGTATCAAAATACTGGTAACTTTGGAGAGGCTCAAAATTTTAACCTAATAACGGCTTTATGATTTTTAATAAATACGCATTTTGACTTGGAATGCAGTGTCAATACCTTTTTTAAGGGAAGATACAATGCAATTGATATTCAAAGGTTGCATAGAATATCTACCAGCAATTTATTAAAGTGTGACTAGTCTTAATATTAATTTTGGGCCCTTTCGCTCATACTTACTTGGCGCCGGAGATGCTCTGATCAAGAAGGGAGCTCTCCCGGTTGGAGGCCGTCCATTGCACTTAGGTCGGCTGACAACTGCCACTTCCGCAAATTGCGGTTGGTTGGGGCGTGTAATTTTTGGTAGTCGGGACTGCGTTCGCGCTGCTCCCGGTATTGTAATGAAAATCAGAACAATTATAAAAAAATAATATACAACGCCACCTCTCGGAGAGTCTCGGTATAATTTGTAAGAGGCGGATTTGGGTGAGGCTTTTTTCAACTTGTGTGTTCTACTATTTCAATTGAAAAGGGACTGCGCGAACGCTGTCCCCACTACCAAAAATTGTGCACCCCAAGCAACCGCAATTTGCGGATGTGGCGAACGTCAACCGACCGTTTGTGCAATGGAAGGTCTCTGTTCGGGGGATCCTCCTTCTTGATCAAGGATTTCCCCAGTGCCAGGTAAGTATGAGTTGGTTGATATCTGGAAATTCTATATAACAAATTCAAGTATCAAAATACTGGTAACTTTGGAGAGGCTCAAAATTTTAACCTAATAACGGCTTTATGATTTTTAATAAATACGCATTTTGACTTGGAATGCAGTGTCAATACCTTTTTTAAGGGAAGATACAATGCAATTGATATTCAAAGGTTGCATAGAATATCTACCAGCAATTTATTAAAGTGTGACTAGTCTTAATATTAATTTTGGGCCCTTTCGCTCATACTTACTTGGCGCCGGAGATGCTCTGATCAAGAAGGGAGCTCTCCCGGTTGGAGGCCGTCCATTGCACTTAGGTCGGCTGACAACTGCCACTTCCGCAAATTGCGGTTGGTTGGGGCGTGTAATTTTTGGTAGTCGGGACTGCGTTCGCGCTGCTCCCGGTATTGTAATGAAAATCAGAACAATTATAAAAAATAATATACAACGCCACCTCTCGGAGAGTCTCGGTATAATTTGTAAGAGGCGGATTTGGGTGAGGCTTTTTTCAATTTGTGTGTTCTACTATTTCAATTGAAAAGGGACTGCGCGAACGCTGTCCCCACTACCAAAAATTGTGCACCCCAAGCAACCGCAATTTGCGGATGTGGCGAACGTCAACCGACCGTTTGTGCAATGGAAGGTCTCTGTTCGGGGGATCCTCCTTCTTGATCAAGGATTTCCCCAGTGCCAGGTAAGTATGAGTTGGTTGATATCTGGAAATTCTATATAACAAATTCAAGTATCAAAATACTGGTAACTTTGGAGAGGCTCAAAATTTTAACCTAATAACGGCTTTATGATTTTTAATAAATACGCATTTTGACTTGGAATGCAGTGTCAATACCTTTTTTAAGGGAAGATACAATGCAATTGATATTCAAAGGTTGCATAGAATATCTACCAGCAATTTATTAAAGTGTGACTAGTCTTAATATTAATTTTGGGCCCTTTCGCTCATACTTACTTGGCGCCGGAGATGCTCTGATCAAGAAGGGAGCTCTCCCGGTTGGAGGCCGTCCATTGCACTTAGGTCGGCTGACAACTGCCACTTCCGCAAATTGCGGTTGGTTGGGGCGTGTAATTTTTGGTAGTCGGGACTGCGTTCGCGCTGCTCCCGGTATTGTAATGAAAATCAGAACAATTATAAAAAAATAATATACAACGCCACCTCTCGGAGAGTCTCGGTATAATTTGTAAGAGGCGGATTTGGGTGAGGCTTTTTTCAATTTGTGTGTTCTACTATTTCAATTGAAAAGGGACTGCGCGAACGCTGTCCCCACTACCAAAAATTGTGCACCCCAAGCAACCGCAATTTGCGGATGTGGCGAACGTCAACCGACCGTTTGTGCAATGGAAGGTCTCTGTTCGGGGGATCCTCCTTCTTGATCAAGGATTTCCCCAGTGCCAGGTAAGTATGAGTTGGTTGATATCTGGAAATTCTATATAACAAATTCAAGTATCAAAATACTGGTAACTTTGGAGAGGCTCAAAATTTTAACCTAATAACGGCTTTATGATTTTTAATAAATACGCATTTTGACTTGGAATGCAGTGTCAATACCTTTTTTAAGGGAAGATACAATGCAATTGATATTCAAAGGTTGCATAGAATATCTACCAGCAATTTATTAAAGTGTGACTAGTCTTAATATTAATTTTGGGCCCTTTCGCTCATACTTACTTGGCGCCGGAGATGCTCTGATCAAGAAGGGAGCTCTCCCGGTTGGAGGCCGTCCATTGCACTTAGGTCGGCTGACAACTGCCACTTCCGCAAATTGCGGTTGGTTGGGGCGTGTAATTTTTGGTAGTCGGGACTGCGTTCGCGCTGCTCCCGGTATTGTAATGAAAATCAGAACAATTATAAAAAAATAATATACAACGCCACCTCTCGGAGAGTCTCGGTATAATTTGTAAGAGGCGGATTTGGGTGAGGCTTTTTTCAATTTGTGTGTTCTACTATTTCAATTGAAAAGGGACTGCGCGAACGCTGTCCCCACTACCAAAAATTGTGCACCCCAAGCAACCGCAATTTGCGGATGTGGCGAACGTCAACCGACCGTTTGTGCAATGGAAGGTCTCTGTTCGGGGGATCCTCCTTCTTGATCAAGGATTTCCCCAGTGCCAGGTAAGTATGAGTTGGTTGATATCTGGAAATTCTATATAACAAATTCAAGTATCAAAATACTGGTAACTTTGGAGAGGCTCAAAATTTTAACCTAATAACGGCTTTATGATTTTTAATAAATACGCATTTTGACTTGGAATGCAGTGTCAATACCTTTTTTAAGGGAAGATACAATGCAATTGATATTCAAAGGTTGCATAGAATATCTACCAGCAATTTATTAAAGTGTGACTAGTCTTAATATTAATTTTGGGCCCTTTCGCTCATACTTACTTGGCGCCGGAGATGCTCTGATCAAGAAGGGAGCTCTCCCGGTTGGAGGCCGTCCATTGCACTTAGGTCGGCTGACAACTGCCACTTCCGCAAATTGCGGTTGGTTGGGGCGTGTAATTTTTGGTAGTCGGGACTGCGTTCGCGCTGCTCCCGGTATTGTAATGAAAATCAGAACAATTATAAAAAAATAATATACAACGCCACCTCTCGGAGAGTCTCGGTATAATTTGTAAGAGGCGGATTTGGGTGAGGCTTTTTTCAATTTGTGTGTTCTACTATTTCAATTGAAAAGGGACTGCGCGAACGCTGTCCCCACTACCAAAAATTGTGCACCCCAAGCAACCGCAATTTGCGGATGTGGCGAACGTCAACCGACCGTTTGTGCAATGGAAGGTCTCTGTTCGGGGGATCCTCCTTCTTGATCAAGGATTTCCCCAGTGCCAGGTAAGTATGAGTTGGTTGATATCTGGAAATTCTATATAACAAATTCAAGTATCAAAATACTGGTAACTTTGGAGAGGCTCAAAATTTTAACCTAATAACGGCTTTATGATTTTTAATAAATACGCATTTTGACTTGGAATGCAGTGTCAATACCTTTTTTAAGGGAAGATACAATGCAATTGATATTCAAAGGTTGCATAGAATATCTACCAGCAATTTATTAAAGTGTGACTAGTCTTAATATTAATTTTGGGCCCTTTCGCTCATACTTACTTGGCGCCGGAGATGCTCTGATCAAGAAGGGAGCTCTCCCGGTTGGAGGCCGTCCATTGCACTTAGGTCGGCTGACAACTGCCACTTCCGCAAATTGCGGTTGGTTGGGGCGTGTAATTTTTGGTAGTCGGGACTGCGTTCGCGCTGCTCCCGGTATTGTAATGAAAATCAGAACAATTATAAAAAAATAATATACAACGCCACCTCTCGGAGAGTCTCGGTATAATTTGTAAGAGGCGGATTTGGGTGAGGCTTTTTTCAATTTGTGTGTTCTACTATTTCAATTGAAAAGGGACTGCGCGAACGCTGTCCCCACTACCAAAAATTGTGCACCCCAAGCAACCGCAATTTGCGGATGTGGCGAACGTCAACCGACCGTTTGTGCAATGGAAGGTCTCTGTTCGGGGGATCCTCCTTCTTGATCAAGGATTTCCCCAGTGCCAGGTAAGTATGAGTTGGTTGATATCTGGAAATTCTATATAACAAATTCAAGTATCAAAATACTGGTAACTTTGGAGAGGCTCAAAATTTTAACCTAATAACGGCTTTATGATTTTTAATAAATACGCATTTTGACTTGGAATGCAGTGTCAATACCTTTTTTAAGGGAAGATACAATGCAATTGATATTCAAAGGTTGCATAGAATATCTACCAGCAATTTATTAAAGTGTGACTAGTCTTAATATTAATTTTGGGCCCTTTCGCTCATACTTACTTGGCGCCGGAGATGCTCTGATCAAGAAGGGAGCTCTCCCGGTTGGAGGCCGTCCATTGCACTTAGGTCGGCTGACAACTGCCACTTCCGCAAATTGCGGTTGGTTGGGGCGTGTAATTTTTGGTAGTCGGGACTGCGTTCGCGCTGCTCCCGGTATTGTAATGAAAATCAGAACAATTATAAAAAAATAATATACAACGCCACCTCTCGGAGAGTCTCGGTATAATTTGTAAGAGGCGGATTTGGGTGAGGCTTTTTTCAATTTGTGTGTTCTACTATTTCAATTGAAAAGGGACTGCGCGAACGCTGTCCCCACTACCAAAAATTGTGCACCCCAAGCAACCGCAATTTGCGGATGTGGCGAACGTCAACCGACCGTTTGTGCAATGGAAGGTCTCTGTTCGGGGGATCCTCCTTCTTGATCAAGGATTTCCCCAGTGCCAGGTAAGTATGAGTTGGTTGATATCTGGAAATTCTATATAACAAATTCAAGTATCAAAATACTGGTAACTTTGGAGAGGCTCAAAATTTTAACCTAATAACGGCTTTATGATTTTTAATAAATACGCATTTTGACTTGGAATGCAGTGTCAATACCTTTTTTAAGGGAAGATACAATGCAATTGATATTCAAAGGTTGCATAGAATATCTACCAGCAATTTATTAAAGTGTGACTAGTCTTAATATTAATTTTGGGCCCTTTCGCTCATACTTACTTGGCGCCGGAGATGCTCTGATCAAGAAGGGAGCTCTCCCGGTTGGAGGCCGTCCATTGCACTTAGGTCGGCTGACAACTGCCACTTCCGCAAATTGCGGTTGGTTGGGGCGTGTAATTTTTGGTAGTCGGGACTGCGTTCGCGCTGCTCCCGGTATTGTAATGAAAATCAGAACAATTATAAAAAAATAATATACAACGCCACCTCTCGGAGAGTCTCGGTATAATTTGTAAGAGGCGGATTTGGGTGAGGCTTTTTTCAATTTGTGTGTTCTACTATTTCAATTGAAAAGGGACTGCGCGAACGCTGTCCCCACTACCAAAAATTGTGCACCCCAAGCAACCGCAATTTGCGGATGTGGCGAACGTCAACCGACCGTTTGTGCAATGGAAGGTCTCTGTTCGGGGGATCCTCCTTCTTGATCAAGGATTTCCCCAGTGCCAGGTAAGTATGAGTTGGTTGATATCTGGAAATTCTATATAACAAATTCAAGTATCAAAATACTGGTAACTTTGGAGAGGCTCAAAATTTTAACCTAATAACGGCTTTATGATTTTTAATAAATACGCATTTTGACTTGGAATGCAGTGTCAATACCTTTTTTAAGGGAAGATACAATGCAATTGATATTCAAAGGTTGCATAGAATATCTACCAGCAATTTATTAAAGTGTGACTAGTCTTAATATTAATTTTGGGCCCTTTCGCTCATACTTACTTGGCGCCGGAGATGCTCTGATCAAGAAGGGAGCTCTCCCGGTTGGAGGCCGTCCATTGCACTTAGGTCGGCTGACAACTGCCACTTCCGCAAATTGCGGTTGGTTGGGGCGTGTAATTTTTGGTAGTCGGGACTGCGTTCGCGCTGCTCCCGGTATTGTAATGAAAATCAGAACAATTATAAAAAAATAATATACAACGCCACCTCTCGGAGAGTCTCGGTATAATTTGTAAGAGGCGGATTTGGGTGAGGCTTTTTTCAATTTGTGTGTTCTACTATTTCAATTGAAAAGGGACTGCGCGAACGCTGTCCCCACTACCAAAAATTGTGCACCCCAAGCAACCGCAATTTGCGGATGTGGCGAACGTCAACCGACCGTTTGTGCAATGGAAGGTCTCTGTTCGGGGGATCCTCCTTCTTGATCAAGGATTTCCCCAGTGCCAGGTAAGTATGAGTTGGTTGATATCTGGAAATTCTATATAACAAATTCAAGTATCAAAATACTGGTAACTTTGGAGAGGCTCAAAATTTTAACCTAATAACGGCTTTATGATTTTTAATAAATACGCATTTTGACTTGGAATGCAGTGTCAATACCTTTTTTAAGGGAAGATACAATGCAATTGATATTCAAAGGTTGCATAGAATATCTACCAGCAATTTATTAAAGTGTGACTAGTCTTAATATTAATTTTGGGCCCTTTCGCTCATACTTACTTGGCGCCGGAGATGCTCTGATCAAGAAGGGAGCTCTCCCGGTTGGAGGCCGTCCATTGCACTTAGGTCGGCTGACAACTGCCACTTCCGCAAATTGCGGTTGGTTGGGGCGTGTAATTTTTGGTAGTCGGGACTGCGTTCGCGCTGCTCCCGGTATTGTAATGAAAATCAGAACAATTATAAAAAAAATAATATACAACGCCACCTCTCGGAGAGTCTCGGTATAATTTGTAAGAGGCGGATTTGGGTGAGGCTTTTTTCAATTTGTGTGTTCTACTATTTCAATTGAAAAGGGACTGCGCGAACGCTGTCCCCACTACCAAAAATTGTGCACCCCAAGCAACCGCAATTTGCGGATGTGGCGAACGTCAACCGACCGTTTGTGCAATGGAAGGTCTCTGTTCGGGGGATCCTCCTTCTTGATCAAGGATTTCCCCAGTGCCAGGTAAGTATGAGTTGGTTGATATCTGGAAATTCTATATAACAAATTCAAGTATCAAAATACTGGTAACTTTGGAGAGGCTCAAAATTTTAACCTAATAACGGCTTTATGATTTTTAATAAATACGCATTTTGACTTGGAATGCAGTGTCAATACCTTTTTTAAGGGAAGATACAATGCAATTGATATTCAAAGGTTGCATAGAATATCTACCAGCAATTTATTAAAGTGTGACTAGTCTTAATATTAATTTTGGGCCCTTTCGCTCATACTTACTTGGCGCCGGAGATGCTCTGATCAAGAAGGGAGCTCTCCCGGTTGGAGGCCGTCCATTGCACTTAGGTCGGCTGACAACTGCCACTTCCGCAAATTGCGGTTGGTTGGGGCGTGTAATTTTTGGTAGTCGGGACTGCGTTCGCGCTGCTCCCGGTATTGTAATGAAAATCAGAACAATTATAAAAAAATAATATACAACGCCACCTCTCGGAGAGTCTCGGTATAATTTGTAAGAGGCGGATTTGGGTGAGGCTTTTTTCAATTTGTGTGTTCTACTATTTCAATTGAAAAGGGACTGCGCGAACGCTGTCCCCACTACCAAAAATTGTGCACCCCAAGCAACCGCAATTTGCGGATGTGGCGAACGTCAACCGACCGTTTGTGCAATGGAAGGTCTCTGTTCGGGGGATCCTCCTTCTTGATCAAGGATTTCCCCAGTGCCAGGTAAGTATGAGTTGGTTGATATCTGGAAATTCTATATAACAAATTCAAGTATCAAAATACTGGTAACTTTGGAGAGGCTCAAAATTTTAACCTAATAACGGCTTTATGATTTTTAATAAATACGCATTTTGACTTGGAATGCAGTGTCAATACCTTTTTTAAGGGAAGATACAATGCAATTGATATTCAAAGGTTGCATAGAATATCTACCAGCAATTTATTAAAGTGTGACTAGTCTTAATATTAATTTTGGGCCCTTTCGCTCATACTTACTTGGCGCCGGAGATGCTCTGATCAAGAAGGGAGCTCTCCCGGTTGGAGGCCGTCCATTGCACTTAGGTCGGCTGACAACTGCCACTTCCGCAAATTGCGGTTGGTTGGGGCGTGTAATTTTTGGTAGTCGGGACTGCGTTCGCGCTGCTCCCGGTATTGTAATGAAAATCAGAACAATTATAAAAAAATAATATACAACGCCACCTCTCGGAGAGTCTCGGTATAATTTGTAAGAGGCGGATTTGGGTGAGGCTTTTTTCAATTTGTGTGTTCTACTATTTCAATTGAAAAGGGACTGCGCGAACGCTGTCCCCACTACCAAAAATTGTGCACCCCAAGCAACCGCAATTTGCGGATGTGGCGAACGTCAACCGACCGTTTGTGCAATGGAAGGTCTCTGTTCGGGGGATCCTCCTTCTTGATCAAGGATTTCCCCAGTGCCAGGTAAGTATGAGTTGGTTGATATCTGGAAATTCTATATAACAAATTCAAGTATCAAAATACTGGTAACTTTGGAGAGGCTCAAAATTTTAACCTAATAACGGCTTTATGATTTTTAATAAATACGCATTTTGACTTGGAATGCAGTGTCAATACCTTTTTTAAGGGAAGATACAATGCAATTGATATTCAAAGGTTGCATAGAATATCTACCAGCAATTTATTAAAGTGTGACTAGTCTTAATATTAATTTTGGGCCCTTTCGCTCATACTTACTTGGCGCCGGAGATGCTCTGATCAAGAAGGGAGCTCTCCCGGTTGGAGGCCGTCCATTGCACTTAGGTCGGCTGACAACTGCCACTTCCGCAAATTGCGGTTGGTTGGGGCGTGTAATTTTTGGTAGTCGGGACTGCGTTCGCGCTGCTCCCGGTATTGTAATGAAAATCAGAACAATTATAAAAAAATAATATACAACGCCACCTCTCGGAGAGTCTCGGTATAATTTGTAAGAGGCGGATTTGGGTGAGGCTTTTTTCAATTTGTGTGTTCTACTATTTCAATTGAAAAGGGACTGCGCGAACGCTGTCCCCACTACCAAAAATTGTGCACCCCAAGCAACCGCAATTTGCGGATGTGGCGAACGTCAACCGACCGTTTGTGCAATGGAAGGTCTCTGTTCGGGGGATCCTCCTTCTTGATCAAGGATTTCCCCAGTGCCAGGTAAGTATGAGTTGGTTGATATCTGGAAATTCTATATAACAAATTCAAGTATCAAAATACTGGTAACTTTGGAGAGGCTCAAAATTTTAACCTAATAACGGCTTTATGATTTTTAATAAATACGCATTTTGACTTGGAATGCAGTGTCAATACCTTTTTTAAGGGAAGATACAATGCAATTGATATTCAAAGGTTGCATAGAATATCTACCAGCAATTTATTAAAGTGTGACTAGTCTTAATATTAATTTTGGGCCCTTTCGCTCATACTTACTTGGCGCCGGAGATGCTCTGATCAAGAAGGGAGCTCTCCCGGTTGGAGGCCGTCCATTGCACTTAGGTCGGCTGACAACTGCCACTTCCGCAAATTGCGGTTGGTTGGGGCGTGTAATTTTTGGTAGTCGGGACTGCGTTCGCGCTGCTCCCGGTATTGTAATGAAAATCAGAACAATTATAAAAAAATAATATACAACGCCACCTCTCGGAGAGTCTCGGTATAATTTGTAAGAGGCGGATTTGGGTGAGGCTTTTTTCAATTTGTGTGTTCTACTATTTCAATTGAAAAGGGACTGCGCGAACGCTGTCCCCACTACCAAAAATTGTGCACCCCAAGCAACCGCAATTTGCGGATGTGGCGAACGTCAACCGACCGTTTGTGCAATGGAAGGTCTCTGTTCGGGGGATCCTCCTTCTTGATCAAGGATTTCCCCAGTGCCAGGTAAGTATGAGTTGGTTGATATCTGGAAATTCTATATAACAAATTCAAGTATCAAAATACTGGTAACTTTGGAGAGGCTCAAAATTTTAACCTAATAACGGCTTTATGATTTTTAATAAATACGCATTTTGACTTGGAATGCAGTGTCAATACCTTTTTTAAGGGAAGATACAATGCAATTGATATTCAAAGGTTGCATAGAATATCTACCAGCAATTTATTAAAGTGTGACTAGTCTTAATATTAATTTTGGGCCCTTTCGCTCATACTTACTTGGCGCCGGAGATGCTCTGATCAAGAAGGGAGCTCTCCCGGTTGGAGGCCGTCCATTGCACTTAGGTCGGCTGACAACTGCCACTTCCGCAAATTGCGGTTGGTTGGGGCGTGTAATTTTTGGTAGTCGGGACTGCGTTCGCGCTGCTCCCGGTATTGTAATGAAAATCAGAACAATTATAAAAAAATAATATACAACGCCACCTCTCGGAGAGTCTCGGTATAATTTGTAAGAGGCGGATTTGGGTGAGGCTTTTTTCAATTTGTGTGTTCTACTATTTCAATTGAAAAGGGACTGCGCGAACGCTGTCCCCACTACCAAAAATTGTGCACCCCAAGCAACCGCAATTTGCGGATGTGGCGAACGTCAACCGACCGTTTGTGCAATGGAAGGTCTCTGTTCGGGGGATCCTCCTTCTTGATCAAGGATTTCCCCAGTGCCAGGTAAGTATGAGTTGGTTGATATCTGGAAATTCTATATAACAAATTCAAGTATCAAAATACTGGTAACTTTGGAGAGGCTCAAAATTTTAACCTAATAACGGCTTTATGATTTTTAATAAATACGCATTTTGACTTGGAATGCAGTGTCAATACCTTTTTTAAGGGAAGATACAATGCAATTGATATTCAAAGGTTGCATAGAATATCTACCAGCAATTTATTAAAGTGTGACTAGTCTTAATATTAATTTTGGGCCCTTTCGCTCATACTTACTTGGCGCCGGAGATGCTCTGATCAAGAAGGGAGCTCTCCCGGTTGGAGGCCGTCCATTGCACTTAGGTCGGCTGACAACTGCCACTTCCGCAAATTGCGGTTGGTTGGGGCGTGTAATTTTTGGTAGTCGGGACTGCGTTCGCGCTGCTCCCGGTATTGTAATGAAAATCAGAACAATTATAAAAAAATAATATACAACGCCACCTCTCGGAGAGTCTCGGTATAATTTGTAAGAGGCGGATTTGGGTGAGGCTTTTTTCAATTTGTGTGTTCTACTATTTCAATTGAAAAGGGACTGCGCGAACGCTGTCCCCACTACCAAAAATTGTGCACCCCAAGCAACCGCAATTTGCGGATGTGGCGAACGTCAACCGACCGTTTGTGCAATGGAAGGTCTCTGTTCGGGGGATCCTCCTTCTTGATCAAGGATTTCCCCAGTGCCAGGTAAGTATGAGTTGGTTGATATCTGGAAATTCTATATAACAAATTCAAGTATCAAAATACTGGTAACTTTGGAGAGGCTCAAAATTTTAACCTAATAACGGCTTTATGATTTTTAATAAATACGCATTTTGACTTGGAATGCAGTGTCAATACCTTTTTTAAGGGAAGATACAATGCAATTGATATTCAAAGGTTGCATAGAATATCTACCAGCAATTTATTAAAGTGTGACTAGTCTTAATATTAATTTTGGGCCCTTTCGCTCATACTTACTTGGCGCCGGAGATGCTCTGATCAAGAAGGGAGCTCTCCCGGTTGGAGGCCGTCCATTGCACTTAGGTCGGCTGACAACTGCCACTTCCGCAAATTGCGGTTGGTTGGGGCGTGTAATTTTTGGTAGTCGGGACTGCGTTCGCGCTGCTCCCGGTATTGTAATGAAAATCAGAACAATTATAAAAAAATAATATACAACGCCACCTCTCGGAGAGTCTCGGTATAATTTGTAAGAGGCGGATTTGGGTGAGGCTTTTTTCAATTTGTGTGTTCTACTATTTCAATTGAAAAGGGACTGCGCGAACGCTGTCCCCACTACCAAAAATTGTGCACCCCAAGCAACCGCAATTTGCGGATGTGGCGAACGTCAACCGACCGTTTGTGCAATGGAAGGTCTCTGTTCGGGGGATCCTCCTTCTTGATCAAGGATTTCCCCAGTGCCAGGTAAGTATGAGTTGGTTGATATCTGGAAATTCTATATAACAAATTCAAGTATCAAAATACTGGTAACTTTGGAGAGGCTCAAAATTTTAACCTAATAACGGCTTTATGATTTTTAATAAATACGCATTTTGACTTGGAATGCAGTGTCAATACCTTTTTTAAGGGAAGATACAATGCAATTGATATTCAAAGGTTGCATAGAATATCTACCAGCAATTTATTAAAGTGTGACTAGTCTTAATATTAATTTTGGGCCCTTTCGCTCATACTTACTTGGCGCCGGAGATGCTCTGATCAAGAAGGGAGCTCTCCCGGTTGGAGGCCGTCCATTGCACTTAGGTCGGCTGACAACTGCCACTTCCGCAAATTGCGGTTGGTTGGGGCGTGTAATTTTTGGTAGTCGGGACTGCGTTCGCGCTGCTCCCGGTATTGTAATGAAAATCAGAACAATTATAAAAAAATAATATACAACGCCACCTCTCGGAGAGTCTCGGTATAATTTGTAAGAGGCGGATTTGGGTGAGGCTTTTTTCAATTTGTGTGTTCTACTATTTCAATTGAAAAGGGACTGCGCGAACGCTGTCCCCACTACCAAAAATTGTGCACCCCAAGCAACCGCAATTTGCGGATGTGGCGAACGTCAACCGACCGTTTGTGCAATGGAAGGTCTCTGTTCGGGGGATCCTCCTTCTTGATCAAGGATTTCCCCAGTGCCAGGTAAGTATGAGTTGGTTGATATCTGGAAATTCTATATAACAAATTCAAGTATCAAAATACTGGTAACTTTGGAGAGGCTCAAAATTTTAACCTAATAACGGCTTTATGATTTTTAATAAATACGCATTTTGACTTGGAATGCAGTGTCAATACCTTTTTTAAGGGAAGATACAATGCAATTGATATTCAAAGGTTGCATAGAATATCTACCAGCAATTTATTAAAGTGTGACTAGTCTTAATATTAATTTTGGGCCCTTTCGCTCATACTTACTTGGCGCCGGAGATGCTCTGATCAAGAAGGGAGCTCTCCCGGTTGGAGGCCGTCCATTGCACTTAGGTCGGCTGACAACTGCCACTTCCGCAAATTGCGGTTGGTTGGGGCGTGTAATTTTTGGTAGTCGGGACTGCGTTCGCGCTGCTCCCGGTATTGTAATGAAAATCAGAACAATTATAAAAAAATAATATACAACGCCACCTCTCGGAGAGTCTCGGTATAATTTGTAAGAGGCGGATTTGGGTGAGGCTTTTTTCAATTTGTGTGTTCTACTATTTCAATTGAAAAGGGACTGCGCGAACGCTGTCCCCACTACCAAAAATTGTGCACCCCAAGCAACCGCAATTTGCGGATGTGGCGAACGTCAACCGACCGTTTGTGCAATGGAAGGTCTCTGTTCGGGGGATCCTCCTTCTTGATCAAGGATTTCCCCAGTGCCAGGTAAGTATGAGTTGGTTGATATCTGGAAATTCTATATAACAAATTCAAGTATCAAAATACTGGTAACTTTGGAGAGGCTCAAAATTTTAACCTAATAACGGCTTTATGATTTTTAATAAATACGCATTTTGACTTGGAATGCAGTGTCAATACCTTTTTTAAGGGAAGATACAATGCAATTGATATTCAAAGGTTGCATAGAATATCTACCAGCAATTTATTAAAGTGTGACTAGTCTTAATATTAATTTTGGGCCCTTTCGCTCATACTTACTTGGCGCCGGAGATGCTCTGATCAAGAAGGGAGCTCTCCCGGTTGGAGGCCGTCCATTGCACTTAGGTCGGCTGACAACTGCCACTTCCGCAAATTGCGGTTGGTTGGGGCGTGTAATTTTTGGTAGTCGGGACTGCGTTCGCGCTGCTCCCGGTATTGTAATGAAAATCAGAACAATTATAAAAAAATAATATACAACGCCACCTCTCGGAGAGTCTCGGTATAATTTGTAAGAGGCGGATTTGGGTGAGGCTTTTTTCAATTTGTGTGTTCTACTATTTCAATTGAAAAGGGACTGCGCGAACGCTGTCCCCACTACCAAAAATTGTGCACCCCAAGCAACCGCAATTTGCGGATGTGGCGAACGTCAACCGACCGTTTGTGCAATGGAAGGTCTCTGTTCGGGGGATCCTCCTTCTTGATCAAGGATTTCCCCAGTGCCAGGTAAGTATGAGTTGGTTGATATCTGGAAATTCTATATAACAAATTCAAGTATCAAAATACTGGTAACTTTGGAGAGGCTCAAAATTTTAACCTAATAACGGCTTTATGATTTTTAATAAATAAATACTAAGTCCAGAGGTCAATTTTCTTCAGATTACTTTCGAACTGGTAGTTTTATAATTATATAAGAATTGCATGAATGTAGAATCATGATAGTATATTGGATTAGTATTTGGGGACTTCGCGTTTTTTTTTTTTTTTTTTCCTCTTGCTTATTCTTTACTTTAACTTCTGGCGATAGTTGTTGGCTATATTGAGATAGTTAAACACACTCAGGAAACTAGTAATGAATTAAGTTAGTATGAATTACAATTGTCGCTTTAAATCCACTCGAGGGCAATTGGCGATGTGCGTCTTAAATTGAAACTAGTTATGAAAATCGTAGAGATAGGATTTTGAATTCGCACTTGCTCTGTTGTTTCATTTGTTTGAAGAACTGAGTGGAACAAAACTGTTCTTTTATAGAACCTCATATTTCAGAAGCTATGGCTAGTAGCTTTTAAAACTTTTGTGGACGTTTATTACAGTTTTGTTTATAAACAATTCTAATATTTGATAATAGTTTGTTTACATTTCAAATCAAGTGTTCTCAGCAAAGCCCTTATAAATTGCATTATTATTATATTTGTAGTTGAACTAATAAGACATTATTTAAGATGACGTTACTTATTAATATACATTAAATAATTAAATTACTTAATATTAATTAAATTGATTTTTTAAGAACTCTTATATTGTTGACTGACCCTAGTTCAACTTCATATTCTATAGAAATAAATGGCTGATACCGGTAATCAAAGACTGAGAAATGATACTTATATCTTCTTCTAGCGGACAGGTCAATTTCGGAACCAATTAACATGTTAATTGTTTGTGGGGAGTTTTAAAAAATGTCCAAACTGGGGACACCAGGTTGCAAGATGTTAATTTAATACAGTTGAGCATTTTTTTAAACTCCTTTAATCTACACAACTCTTTGAGCGGACATAAACATGGCGGGAGAAAGGAGTCAGCTTGATCAGCCCTTCGCAGCTCCCTCAGAAAGTGCGCTAGTGCCGAATTGCTTTAATACCCTTATTGTTGGACCCTAAATACGAATTCGTAGGACGTGTTCTAATACTGTACACAATATTTTATTTCTTTTAATTACCTCCCTAACTCTAAAATAATCTTATGGAAAATAAGGCGCTTTCCGAAAAATCAAAAAGATTAAACAAGTAGAAATTTTCTCTTATTTTAAATGTGTGTAACTTAAAATACATTGTAGAAAATAGGACCTTTTTTTAATATAATTAAAATAATTAATTTAAAATGTTGAATATTGTACACTTTTGTTATTTTTTTACATCTGAACCATTGCTTATTTAATCGCTTTGAACTTTTTAAGCAGATCAGTGGTAACCACTCAAAGTGACCACTTTCTCTCAACGACTGATTTCCCTCAGATTAGAGGGTGGTCAGCACCGAAAAGTTTTGGTTTTATTTTAAGTAACAACATTGCATTACCTCTACTACACAGCACTAGAAGCCAAATTAAAAAGAAAATAAGGTAGTAATAGTGAAGTGTTGTTATAAAATTTACCAAAAAATCTACTTACACCGCGTTGCAAAATGACAGCACCACCTTGTTTCTTCTGAGTAAAAACTGTATAATATATTTTTGAATAAGTTTGTAATACTTCCAGAAACTAGAATAGTATAATTAAGTAGAATGCAGGATATCAAGCTGTGAGAAGTTTTGGGTTTGGCTTAATAAGTAAATGTTTAAAACAAATGGAGATGTACTGTTGCAAAATGATAGCACCAATCTTACTTTTCAGTAAACAGGCGAAATTGCATGTGTTAAAGCTCCTCACTGAGGATAGAAATAGGCAACCGGAAACATTTTTAGCCATAAAAGCTAAGTTTTATCTAGTTAAACTAACCTTGTTTGCATTTATTGTGAATAAGACAAATCAATAGATTTGAAAAGGTGCTAATTAAGTATGGGTAGGAAAAAGCAGTTATCAGGTTTTGAAAAGGGGCAAATTATAGCTTTAAACCAAGCAGGATTGTCGTCACGGAATATAGCAAGACATATTGGACGTTCACCGCACGTGGTTAATAACTTTATCCATCTTATTTCAAAATATGGGAAGAAGAAATCGACTGGACGACCTCGAAAGCTAACAATTCGGCAAGAAAAATTAGTTGTAAAGAAACTAAAAGTCGGGGAAACATTGACCAGATTATCACGAGACCCCACCCTCAACGTTCACAGGTCTACTTTATCAGGAGTGGTTAGGCGGAATGGAACATCTTGTGTACAAGAAAAAGAAAACACAACCGAGACCTACAGAGCTTCACCAGCTAAATATTATGCAATGGGCTCAAGAGCATATGACTTGGAAAGTACAGTAGCTTCGATAGTATTCAGTGACGAAAAAAATTCAACTTAGATGGTCCTGATGGATGGGAGTAGTGTTAGATGGATCTCCGAAATGAAAAAAGTATTTTCTCTGAGAGACAGTGGAGGGGGACGATCGCTAATAGTTTGGGCTGGTTTTGGAAGCGCAGGGCAGACCAATAATGTGTTCCCCTCTGGTCGAATGAAATCAAAGGATACCGAGACATGTTGGAAGACAATTTGTTGCCGTTTGGAGAAAAAATTGGGGTCCATTTTGGAAATTCCAACATCATAATGCCAGTATTCATGTTGCCAACTTGTCTTGGCATTGTTTCCTGGAAAACGGAGTGCAGCTTATTTACTGGCCAGCTTGTTTATTTACTGATTTGAACAAAATAGAGAACGTTTGGGGTAACCTAAGCAGGGCCGTATACACCTGCGGAAAGCAATATATATACAACTGTTCAAGAATTGAACGGCGCTATTATAACGGAATGCGAAACTATTAATGCAGGTGTACTTAAACGTCTAGTCAAAAGCATGTCTGATCGAATTTTTGAAGTTATAGCCAAAAAGGGTTCTGTTATTAAGTATTAATTATGACTGGTCCTATCATTTTGCAACATAATATTTGCATTTTTATTTCATTACACGAAAAGCTAAACAAGTATTGTGTTTATATTCTGCTATTTTCATTCTTATTACGTATATTTCCAATAAAAGTCTGATAAATAAGCTAAATAGTTCAACATCTAATCAAGAAAAATAAATTTTGGCAAACTACAACACAGCTTTGATAAAGGAGGTTGGTCTTAATTCTACAATTACTGTTATATTACAAAACAGTGAAATCTATAACAAATATCATTTGTTAAATCTCAGTGAAGCGGCTTCGATAACTCACAATCTTCCAAAATGATTCACAAGGAGAATAATCGGAGATCGGAGATCGAAATAGCAATACGAAGTATCGACGCGAAGCGTTCTTACTTCTCCGTCTAAGATACCCCAAAAAGGGAGAGCGTTTGCGTTTTCCAAAAGTAAACTATAAGTCCATATAAAAATAATGTGGAAAACCCGTGGGAGAGACCCCAGGGCAAAGCGATAGGCTTGTCTAATAAAAAAACAATGATGAAGATGAACACCAAAAAGGACAATGAACACAAATCTTTAAACACTGGACATAACAATGCTATTCAAAGTGCAACTTGTTGTCAGGGTAAAAAGTATTAGTTAACGAAAAAACTTAACTTTCATAACTGTATTACCAAGAAGGGTCGTGATGAACGGTGCATGGACGTTTATATTTTTGTTCGACTATATGATCATAAGCGATAATGTCTTTAAGGTTCTCATATGCCGATCCATCATTAGAGGTTTTGTAGTTATGAGAAGCAGAAAGAATTGCGGGGTCAATAAAATCAATATTAAGGTCTCTGTGAAGGATCTTATTTCGCACATACCAAGGAGCATTTGTCATTCTTCTCAGGGTTTTATTTTGAAATATTTGTAGTTTGTTTCTGTGTGTCTTGCGAACAGCGGCCCACGCTGGAGAGGCGTAGAGTAAAATTGGCCTTATCATTCCCAGATAGCAATTTTCATTTGCAACAAACTTGCATAAAACTTACAATGCAAGCCTGCACACTTGCAGCAAGTGTGCAAAGCAAGCCTGCAAGTGTGAAGCAAACGTGATTCAAACTTCCTAGTTGACAGGATTCAAACTTGCTGGAAGTTTGCAATGTAAGTTTGAAGCAAACTAGCGAAACAAACCTGCAAACTTGCAATAAACTTGTTGCAAATGTTTATTTTCCTTGCTTTTAAACTTGATGCAGACTTGCTATGCAAACATAGTCGTGATTGACAGTTGGGGGGGGGGGGGAGTTACGTAAGCGTGGGGGATGGGGAAGCGAGGGGGTACCGGGGGGGGTGATGTGTTGGGGGGGGGGTGCTTCGGGGAGGGGATGGATGTAGGGAGGGGGAAGGTAGGGGAAGGGGTGTATTGGGGTGGGGAATACGGCTTGCGTTGGATGGCTGGTGGTGGGTCATGGAATTGACCATCCCGTTTCATTTTGTTTGTTTTCTTTTTAAAAAAATAATAAATGTTCATTATAATAAGAAGTCTGATACAAAAAAAAAGCTGCAAATAATGCATATTATTTAAGGCAGGAAAGCGTTAAGTAATCAATTTATTATAATAAATTGAATACTTATTGGTTTCTTAGCAAAAATAATAATCAGTTTAGTTTCTTTTGTATCAGATTTTGTACAATAATGAACTTTTCATTTTTTTAACAAAACAAACAAAATAAAACAAGATATGCAATTCAATGACCCACCACCATCCATCCAATACACTTATAATTTATTAATTCTTTAGATAAGTTAAAATTTTATCAACTCTGGAGTTCTAAAGTGTAAAAAAACTAATCACATGTATGTGAAAATTTTATTTAAAATATAAATTTAATATGCATATCAGTTTATTTGCATAGTACATATTCAGTTTAAATAAATTTAGCTGAATTCCAGACTCCTACATGAACTAAATAAAGTTATTATATAATTACCTACATAATATGTGTCTTATAAAAAAGCTATTAAAATTTTTATCTTTGGTTCCAGACAATAACAATCAAAACAAATGGACACAGAAAATAAAAAAGAAACAATAAAGTTTATTTATATCCGATGACAAACATGATTAAAAGTTATGTTTCAAACTATACACAGCTATTTTGTTCGAAGTAGTAATAACACAGAAGCTAGAAACAGTTAAAGCAAAGCATTAATATTAGTTACAAATATAAACAATCATTCATAAAAAAGGGTAATTTTTCTTAAATGATTAGCATTTATACATTGACTGCATATACACTGCACGTACTACCACAATTACAAAATAATTTAGTAGATATTTAAAAGAAATGACACAAAACGGAACATTATTTTGTCATTGAATATACAAACAAGTTTAAATAAAAAATTATTTATGCTCATCAATTGATTTTTTTCCATTGACTTCTAAGTATCCAGTGACTTCAAATCATTTTACAAATTAGTTATGTTCATGTGTATAAAAAAATTTACTAAAACAAAAGCACAGTTTTTCATCAAATCAATTACGCAAATTTTCAATTTTTGTATTTTATAATTTTATACATGTGATTTGATGTCATTTTGTTAAATTAACATCACACTAGAGCTACACACGACGAATTTTTCTTCCATCTGTCATTTTCAATTTTTGCATTTTATAATTTTATACATGTGATTTGATGTCATTTTGTTAAATTAACATCACACTAGAGCTACACACGACGAATTTTTCTTCACTCTGAAAAGAAAATATAGTTTGAATTATCGTCGTACTGGAGCTACACGAGGGCTATTTACAATGGGCGTCTTATATTAGAGCCACAGTCAAAAGACAAGTCGACACCTGAGTAGGCACCCAAAGCAACAGTTGAGGGCGATATCGAGTGCGCAGCGTTAGAACTTTGAAGAATATTTAACGTGCACTTCCTCCACACGAGGTATTATTCGTCGGACATTTTTGGTTTTGGTTGAAAGGCTGTTTGCAGATGGGCAGTTGTTTTGATGATGCCCGGACCCGATCCTGGGTTCTGCAAGCTAGGCGAATGCTTAACCGAATGGGCTTTCCAGCCCCCTGAATCTGAAAAGAAAATAAAGAATTTTTAAAAAAAATAATTGCAATTTAAACATCGTATTTTTCATAATACATGTATGTATATGTATCTTGTTAACTATTTTAATTCATTATTTTTTTTCACTATTTCTGGAAGTAGTATTTCAATAACAATGATCAGATATTTAGCAACTATATTAATTTAGAAAATCAATATTAACGTTTATTACTTAACTGTGTCTTATTTTAAGTTAAAATTTTATCTTGTTTACACCTTGAAGTATTTAAATTATTTTTTAAAAAATACTCGCCGCATAAAAGAGTGCTAAATTTTTTAATTTAAACGTTATTTTCGTTAATTATTTTCTGAAAGTGCATATTTTAGGACAAATGTACCTTCTTCTCAGTAACTACTCAATATTTTGCTTTTTTTTTTTTGCATACACTACACATTAAAAACTTTTATACAAACAGGCAAAGGCTTTTAAGGAAATACTAATTTTTAAAAAAAAACAAATAATTTCAATGATTTTTTAATGTAATAAATAGTTTTCGAAACGACATTAATTAAAATATATATATAAAGTGCGTAAAATTTTGAATCAGTCCACAAGTAGTTCTTGAGAAAAAAGTACATAAAAATAACCATTTTAACGTCGGTTTCAATGGAGGCTCCGGTCTCCATTGAATACATTTGGATTTTAGCTATACAACATACTCATCTAACGTCTAAATTTATTTTTAAAAAAATTTTTCACTGCTTTTGGGTGAAAAAAAGTAATTTTTTATCACTGTTTCTAAGAAGTATAACTTTACGCACGCGTCTGATATTAAAATTATAGTGTCAGAGTCACATTTTTTTCGCGCAATTATAAAATAGTTATTTATGCAACAAGTGTGAAAAGTAACGCTTTTTAAAACTAGTGTATTTTATTTCACGAGCAAGGTACGAGCGAGTGAAATAATGACACGTGTTTTAAAAAGTTTACTTTTCGCACGTGTTTCATAAATTTTTTTTATATAATTGTGTGAAAAAATATCATTGGTCCAAAAATATTTCCCGCGCATTTATATCTTTAAATAAAAGTAGATCGATAAATATCTGAATTTTATTAATATTATGAAATCAAAATTTTAACTTGAAATGTTGGCATCTTATGAAAAGAGTGAAAAAAGTCTTTTCTTGCACTTTTTGGGTGAAAAAAAAAGTACTTTTTTCACTGTTTCAAAAAGTCTTACTTTTTTGCACGAGTCTGATATTGAAATTATAATGTAAAAGTCGGATTTTTTTCACCCAATTATAAAAAGTAACTTTTTGCACCCAAAAGCAGTGAAAAGGGGTACCTTTTTCCACTCATTTCATAAGATGCCAAAATTTCAAGTTAAATTTCTATTTCATAATATTAAAAAAACTACAGAGTTTTTTCGATCTGCTTTTATTTAAAAATATTAATGCGCGTGAAATACTTTTGGACCAACGTCATTTTTTTCACACAATTATAATAGAGTTTGCATCGCGTGCGAAAAGTAAACTTTTTAAAACACGTGTCATTATTTCAATCGCTCTTGAAATAAAACCCACTCGTTTTAAATAGTATTACTTTTCACACTTGTTGCATAAATAACTATTTTTTAATGTGACTATACTTAAATAATTGAATTATAAAACCAAAAGTTTAATAAAAATTATACAATTGAATTGGTTTAATTATTGGAAATAAACCATCATACATCCACATTTTATTTTAATTAAGTTTCTAATGAAAAAAGTACGAAACTCTTTGTATAGGACGTAATTTGATTATGATTCTGAATTCCGATTCGCCAATAGCCTTCGTACGACGATAATTCAAACCTAACTAACAAACTTTGTATGTATATGCATATATTTTTTTCAAATTTTCCATTATATTTATTTTTGCAAAAAATTCGGGGTAAAAAGTTAATTAACCCTCTAATGTATTGCTTGATTTTTTTTTTCATCCCGAAAAAATAGGTTTGTATCTTTATGGGAAAAAAACAAAAACAAAAAATTAATTGCTTTGGAATTTAAATAATTTCAATTTTTAGAATTTTCGCCATATGGCAAAAACCATCTACAAAATTCCAATTTTGGTAAGAATGACTATAAAACTATTATATATATTTTAAAATAGCCCTCGTAAGGGGTAATAGGAGTCTTAAAAATGTGCAAAGAAGGTACTACAAAGCATAGTTTGATCTTAATGTAATTTCTTAAGTAATTTTTTAACTACTCAATATATAAGTATAATTTTTTATATGTAATTCTATAAGATTTATTTTATATAAAGCAAAGTTAAAAATTTATGAAACTTTAGACAAAATTAAAATAAAGGATATTAAACATAAAGCTATTTGGACACATTGGGATTAGGCTTGCGCGGCAAATTTTGAGGTCAAAATTGAAAAAATGACCAAGAAAATGACTATATTGTACAAAGTTTCATAAATTTTAAAATTTGTTTTATATTAAATAAATCTTACAGAATAATGAATTAAAAAAAAATTGTGCTTATATATTGAGTAGTTAAAAAATGACATGAAAGATCAAACAAAATTTGTAGTACTTTCTTTGCGCATTTTTAAGACTCCTATGACCCCTTAAACTATAATTATTTTTCAAAACGATTTATTTGCATTTAGTTCTAATATTAGTATACACTGCTTAAAAGAATTAGGGGAATTAATAGTTTAAACCCTATAAATAATGTTGGTTTTAATTAAATGAAAATATGAAAAACATGGTAAAATAAAATTACCACCGAAAAACTTGTATGAAATAAATTGACCCGAAATTCTTAACGCTTGCATTCTTAGATGTTTGAAAGTTGATTTTAACTTTTTGAACAAATAAAGTTTTGAAAATATATTGTTAGAATTTATTCAAACGTTATGAATCCAATATTTTTCCCTCTTAAATTTTAGCTTAAAAAAATTTAGATTTGTACCCCTAATTTTTACCTTATCATTCTGGATACAAAATGATTCTATTTTACAAATTTTAGATTTTTAAAATAAAAAATAAAACTTTGGAACTGAGAGCGCAAAAATACTCGAAGTGCTCCCCTAATTGTTTTGAGCAGTGTACTTTGAATACTGCCAAAGACGTAATTTCACAGCAGTTAATAACTTCACTCTTTAATTTTGAACACACTTTTACTACTGTCATCTATGAGGGTTATTAGTAACTAAAGCTTCAAAATGGAATGTAATAGATGAAAAAACACAGATTTGTCGAGAGGGAGACCCACTTTAATGGAGTAAAGTGGATTATGGTACTTGTTGCCATATGGCAACAGTATGCATTAGAGGGTTAATATTAAAATATATAAAACATTATATATTACTATATAAAAAACTAATTTATACAGTTAAATTTAATACTCTTAGGAAAATTAGTATATAGTGTGCATTTTTAATAAATAATTCGTCATATTAATAATATGAATTAATTTTCTTGCATTATGCATAATTTTAATTTAAAAAAATTATTAAGTATTTAATAAATTTTTAAAACACCGACCGTTATTTAAAAGCGGTATGTTTTCACTGTGTCCTCTAATAGGGTGAGTGGCTGGTGTGGGCACACAATCTGAGAAGCAGACCTCCATGCATGATGTTTCAACCTACAGATATACAATACATATATAAATATAGATAGATATACATATAGACAAATATGTGTATTAAGATTAAGTTTATAAATAATTTTAAAAAAAATTATTTTACTGTGAGGTAGTTATCAGTCAATTGTCTTTTTATTTAATTTAACAAAAAATTATGTACCTTCTATTAGCTCGATATATTTTCATTGCATAAGTATTTTGAAACAATAAAAACCACTATTATTTAACAAAAATAAAATATTATAAGAGTTAAAACTAACTAGCTGTATGGTCCCGCCTTGCTGGGAACCGGTTAACTTAATAGAAAATTTATCATAAAATAAATAACTTTGAAATGGGGTTGTTTTTCTAATAATAAGATTGACAAAGTACCTAAGATTTACCTAAAACAATGGATGTCATCCTCAAATAGATTTAAACTTTAATGAAGAAGAGCTTTTGGAAAAACAATGTTTACAGTCTATCCGTTCGTGTTACTGTTACAACTTTTGTACAATTAATTAATATTTTTGACCTGCCCGTAAGGAATAAAAAATGCACATAAATTTTAACCCTCTGAGGAATAACGGAATTAGCTGAAGTGTAAACTTGTTTTTTCTGCATCAAATTTAAATGAAAATTTTTTAATGAAAAATTAATTTCGTTAACTTTTTAAAGAATATATATCTCTGCAGTTGTTGGTTATAAATAGGCCCTACATTCTTTAAATTTAAAATTTAACAAGATTATTCCCTGAATTTCAAATGATATTTAAACTGGTCAAAGGTACAACACTGTGTAGTACCTTTGACCACAGTTCCATTATTTTTTAAGAATTAAATAAAACATAATTAAATGGAAAAAATAGGTATATGATAAAAAATACGATTCAGATAGGAATAAAATAAGAAAATTGAAGTTAGCTTTATATTCAAGTTTAAAAAAAAATAAAATGTATGTAGTGGTCAAAGAAATAACACCTTCCTCTATATATATTGTTATACATTTCAAAAGTAGCAGTTTGTAAAAATACTAAGATATTGGAACATTTAAAGTAAAATACATTTGTAAAAAAAATAGACATTGGTAAAAAAAAATTTAAGAATATAGTATTATTAAAGTTTATTTAAAATTTGTATCACACTATGTTTAGAAATCAATCTAATAACATTCAAAAAGAATTCGCTTATGAGATTTAGTTTCATCGAAAGAGAGTAACTAGTAATTTAAAAAGGTTTCAAACTTGGCCTACTCAAGAAGTTAGAATGAGCAAGTCACATTTTGCAGCTCATGCCACTTTATACATTAGCTTTAAAATGCAATAATAATAATAATACTTACCCAAAATAAAAGCTGAAAATCACGCGCTACATGGAGAGAGGACAGACACTGTGTCACTGTCATATCCAACCGAAACAGAAATGAAAGAGTAGAAGAAGTGTGTTTTGGCTGGCCCCCTAAGCCCAGCCTCTCCCCAATCGGTTCTTGGAAGCCGATGTTTAAAACCAGTATTCCCATGGGGGGAAAAGATTGCAGGACCGCCCGCAGAGAAAACCACTAAGTCCGAATTCCTTTATGCATGTTCCAGAGGTTCTTTTTTGAAAGTGAAAGCGCTAATCTTGATTGAAATAACGTAGCAGATTTTTGACTAATTTAATTGTTTAGTTAGCGTGATTATGAGTTCAATGAGTAACACTTTTCATGCACAAGAATGCAATAGGTTTTTTTTCATTCACAGCCTCAATTATTAAACTTTTTGAAATTGTTCCTAAATTTTAAATTACAATTTCTTACTAAATTATAATTAATATTAAATTAAATTAAATTTAAAATCTTTGCACACAAATAAGAAATCACTTTGCATGTACCATTACATTGATTTATAAATAATATGTTGTACATATTTCCAAACAGTTTAGAGTATACAAAAGTACCAAATATTAAAAAAAAACTTATTGTATTCCTAAATCCAAACTAATTCGTTATTAAGGCGAATTTTTAAAAGATTAATGAAAGGGTATTTTTTTTTCACAATTAGCCAAATCCAACTTAACTGCATTTTCCAGTTAAAACGAAAATTTACAATAATAAAAAATGATCCAAGTAAATATCCGATTAATTTGAGCGGGTATTTTGCTGAAGTAAAAATATATGATTCTTTATACCCTTTCATTATTGCTATTTCATTATTGCTTTTTACCATATTATGCAACCGAAAAGCGACGCACTGCGTAAACAAACACCGTTGCAACTTGTTGGACTTCACATACTGGCGTGTTTTGAGCCCGGAACCTTCTCAAAACAAGACCTTCGGAAAGTCTGACGGTATAAAGATTGTTAGCTAATAATAAAAAAAATTGTTAGGATGGTTGAGTGCAAATAATCAAATCTCAAAATACAGCGTTGCAAAAACATTATATACATTGTCGAAAAGCCACGGATTTTTTTTTTTACCAAACAACTTTTTAAAAAGAAATCGAAAGTGCAACTAGTTGTAAAGGTTTTTGGTCCGTTAGTGCTTCCTAGGTATGTACATAAAAATTTTTCATCAACACCATAATAATTTTATCTGTATTAAGGCATTAAAAATTATATACATAATAGAAATTTCTGCTTGTTTCCAAGACCTGATTTCCGGCAGGGCAAACAGAGCGCGTGCCCAGGGCCCCCAATTTAAGGGGGCCCCTAAATTTTCTTCATGAACATTTATGCTCAAAAAAACTGCCCAAACTTTTCAATCTGAAGTAAACAAAAAAAATAAATTCATGAACAAAAGCTTAAAGTTGTGTTTATGAACTCTGAATTAATCAATTCACAAAAATAGTTATTAAGCATGCTTTCCAAGCTAATTACCTCGGCATTTTTTTTTTGGTAAACACTGTAAGATAGGAAAATACACGCAAATATTTTATCATGTTTTGGGGCCTCCAAATTTGCTCGTGCCCTGGGCCGCTAAAGTTGTAAGTCGGGCCTTGCTTGTTGCATATACACTCTTAGAATAGAAGAGTGAAATCCACTCCAGTTGGAGAAGTGCATTTTCGACACTGGAAATGAATGAATATTAACTCAGACTGAGTTAAAAACACTCGTTTGGAGTGATCCTGTCGGAGGTTTAACACACAAAGGATCCACTCCAAAAGGAGAAGTGCATTTTCCAGACTAGAGGTGTGAAAATTAATCAGACTGAGTTAAAATCACTCGTTCCTTTTAAGAGTGTATTTTACGGAATTTAATAAGGTCAGGTGATATAATGAAAGGTCTGAAGGTTTGGTCTTTGGATTAGTGCCGTGTCGCCAATGTCGTGATAATCCCAGTTTTCTTTTTTAAAATATTTATTCTTTCCTTAGATTGTTTGTAAGACTACGTTATTTTTTAAAGCGAAAGTTCATTCTAAAAGTTTTTTTTTGTCTAAATATATAGTTTTTGTAATTTTTTTTTTTTTTCATTTCTAGTGTAAGAAATAATGAGTTTCATTTTTAAGTGTTGAAAACTAATTTTTCTTATTAATTTGTTTTTAATCTTTGCTGAAGTGTATGGTGATACAATTTTCTCAGCATATTTTTCGATAAAGCTGAACATGTTTTGAATACTCTTTAAACTTATGTAAACCACAAGGGACTTTATTTTATACATTTTTGCTTTTTACAGATTCAGACTGCGAATTATTACACAATCCCCTCTCTACAAGAATTCCAACAATGCCTTGTAGATAAACGAACTCCAACCTTTACAATATTTAATAAATGTGTTTTAGTTTTTTTTTTTTTGTATGACCAAGTAATTTAACCATACACTAAGTTCAGAATGCATTTTTTTTTTGTTTTTGATTAAAAATTGCCTATATAGTAATAAAAAGAAAGCTGACAGAAATCGTACCATTCGGAAGTGATAGAAGTGTTGTTTTAATAACTGTCAAGAATGGATTTCTTACACTCTTAAAACAAAAGAGTGAATTTCCCTCCTATAGGAGAAGTGCATTTTCGACACTGGAAAGGAGCAAAAATTAACTCAGACTGAGTTATAATTAACTCAGACGGAGTTATATTCACTCGTTTGGAGTGATCCTGTCGGAGATTTAACTTAACAAAGGAGTGAAATAAACTCCTGTAAGGGAAGTGCATTTTCGACACTGGAATGAGTGAAAATCAACTCAGACTGAGTTAAAATCGCTTGTAAGTTCGTGTAGCGTTGAAGCATCCAAAAATTTAAATATTCCCACTAGATTGTGAATAATTGCACTTTAAAACTTAATATCCATGTTGTTCATAAAACTAATAAATTAGCTGGCTAAAAAAAGCAATCTTAATAACTTCAGTGCATGTGAACAGGGCCCAACTTACAACTTCAGGGGCCCAGGGCACCAGCAAATATGGGGGCCCCAAAACATACCTCGATAAAATATTTACGTGTATTTTTCAATATTACAGTGCCTACCAAAAAAAATCGAAGTAATCAGCAGGTGATGGGCAATCTTTAGCAATTTTTAGACAAATCGTTAGAAAAGAGCACCAAACTAAAGTTAAATGAAAAGAAAAGTTGCACAATTGGTTAATTTAAAAGTGATATGACATTTATATAACAATTTGGTATAGAAAGCAGTCTTTTTTAAAAACTATTTTACTACATTCTGGGCATTATCTTTCGGTCTAGCTTAATTTATAATAAAATAAACCTAAAAAAATACAATGTTTTTTGTTAAATGTGTTAAAAATTTGGGAAGAATAGTGGCAAAATTTGCCTCTTCCATTTTTGGCAGTCTGGTAAAATGTACCCTGTATACGGTGCAGATTTTCCAACTCAACGAACTTGCATTTAACCACTCGCTGCAAAAATGTGTATTTACTTTTCAGAAAAGTAGTAGTGCTAGTTTGTAGTTAACCACGTGAGAAATACAATGATATCTTACTTTCTTCAAAATAAATGAAAAAAAAAATATACAATCAAAAATAAAAAAACATGAAAAACTAGCGGTCTCCGTCTCCCCTACGTCGTTAAACGGCCATTTTTTTCTGTTTGTCTTAGCAATGTGTCTTTGCAGATTATTTCAATTTATTTCCAATAAAACATGTAATTTTGCACTTGTCACACTAAAACAAATAAGAAAAAGTGGTACAGATTTTGGTTTTAACCTAATATTTCCATTAAAAGGTACCGAATTAAGCTTTAAAGGTTTAAAGAAAGACATTTAAAAATCATCTGGACAAACTGTTCTGCAAAAGAAACAGTTTTGTTTGGTTCCTCAACTTATTTTGCCAATGGGCCATGGACGTCTGATAAAAACACAGATGTCCCCACAAATCCCTCCCGAACCGAATTATCACTCAGATGCCGCTGGCGTCGCGCGACGGGGGATGTCTGGACTCTGGAACTAATTTAGGTGAGAACCGCACAGTAAACCCTTACCATTACCCCCCCCCCCCCCCCCCGTACCCTATTCAGCAAGTGGGGAGAAAAGAAAAATCTCTCGCTTTTTTAAAGCACCCTAGAGGCGTTTTTGCAAGATTTTAAATACCATCTTCGTCTATTCAGAATGTTTGTTGATAAAACCTCTTTACATTCCGTTAATTAAGTAGAATTTGAGGTTTTGATGCGCATTTTTGTATTATGAATTAAAAAAAAAACCTCTATGTTAGTAACTTGTAATTAACAGTTCCTTCTAGCTTCTAGCTGCTTCTGTATCGGTATTTTTGGATAGCTTAGATACACATAATTTTGTTGTTTGTTACACGTTTCGGATACCAATAGTTCGGCAGCGAATGTACCTTACAATCTTTAATAGAAGAAGATTCAATGTGAAGTGTTTACAATGTAAATACTATGTGTGAGCTGAAACTTAACATAAAAAACGGGGGAAAATACCCCTCGTGTTTATATTTTTAAATGTAATTCTTTATTAAGTTTAAAGATATTAATGATTGTAAGGCAATAAAAAATTATTTACTAAAGGAAACTTACTTCATTAAAATTAAATTTATTCATAATGACTTATTAATTAAATTTAAGTTTGAAAATTACTACTGCAATGACAATTTATAATGTATACTGTTGAGGTACAGAAACTAATTTTAGAGGAAGCCCTCCCCCCACCCCCACCCCGTATTTTTTTTTTTAATTTTTCGTACCTCTATGAATAAATTACAATTATTGCGTAGTTGCAAATAATTTCTTCCTTAACTAATGATAGCAAAAAAAAAAACTTCTTAGACCGACGTTATCTGATGTAAATGAAAGAAAAATTGCACATTTGACATCCACCCCACTCGTCCCGAACATAGAACGTCCCGAAACTAGGGTAACAAAAACCTCTCCTCAATCCGTAGCCCGCTTTCCCTCAAACTTAAAAATGAATACACACAGGCACACAACAATGCAATAATGCCCTCAGTGCCTCCTCCCCCTCCCCCCCCATGGTGAGAAGAGGGGAAAAATTCTGAAAAGATACTGATATCTTGGTTAGAAGTTTTTAGTGCCATCTGTCGACAGACATAGCAACTACATTCTGAAGCATACTTATTTCTGCAAGCGAGAAGCACACGAAATTCAAACATATGACGTCACACTTGCAATGATCGGATGAATCACACCAAAAGCACACTTACGGTAAGTGTACGTGCTATCTGGGTTGACTTATAAAGTAGAACCTTGTTGTTAAGGGACATTTTGGAGTGTTTCCCAATGGTGGGATTTAGACTGACGCTGGCACCTGTGGCTCTAGCTATTGTTTGCTTAATATGTTCTTTAAAGCTGAGTCTATTGTCCAAATGTACTCCGAGGTATTTGGTATGTGGCTCATTTTTGATATCAGTATTAAAGATCTCAAGATAGGTGTCATAATTTGTCAATGTTTTGTGCTTTCTAAAGAGGACTGATACACTCTTTTGTGCATTAATTTTCACTCTCCAATCTTCACACCAAGTTTCAACTAAGTATAGCGCTGTTTGCAATTTGTCAAAGGCTATGTTACCGTGTTTAGATTTGGCTAGTATGGCCGTATCGTCAGCGAACTGGGCAGTAATACAGTCTGTCGGAGTAGGGAAATCGTTAATATACAGATTAAATAATGTGGGGCTCATTGTGCTTCCTTGCGGAACTCCGGCCCTAATGGTTACTACTTTGGACGATGTACTATATTGATTCGAACCTGGAAACATCTGTTTGTGAGGAATAGGAAAGAGTTAATAATATGTATTAGTGTTTTTGGTATGTTTTGTTTGACAAGTTTGATAATTAGGCCTTCATGCCAAAGGCCATCAAAAGCTTTTTCAATATCTAAAAATACGGCTCCCACTGTTTCTTTGTTGTTAAAGGCATTTCCAATTATTTCTACTATTCTATGAACTTTGTGTGTTGTTGAATGTCCCTTTTTAAAACCATATTGATTAAGATTGATAATCTTATTGGCTTCTAAGAAAGTGTTTAATCTAGTCAGAATAAATTTTTCAAGAACTTTTGCTAAGCTGGGTAAGAGACTAATTGGTCTGTAGCTGCTAGGGAGAAGTGGGCTTTTGCCTGGTTTTTTAAAAAGTATTATTATGGCTTTTTTCCATGTAGTCCACTTTTTCCATGGCTAATGGCTTTTCCACTTTTTTCCATGTACAAGGAGCCTACGTGTTTTATCTCGGATTATATACTACTATTAACGTTGTAATATAAAATAGTGGTAGGAACATGGGCAGTAAATCAGCGTCACCTAGTCGTTGATGGAATATTGAGGTTGCGTGTGTGGTTACCGCCACACTCAGTACTCAGTAAGGTAAGAAGACGACATAAATGATAGGTCTGAAAGATGTGAAGCCTTCTGAGGCCGCGTTTACACGAGCCAAAATTGGTGGGTTTTACCTAGGTAAGACAGCGAAAAATCCCCAGCCACACCAGAATAGGGAACAATGCTGGGTGATTGGTGGGTTTCATCTCACCCTGGTCGAGAGGTGGGTAAGCGATCTCTACCCGGGTATGATCAGTGATCCGTAGCGAAATCCAATGGCGGCCATTACTGTCGCCGTGTCGACAACTTGTGTTGCTTGTAGAAAACAAGAGAATGGCTCGATTGTAATAGTTAAGAAACAACAGATATTTTAAAGGTTTTTTTTTAAAGTTTTTATGTACTTTACTTTAATGTTTGAGTTATTAATTGCATAACTGTTTGTTGATTAAAATAAAAAAAAGTATGAAGAGACAATATAAATATTCTAAATATATAAATAATACATGGCAGTACGATTGCTTTGTTATCGATGCTCTAAATACAAAAAAATATTTCTTTATTATTTAGTTTTTTGTTTCTCAGTTGGAATAAAATTTTAAAAAAAGTTGTGTATGAATGGTACATGCAACTGAGTAATTAAATAAAAAAAATTTTAACTAAAAAAAATGATTTCAGAAAACTTCAATTTTGTTAGAATTTTTTGAAGAAATCATGTTACTGCTCTAGTATAATAATTATGCCGGAAAAAACTTAGTTGAAGAAGCATTATAATAATTAAAAGACAGAAATTTGTTGAAATAGTTATTTTAAATTGTTGCAATAAGTACAAACCAACTGCAATGATATTGCAATCTGAAACTTCCCAATTCAATATATGATGTTTAAAAAATTTATCCCTCCATAAAATTTGTGCACTTGTAAAGTCTAGTTCAAGATTAAAAAAAAACACTTAAGATTTCT
Source organism: Hylyphantes graminicola (assembly GCA_023701765.1). NCBI lineage: Eukaryota > Metazoa > Arthropoda > Arachnida > Araneae > Linyphiidae > Hylyphantes > Hylyphantes graminicola. The sequence goes on along the minus strand of CM043112.1, from coordinate 52,677,679 downwards.
ATTTATTTTTCTCCTAATGCAATACTGAAAATGTTATTTGTTGATTTTATAAAATGCACAATAACTTTTAATAACACAATTTGCATCAGCACTTTTTTCTTGCCTAAATGCAGAAAGCTGATTGATTAACTAAAACCCTTTTTGAACCAATTTGGTAATGATCAATAATTTCAATATAACCAAATGTTACCCTGTATCAAACTGCATGCCGCATTTTTCGAAAAGCATTGCCTTACCAAAAAAAAGTATGCTTATTCGCATTAGGAAACTTCCATTGACATTTTTTTAACTGATTTTTTTTCTTTTAAATAAAAGTCACAATATGAGCCTTCCACACCAAAACACATGCAATATAGCAGGCTGGGTTTCTTTTGCCAAATCATAGTACAATTTTCAAAATGGGTGCTTTGGGAATCATTACATCAATGATTTATATACTTTTTACTGTTCCTGTAATCTTTCCTTGGTTAAGAAGCAAAAAATGCACAGGTCACTTCATAATAAAGAAAACCTTATAGCAGAACAAAATAGTGTACTTTTAGCAAAGCAAAAGGTTTGTATGTGTTCTGCTTGAAATGTTAATAAATAAATTTAACATTAAAAAATATACAATGAATAAAGAATTGTCTTAACAGTATGTAAATTTGGGCAAGGGTACAAATATAGATATTTTTCTTTAATACTGAAATAGAACCACACTGAAAACTATTATTCCAAGAAATAGGATTTGAAATCTAACTTAAACCGCAGCTTAAGACAAACCAATTAATATTATTTTCACAACGATTTGAGAATTCATTATTAAGCGTGAGGTGGAACAACATTCATCACACCTAAAGTTAAAAGGCATGGAATATTTTAGTTGATTCATGAGTCATATCGTGGGCAGGTAAACTGTAGCAATCACAACAATGAATTGGACCATTTTTGCTCTGAAATAATCAGTCTTTTAGTATGCTTTCTTATAGGTTACAGTTATTGAGTACTTGCAACAATAGTACAAGTCATTAGTCTACACTCTGGAGTTGGCTGTCCACAGGCAGATATGGTACGCAGTACTCAAAAATCTTGAAGCAAGAGAGTTCCAATATCGAAAAAACATAACGTTTGGTAAATTCCTATATAAAGGTGCTTTTGCAATTTAGTGACACACCAGTGGATGCAATGACTTATGACTTCTTTGGTGGGGGGCAAGTTCGCCGAACACTGCGACCTTAGGTCTATTGTATTCAACCCCAAGAAATGATACAGTCACAAGAGACACACAAAGAAAGAGACGACACAAACACATAGACAAATAACAACATTTATTGACGGTCACAAACATCCATGCCTGACCGGGATTCGAACCCGACCTCAGCAGCTCCAAAGGCTAGAATCCTAACGAGTGTGCCACCGAGGCGGCTGGATGCAATAGATCTTATTTGCCTTGTCAATACAGCAGTGGGCAGGTAAACTGCAGTATCCCCAACAATGACTTGACCATTGTTGTACATACAGAATAACTAGAACGTATAACAAAAATTAACTAAAAGTGTGACCATTTTAGGATGAAACAGGTCCAATTCAATGTTGTGGATGCTCCAGTTAACCTTCTCCAGACAGAATACTAATTGGTATAAATAAAAGCTCTTCAGGAGTAATTTCAGATTACATGATGAACTTAAATAAATCCCCGATAAACAAACCCCATTCTTCTACTGAATTCTTTGGCATCAATTTTCTTGTTTGCATCTGAGAGCAGACACTAAGAGAGGGGAATGGAAGAATCTGAGAAGAGGAAAGGGTATTTGACCCAAAACTCAATGAGGTAGAGGAATAAACTACTTCTTCTTGTCTTAATAAATCAGGTAGCCCCTTGGCGAAATTGGCGATTTTTACTTAGTGCCAATCCTGTTCATTCATGTGGAACCAATGCTAAACCAATTAGAATTTGAACATTTGAAAATAACACTTCAATCTAAACCAATCAGAATCACGATTGCTAAACAAAACTAAAATACACATGCATTAAAATATAGGCATTCCCATAGAAGAAACAACATCGCCCCACTTGGCAAGGGCACCCACAAGTATAGTCTAACCTACATTTGTTTCAGTTACTTCTCCTACACTATCACTTTCAAAAGGTCTGCGTGATAGTCGAACATATGTTTGTTGAGATTGCTTTTATGAGGAAACTGCTTGTAGCAGAATTGACAAACATACACTCCTTGCCAACCAAAGTTGGGTAAATAGAAATATGCTATGGAGAAGATCCTTCAGTACATGTAAAGAATTCCTTAGATTATTAGCCAATCCATCCAGTCCAGAAAACATGTTTAAAACAATAATTTCATTTAAGGTCAAACAGATTTGAATATTATTTGAGAAAATTTAGCAATTTTATTGGAATGAAAAGTGTATTTTGGTTAAATTGTATTCAGATCATTTTGTATGCAAATATTAACGTACAAGAGTTTTCAACTAACGTACCAATTGCGCTTTTCAATCTGATTTTTTACTCCTTGTTTTTTCCCAAGTTATGTTGGCAAGGAGTGTAGGGTATTCGCCTGTATGTATGAGATGTTTGTTGTAGGCGCTTTTGCCGGAGAACCTTTTGTCGCAGATTTGACATGTGGCCTCTCCTCAGTATGAAGAAGCATGTATGTTTGTTGAGGTTACTTTTTGCAGTGAACTGTTTGTTGCAAACCTGGCAAATATGTGGCTTTATACCATTGGGGATGAAGAGGTGCTGGTGGAGGTAGTGTTTGAAGTTTAGTTTAGCCAATGCCCGTCGGTGGCGGTTGAGCCGTTAGATGGCGAGCCTCCCAGTAGCAAGAAACCAAGTCAGGAGAGAGGTGTTGAAGTCCAATACACGACAACAGGATTGTGTTTGAAGTCAAAGTCTTTGCTACACACGGGACAAACATGTGGTTTTTCAACGGCGTGGCTAGCCAGATGCTTATTAACATAGCAATTCATGATGAACTGTTTGCCGCAATCTTTACAGGAATTGGGTTTCTCACCAGAGTGACCGAGAAGGTGCCTTTGGAGGGTACCCTTTGAAGTGAAAGGTTTGCTATACACAAGTCACAAACATGGGACTTATGACCAATATGGAAGGCAAGATGATTGATTAAATCTCTCTTCTGAGAAAACTTGTTGCAGATTTCACAGATTAGGTTTGAATTATCTTCGCACTAGAGCTACACGAGGGCTTTTGACGACAGGCATCGTATTTTAGAACCACAGTCAAGTGACGAGCCGACACCTGAATAGGCACCCAACTCAACCGTTAAGTGCTGCATCATACACAGCGTTAGGACTTTGAAGGATATTTAACATGCACTCCCTTACACGGGGTATTGGACATATTTGGCTGCACTGGCCTTTTATAGGTCGGCAGTTATTTTGCCGATGCCCGGACCCAAACCTGCGACCTTTCGCATGCTAGGCGAGAGCCTAACCGACTGAGTTCCCCAGCCCACACAGATTTCACAGACATGCTGCTTATCCCAATGTGGACAAGAAGGTGAGAAAAGATGTTCTTTATAGGTGAATCATTTGTGTCAAACCTCACAAACATAAAGCTTCTTCCCTGAACGGATAACAAGGTGTCTATTCTGTTGATCGAAACCGTTTGTTACACACGTCACAAACATATGCCTTTTCTCCTGTGTTGGTGAGTAGGTGCCTTTCTAGGTCACAACTCTGGGAGAATAGTTTATTGCATGTGTAGGAAACATGGGCTTTTTTCCACCTCCTTGGAAAAGTAAGTGTCTGCAGAGATTAAGTTTCACTAAGTGAACTGCTTATTGCAAACTCCGCAAATGTGTGGTTTTTCACCCGTATGCATACGACAGTTCGTTTTTAGAGCACTCTTGCTAGAGAATTCTTTATGGTCTACCTCAAATGCCCTTGAAGTTTTCTTTTCGCGATTCTGGGAGCAAATCTCCAAGTCAGACAACCATTTTGTACAAATAATTGGTTTTTTTATGTAATTAAAATAGCACTTAATATATTTCCTTCTAAAAAATAGAGATTAAAAATATGCATATTTGAGTTTTATTAACTACGATGCAAACTTACGAATAAAATAGATAACAGAAGGTCATTACCCATTAGCTACTACCCAGTACTATTTGGTATTAGTTGAACCAAATAGAAGACCATTAAAAGTCTCTTTAAAAAGATGTAAATGTAAGTAACGTTATCGTACTTGATAATGAATTGATGATTTTTTATTGGTTGGTTGTTACATATAGATATCGGTTTGTGTGCTTGATTAGAGCTTAAAAACCTTCGTCAAGTAAGATAAACCTAGACAGAATTTTTACCGACACAGAGAGAGAAAGTACACTTGTGCAAAAGCAAATTTTGAGCCAGCACCCATTATAGTGCACAACCTGTAAATGTAATTAACTACGATCTAACTCATTAAGCCTTCCATGCTTCCCCTAATGTTTGGCTTTTGATATCATTTAAGCGTCCTATTTTTTACCCTTCCTTTCTGGTACAAGCACGGCTAAATGTTGCTTTGTCATAAACACAATGATTGAACACTAAAATATTTGCATGCAGGCTATTATGTCGAAATACAGGATAAATTGATAAAAGCAATTTTAAATTTGAGATGTTTTAACTCTTGATTTATATGATAATAATAAGCAATGGCAAAAAAAAAACTGTAGGAAAAAAAAAATGTAGTAGAGTCTAGCGCCATCTAGGAAAAGAAACATCGGATCCAATTCAAAACATA